>JAYRCB010000593.1:374474-465508 GCA_036026315.1 Trachelus stipa | reverse complement strand
CACTTCGCGTGGTCTTTCGCTTACGTTACTTACTTACGAGGTCAGCCATTGACAGGACTCCCAGCTAAGGACAATTATCATAAATTTACTGCGATCTGCAGTCGTGTAAGGGAGAAGGGCAAAGCCTCTATATCTACCTAGACGCCCCGTAGCAAATACGGAACGGTGTGCTGGTATCCACTCTGCGGAACAAGACCCGACGGAAAAATCCTTCTCGACGCCATCTTTGTTGCGTGTTATTGCTCGCTGGCGTCGCTTCTTCCCTAGTCAAAACATCAGCTCGGCCAAACTAATCCGCAGCAGGTATATACTAGACGTCCTTTACTTATACTTCGTAATCTGTATGGTGTACGTTTTTACGTAGCCATTTATTGTTAGGCACGTATATAACTACGGACACTATCACCCTTATGATGACCCTTCGCGTGGGAGCATCGCGTATATCATTGATCCATTTTACAGCCACTGTTTCGCTGTTCGTGTCATTAAGACATTCTGTAAAATCAGCCAGCCGTCTTTATTTAAGATTTTAACGAATTTTACCTTTCTACCTCCAAAAATTGTTTGAAATTTTTCAAAAATTATTTTTTACCAATTCAATATTTTTATTCATTTCATATAACGTAGATCTGATTGTTTTAATAGTCCTGCGAGAACTTCCATCGGAATGCGTGATTATCTTCATAAGACAATTTCGTTACGTGTTTAATGTCACGAAAGTATGAAAAACAAGTACGAAGAATTTTGTTTTTCTCGAGCAAGTAAATACGCCCAGAGGAAGGGCTATCGCTGCGTGTTTTGATCTATGGTGATCTTGTTATCCATGGGGACTGGAATCCTGAACATACTGTAATTAATGAGCGTTCGCAGGCGTGCTCGCTGCTCCATTCCCATGTTAATTAACTAACGTTATCTAGCAATTAACAAGTATCGGTAATGACTGTCGGCTATATTGGAATGACAAGTTTCGATCGTTTCTTTACTCCCATCATTATGCAGTAAGTGTCAATGCAAAGACTTTTAAGTGATATCAAGTCTCGAGGTACAACTCGTCATCGAAGCGACAGCGTGTCCTTTCATTTTATTCCTTCGTTTATTACGATAAGTAGCAGGATCTATGTTATTGATAGTATCAGAAGTTAGGCATTTTATTTATAACGCTATAAGGCCAATCCGCGGGCGGCTTCATCGATCGAGCCAAAGTTACGTTGCTTCCGGAATTTATTACTCGCAAGAGCCAACAATGCCTCTGGAAATAAACGGACGTTTCACGCTCGGTCCGGTTACTTCTCACTTGGCAGCACATGGCTACGTATATAACTATATAGATATTACAGGCATGCGGTATACCAATCTCTGATTTCGTTTTCTGCAGTGAATAATTATACATTGCCATTTTGATCAAGGCAGTCATTTTTTACCCTATAGATAGAATTGCACGATAACATAGAGACTGTGGTACTGTATTTTATATAGAAAAAAGGCGGTACATGTTTTATAAGGTAAAAATGATTAAACAACGAATAGAGAGGATATAGTCGATTCGACATAAAAACATGGAAAAATCAAGACACGATTGTGGTTTGTGTCGAGTGTTTGATTTATGACGGCTAATCGTGTTTCTAAGTATTTCGATAGTATACTTTAATTTTGGTCTGTGTTTTATCACGTTCAAAATATAACATGTAAGCATATGCTTTTAACCTGTAGTACTTCCTAAGAAAAGTTTTCCAAGTTTTTCGTCAATTGTTTTCCCCGTATCCTTTTTTCCCTTATCATTTTGCAGGTGCTGTTTTATTTGGGCTAAAAAATTTTATCCATCGAAATAGCGTTTGATGGATATAGATTTAATATATAGATTTTAAATGGTTGAGTAAGGAGTTTTAGATTATACACTTCGGGCATTTAAAGTGGGTGAAGGGGAACTATATTAAATGCGTATCGATCAAGTTTATTATTATCCTTCATCAATTTCCGGCACGGTCCAATAATTAATTAAGCAAATCATTCCGATAGCCGTAATTGCATGGACAGTGCAAATATGATTATCGCAAGGGTCGCAGGTCTTATCTAACAGATACCTGTATCTGAGCGTGCGCAGATAATATTTTCGGATTATCCGAAATAGTGTGAATTTTGTATCCAGCACAGTGGGCAAGTACGTAACGATGTAACGTTCCGTCTTTAATTTTTATTCTGGTTGCTAAATTTCATACTAAACGAAGATTTGAAAAAAAATTATGAATTATCAGATTTATGTCATCGCTATAAATTTCCTAAGAAAATTCTGATATAGAATCCAGATTATATTTCATACGTGATATAACCATTTTGCAATGACCAATATACGGTAGGTACAATTCCTAGACACATTGGTGCCTGGACATGTCAATGAAACGTGTATAACGCCACATGAATAACACTATAGGATGTCCCAGATACGTCTGTTGTATATCATAGGCCGATAGACAGTTCGAAAAAGGTAAAAAAAAAATGAAGAAAGGAAAGAAAAGAAAAAATAACATTGAAACGAACATTCGAAAAAAAGAAAAAAAATACGAACTGTCAGGTCAATAGAGTGAAGCGTGATCAGCGGCTACTATGTACTGGGTGACAACGAAACGTCCCGTCACAATGGAGGGTTAATCACCATTATTAAAACAGCGTTTACCCCCCGTGCGAGCTCTACAGGGTGTCCTTTACGGGAACAAAGCCGGTCCAGAAGAGATGCTTGTATGTGTTTTTTTCTCTTTTTCCTTGTTTCACCCCATAGCTGCGAGATCGGATCGTTTCACGCATTTGTCGCCTTCATCTTTTTTTGTCTCTCTTTACACTCGGTTCGTCCCTTGATCTCTTTTTTCTTCTCGCCCTCTTTTTTTCGTCGTCACCCTCTATAGTGAAAATGCCAGAGAGGCGGACTCGACAGTTGTCGACTTTTGGGAGTGACTCTCTCTTAACGCCATTGTAACCAATTGACGTCTTCATAAAGTTGGCAGCTAACCTAACCTAACTTAACCTAACCTAACCTAAACGTACTATAACCCATACCGCTCACGCTCAATGATTTCCAATCGGTATAAATGTTTGGCGTCGATTGGCCAACGCGTATTACTTTCCTGAAACGGGTCGATGAAACGAGAGTTGGAAACTTCAGCTTCGACCAAATCCCAACTTCTTGCACGTCAGTTGGAAACCTTAATCATGGCCTGTTCGATGGCCGCACCCGTTATTACCATTTTATAGAATATTAGCAAATTACAGTGAGTTTCGCCTTCTACGAGACGTAGACTTTATCGGGCGATGATCGAAAAGTCGCGTTTGCTAATTTACATGAATATTCATGGGAAAAGCATTAGATAAGATACACTTGGAATTGAAGTTCGATTCCTCCATTGGCTTATTTATAATTTTCGACCTCGTATATGCGAGAGACAAGTATTTTTATCATTACTATATTTAAATTCATTAAAGTTCGGAGCTGCACTCGTTGAACTATTTATTTCTTAAATTATACATAATTAATACAATGCATCTGTTTAATGCATTAAATAATCAACGTTCGTTATAATGGATCTAGATGTAGATATACCGTGGACTCGTGATGAATGTTATTAAAGATTTTCATTACGTCTGTTAATATAGGAGGCTGCGAATAAATCCATCGGTTATTGACCATTCGATTACGCACGATACTTTCTTACGCGAGGGTACGCGTATCTATATGTGTTTTCTTTATCTACGACCGAGTGCATTGTTATCATATAAAAAATGTAAATAGTCGAAGAATTCATTATTATCAGTGCATTGTAACGGTCGTGCGTTACTGTATAAAATAATTAGATTTATATGTAGACGTACTAAAAGGGTCGGGCGTAATTATTTAGCGAGACGATATAGGGTGTCCCAGGGTATTTATGAAAATAAATATAAAAAATTGCGAGTAAAGATGGCGGAATATGCGGATGGAAGCTAATGCAACAATTAAAAAGACATTAGACCCAAGAGCTGCAGCAAACCCCTTCTTATATTATGCGCTGCAGCCCGAATCGAGAGTCCTGGCCGCGTTGTGTTTCGTTTGGGAGTCCCAGATGAGCCGCACAGTCCGACCCCGACTCGTCGGTTGCCGCGCCTTACGGGCCTTGGCGCTCGACACGAACTGGGAAGCAGGGTAATTTGATATGTTAACCGTTTAGTCTTATTTTTGAGTAATTTCAAGTCGCTCTGGGCGTCTCAGCTGCGAACCTGGAGCAGCACAAGCTTCCCGTAATTACAGGCTCGTATTCGAACTAAGGCCGAAGGGACCGGGCGGACGCCTAGGGCGCCATCTAGGAAGCGGTAGATGGACTTTCGTGAACTAGACTTCCCTACTCAGTTGCTCTTGATCTCTTGCGTCGGATACTTAATGTTTCAAGTGCGCCTTGGGCGAGGATCCTATGATCTTTGGATCCTGATTCTATACCATTTTATAACGTGCATATATGCCTATTATACATTGATCTGCTGTATCTTTAACAATCAGAAGGTACCTAACCTCTCTTTACTCTTCGTTTCAATTTTTCTTCCCCTTACTTTCAATTGGCCATTAGCATTACCCACTATGTGTACACGCTCTTACGGATCTTCTCGAGTATTTCAGTTCTCACGACGATGCACTAGTCTTAACATTGAATTCCGATGCATAATGCAACTGCTTGTATGCAATGGCCGCGTGTTACGCGCTTTTGCACCGATAGTCAGGGTTAGTAGCGTGTAACGGAAAAGAGGGATTTCTTTTATTCAGTTAAATCAGGGCTGAATCTTATCAGGGTGTTACACGTATAACGAAAACAAAATTGCGTAATATTGTTTTCTCTTGCTTTTCTATCATTTCAAATTGTGCACGCGTCCAATTTGTTTTTTCGGTACCCTAACCTAAGTTCCTTTGTCTCGAAAATATTACCCAAGATCATTCCCTTTCACCGAGTGAACTCGACGATGAGGTCGCACTTTGGTCGGGTGCGGCTTTATAGATATAGAAACGCGAGAACCTGCGTAACAGAGACGGGCGCGTTAAGCACCACGTCAGACGACACGAGACGTGATACTTTGAAAACTGGCAACCGCATCGGACAGGCCGAATTTCATAACACGACCGTAAGTGTACGCAGGTATTATGAAGTTTTAGCAAATTCAATGGTATCACGTAATACAATATATGTATATATATATTTTTTTGTATATTTACGTAATTCCGCGAATTAATTAAAACTGGTACGAGAATCATTTGCAAAAAGATTTGGTAAGATTCTCGAGTTTTATAGTCACAATAAAAATCATTAACCCCTCCCCCACCTCCCCACGAATAACACACGCTTGATTAGCAACGCTCCTTGCGTTCATTATAACCAGACCCGAATTACAGAGTATGAAGAAATGTCAGTGGTTTATGTTCCCTGTTATATATATATATATATACCCTGCTGACTTTTGTCATTTTTATCTACCAAAACCAATTGCCTAAGAAGACAGTATATCACATTAAGATTTAGATTTAGATCTGTCTGTACGATTTAATCTGGGGATTGATTTCGAATTCCCATAAGTGGTATCTCGCTCCTGCCCAATCATTATGATCGATGACTCCAAGAATATATATGTGTACATATATATATATATCCCAATAGAATATTTCTAAAGCATAAGCTCGAATACCAATATAAATACTAAATTTCTAATCAAACTCTCCTTCGTCTTTCAGGACCGGATATTCCTGGATTCCTCCTACAGCCATTCCGGAAGCCCAAGAGAATAAGAACGGCCTTCAGTCCAAGTCAGTTACTGAAATTGGAGCACGCCTTTGAGAAAAATCATTACGTCGTTGGCGCCGAGAGGAAACAATTGGCGCAGGCACTGTCCCTCACGGAGACTCAGGTGAGAATTAATTATAAAAATCAATACTAATTCGGCGTTTCGACCAAACGATACTTGATTGCGCACAACATTACGGAATGATGTTAAACGTGTTTCGCGCAAGTCAGGAACATCATGCGCGTTTCCTTCCCCTTTGACAATAGCCCCAGTGGATTTAATGGCTGCTCGTACGAGCTCCCATAACGAGGGAATTGATATGGTAATCTGGAATATACGCGGGGTAGCGCGAACTACGTAGGTTAGATATATATATATATATACAGCATATATTATGTAGGTATATAAAAAGATATGCGTGCACGCAATACACACGTGGTAGGTATACATATATATATATATATATATATATATATATATACGCACACGTGTATTGCATATTCCAGGGGCGTTGGGCGTTAGCTTTGTAAAATAAAGCATGGGGGAAATAAAGGGGGGGTCGGGAATCATGTCGGTTACGGGGACGAGGGCCATCTTGAAAAGCTTTCATTTGACCGTTAAAAAATAATATAAACTGGAGTTTCCGCTCTTGACAAGCCTTTGTTTAAAAATAATTATTTTTCTTCTTAATAATGGTATATTACATTGAGATGCTGGCTCGTTACGAGTTCGAAGCTTGTAGTGCTTTGGATTACATATATATATATATATATATATATAAAAACCATACTGTATTTATATAATTGCGCAACGGATCAAGTAACGGCTCCGCTGCCGTTCTAACGATTTAATTCGATTCCTCTTGTACAGGGATCTGCTAATTGCAAACAATTAACCGACTAATGCCGGGTATCGGTTAGCGTGATGCCGATCCTGAGTTGCTCTTATTGTTGGCGAATCTTGATGAGCGATTAACGCTGGGTTTCGCGGAAAGGGAGGGATCGCGTCTACACGAGAGAGCGATTAGCTTCGACAGGGGCGTGACTGGATGGAAGGATGAAGAAGAAAAAAAAAATAAGAAAAAAAATAATAAAAAATTTAAAGTAACAAGCAGAGAGAATTTTTGTCTCGTACGGATAAGATATACTCGTTACCGTTTACATCCGTAAATCAGAATTGCTGATCGAAGATCTTGTAGTAAATTAAATGTAAGGTTATTATAGTATCGGTACTAATCTGAGACACTGTGGGTATACGATATGTACTCGTTGCTTAGTGCGCCTCGTTGTGACTCGCGTTTATTACCGACTAAGGAGTGTGGAGTAAGCATAATTGCGTTACGTTATTAAAAGCTCCGGAATTGGCCACTTAACGAACAAAAGATGCAAATTGAAAGATAGGGAATGAATGGTCTATACGAACAGGTGGACAATGGGCCTGGCCGGGTTAAGTTGGTACATTGCAGGTATCGGGTATTCTTGTTTCCGTTTGACCCCCCCGCTTTTTCCTCGAACTTTAATGATGATTGCTAGTCGCGATGCCTGGAAAATTAGTTGCCATTAATTTATTGCCACCTTGTCCCATTTTCTACGTTAATTAAATCGTGGAGCATGGACATACGACGAATTATTGGAGATACGTAATATCGTTAATGGGATTATTCATATTGGATTTTTTTTTTATATCGATCGATTGATAGCAGTCCAGAAGAAATTTTATTAATAATCATTACATTATGATTGTCGCACGTGGGCGCATAATGAATCTTGAGAATTAAGTGCCGGGATTACTGATTGCAGCGCGCATACGATGACGCGACACTCGCGGCTAACTTCATGCGACCTTAGGGGGTTAATTTTTTTTTTCGTTTGGACAAAATCTTAGAGTATGGCGTTTTCTAGGATCTCTGGTGACTACTGTGGTGGAAATGTGAATTTGCAAAATTGAGGTTTTCTGTAAGTCTTGGGTAGGACTGTACGGATCTAGTGAGATTTTAGGTGGATCATGCTATTTACTGAGAGAAAATATTAAAACGGGCAGATCTATATGCAGATTACACGTGAACATGGCTAAATAAGAGAATGGCCATTTCGTATCGAAGGAACAAACGGTACGTAAATCAAATGTGTAATCGTCCGCTTATCACACGTTATTGCCGACGACCGAAACGGCTACTTGAGGTTGTCTCACATCGCGACGACAATGGCTACTCACGCGTATTCTACGACTACCTATTCTTACAACGAAGTCAGTATGGCTAATATAATCGTGACCGGCACTAACGGCCATAATTGTCCCAGGAAATTAGGTCGCGTTCACACCGAAGGCGCACTTCATGAAACTTGTACAATCTTACACCGAGTAAGGTCGACCCGCGTTACTTTTAGTGGTTACACGTGGATACGTCAAAACGACCGAACGAAGAGTGCCCTGTGCACGAAGCATTAAAGTTTCGTGCGTACCCGCGGTGCGTTACGTGTTCCGTAAGAGGCTCGTTAACGATTCACGTCGAGCAGCGTTTATTTCCATGAATGCGACGTGAAAGAGCAACAAATTCAAGGTGCACGCGCCCCTGGCGATACTCGCATAGAATCACGATTCATGTGAATTGCGTTAAAAACCCATCCGAGATTTTATTTATGGTTGGAGAACATAAGGCCCCGCGTGACTCTCTTACCACCTACTGTTATATATAGGTATACGAGGAGGCATCGACCATGAACTACAATGTGTACCGGTACGTACCTAGATAAGCGCGGGAAATTTGAAATGCGACAAAGTGACGTGTACAAAAAATATAACTTTATTGGAATATATGGTGCGCGCGCAAGCTGCGCGCGACTATCTCAAGGTACCGAACCTGTCCATACTCTTGATGTACGTCCTCGGGATGCACCGAGTTGTGACCGTAATGGAGAAGTTTGCGCATTATGCAGGCTGCATACGATTCACTATGCATAATGAGGCGCGTCGTTCCTGCACCGAGAATAAAGAATTACGAATACTGTCATCAATCCTCTGGCTTGACGCAGTATAAAAGGATTTGAATCGTAATATTAGAAAAAAAAAATTTATAAAATAATTCTGAAATTGTCATAATGTCCTTGCAATTTTCAACGTATGCGAAAGTGCATCTTTAATTCGATTATTAAATCGCATCGAAATCCTCTTCACTCCAGAGTACAAGGGAAATTTCGGAACGCGATTTTTTGAATAGGTTTTTTTTTTCATGCTCGCTGAAATTCGCGACAATAACGTGCAAAATTTATTGTACTCTGTTGAAAAAGTAATAGTCGTGTTATCTCGATATCCGTTTTCGGTATCGCAGATAAATATTGAGGGCACCTGTCTTTTGTAGCGTTTGCGCATGTATATATGCATGACATGTGCTGCCCTCTCGAATGCAGATGAGGTACCGAAACAATGGCTAATCGAAGGAAGGAAATTTTAGTGGCGCCATCGATTAAGCCTCGTTCACGTGATCGTAATGGCGGTTGATTTTTCTTTTTCAATGGTACGGACCAATGAAATCGCGGCGATTTTGTCGTGGGAATTACTCGAAAAAGCTTTCGAGCTGGTCGAATCTAAGGAGAAAATATTCCTATGGACTTATAGGTATCCGATTCGTCGATCAGCGAAACGGATGCAGTTCGTACATCGGTCGATCCTGCTGCACCTCGGCTCTTGACTCTCTGATCACGCCCGTAGCGTGTCACTGTCACGGCCTTGCGTGCATACAGATTGCATGCAACAAGCTTGAAACGTCGGTTAGTGACCAAGGTACATTCTGACCCTTTGATTTTTTTTTTCCACCAAATCTCTCAAGTAAACGTCCAAGTGTATAATTATGAGATTATTTTTAAGGGATGACAAATTCTTAAAAAAAAAATTTAATAATTCATATCTAATATATGTATATATGCGTATACGCGTGTGTACTACGTGCGTGAATGGTATCAAGTGAATGTATGCATTGGGTATATAGATATAGCCGCGAGGGTAGAAAAATGGCGTCTATAAAGGGGGAAGGGGGGGTGTAACGAAAATATAACGTCGCAGAGAAATTTTCAGCCCTCTCGGCTCTCTCATCCCTTACTTTCATTCTTTTTCCCTATCACGCTCAATTTCGTCCTAACAAAACATCATCCCCCATAATACCGTGTCTCTCCTACTCATATCACTGGGGGCAGGGGGGGTGGTGGTACAGCGTATCAAGCGTTATTTTGCCTGTGCGTGTCATTTACTTTTTTTCTCATACCTCTGCCTCTCTTCCACTCCCTCTCCCCTCGACTGTCGTTTGGTATATCACACCCCTAACGCTTAGGGCCGTACACGTGTGCCTTAGCGTCGCATTGGGTGGCGATTGAAAAATAATATCACTGGTTTATTTAGCAGGCGATATGAGTATCGCTGGGGGATTAAAAATAATGTTTCGAGCGTGACGGTCGAGCCCCGAGGGGATTAGCCTCGTCGAATTCTTTCTGGATTGGTGGATTCGCGAGAAAAGCATACAAAGTGAGAAAACCCCAATCAGGGAGAAAAAGATAACAAATACGTCTATTCCCCGAAAATATCTGGACAAATTAGCTGAAACTTTTCCAGCGGGACGTGTACGTCCAAATATCACGGACAAGAACCCACGCCGATAATGAGAAACAGGTATCTTCGTTACCGACCAGAAAAAAAAAGAAAAAGAAATTAAACGACAACCAGATACGTTGGTAAATTTTATCAAGAAAGCCAGTTAGGAGATGACGTATAGGCAGAGTGGGCATATATGCATACGTACATATATAGCGATCAACGAGAATATCCATAGTCGTGCGGGTATCGGCGATATTAATTTCCATTAGCGAATATCCAATTTCCCGCGGCCGTAAAAACGGCAAGCGAGCCAATCGGCATCGGAGGGTAGCCGGGCCAGGGCAATAAACGTAATTATATTTAACGGAGGACATAAAGACTTCGATAGGTTAGGTCCGTGCCAAGAGGGGAACCCCCGTTTTCTCGTCTCGTTATGGCCCGACGTAACCCGATACGATGCGAGTCGCGAGTACAGGTATATAGGCGGGTACCGTGTTCAGGTATAGAGATGGGGTTGGTGGGTGGAAGTAAAACGAAGTAAGAGCCTCCTGCGTAATTAGAATATTAATTAATAATCCGGATTAATTAATACGACGATTATCGATGCATACCGGGGCACGGCGCTCGATGCGTTCTATTATTCTCTAGCGTACATAACCTCAACGCGCATGCTCCTCCGTAACGTAGTTGGTACGTCGTGTATGAACAAGGCTGTATCCTGACTGTTCGCCAACGTTGTCTTTCAGCAACTGTCATTGCTCGTGCACCTATAAGGTACTCTGACTCTCTCTACCTGTCACTTGGGTATCCGATCCCAGAAGCACCTTCAATTAGCCATGTACTTAGGGAACGTTCTACCTAGCTAGCTGGCAAAGCGCACGTTCCTTATCATTTGGCGGCGATCAGGTCTTGTCATTATATTTCTTTTAGCCGTGCGTTCTCGCGCGCGTTGATTATTTCGAAACGATACCAGGGGCCGCTCGAGGCGTGAACACGCGCGAACTACCGTGAACCGACCTGAACTCTGCCGTGAATCTACAAGGGCGCGACAGTGACAGATACTTGATTCGTTTTAGGGTAACACCGGTTGGTATAGGAGAATGTATGTTTTGGGGTGGCCGTTGAAGGGGAGTAAGGGGTAGTTTTATTAGACACGGGGTGCAGAGTCTAACCGTGTATAAGCAATTCGAGGCGATTCGGTTTACTATGGGAAAAGTGGAGGAATAATTCGTGGTGGTTGACGCTGAAGTGAAGGGGGGGATGATGCGTTAGGGGGTTAGGGGTTGAATTCGGGCGTCTGCTCGGTTTTAGCGCTATCGCTAAACCGAGCGTAAATCCAGGGTAGGGAGGCCCCGGGTGACCCTGCCAGCTCTCATCCAGTGCCTGCAATCCCATCATCTCCAGGCATTAGGGGTGGGAAAGCTGGCACCCCAGTAGGGAGCGCGGAGATGTCCGCCAATCGGAACGCGGGACTGCTCCGTCGCTATGGCAACCCTCGGGACAGAGGGTGATTACCAAATGGGGCGCTGCCGCTAACTCGATTAAGTGAAGCAAATGCGCAGGAGGGTAGAATAGCACAAGGGGGTTGGGAGTATGGGACGGGTATGTATATACGGTTAAGGGTTGCTCGAGCAGAGTGGAGTCTGGGGTGGGAGGATGAGTACAAACAGGAGGAGCAACCCCAGGACAGGATGGTGGTAAAAGGGGTTGTTCTATTTGTCCTCTTAATCACCCAATAAGTGCCGGAGCAGTTTCAACGCGAAGGGGTTGCGATTTTCGTTCGTCTCTCTCACCCTCGCGCAAGGGTACAAGGTTTCCTACGGGATTATTCGGTAGGGTGGGAAACACCACGAAACATCTATTACAGTCCTTCTTCCTATCCAAACCTCATGAATCCTCTGGGCGAATCATCCCCAAGGAAAACAGGCGATCGATAAGGCTTCGTTAGCAGATTTGCTACCCTTAAACATTCGAGCGGGATATCCGTATCGTTTGTTCGAATATTCAAACACACCCTTTTCGGATGGTAAAACTGTGTTCAGGTTCAGGTATATCGGCCGATCGTCAAAAGACCCATCTTCGAATTTACCCGGGATAATGTATCTCGAGTTTACAGTATTTTTGGGCTGTTTATTCAAATTTTATATTCCGACATTTTCGTAGTACCGGGAGAGGAGCGATGCGACGGACGCTAATCGTTGCCTTGTTAGAAATCACGTCCGACGGTGCGTTAGACAAACGTCGAATTCCACGGATTATATAAGTATCGAGCTCAGTCGGCAAAGCATAACCCTAAGTCCATCGAGCGTAAACAGCAGAATGCTGATTTTACGCGTTGATAGGTTCGAAAACGTATAATGCTCTTCTCTCTTTGTAATAACCCAGTTTCTCTTGCTCTCCTTATTTTGCCTTCTCTGCGGCTGGCTCTCTTTCACCCCTTTGCCATTCGTGACTCCCTGCCATCGGGAAGTCACCCCTTTCTTTTTTTTCCTGGATCAGAGGCAGGAGCCGTGAAAAGCGCGTGTGCACGTCGAACACAATGCAACGAGAGTCTCGCAGTCAATTCTTTGACAATGGAGACTGGAGTCACCCTTCCAGAGAGAGAGAGAGAGAGAGAGAGAGAGAGAGAGGGAGTATCTATATGGGGATGAACCTTGGAACCGGATAGCCTGTTTAGGGGTGGCTTTTACGAAGGGAGCACTTTGGGGAGCTCTAACTAGTTGCCACTTAATTTGGCAGGCCCCACGTTTGCGGCGAAGCACGAACCCGGATTGGCGAGGGTCAATTGGGCACCGTGAGTCGGTATAGAGCTTTGGGGTAGTTGAGACGGGGCAAACGATCGAGCGTGAAATTGGGGTGGATTCTGGGAAGGGAGATAGATAAGTGCCTTGGGATAAAATGGCGTAATCTTAGCGAAACTCTATTTGACATTGAGGCTAAAGTAACCTCGATGAATTAACGCGGATTATAATATATGATTTTTTATTTTTTCATTTCAGGTTAAAGTCTGGTTTCAAAATCGACGAACGAAGCACAAGAGGATGCAGCAGGAGGAGGAGGCCAAGGCGCAACAGCAATCCGGCGGCAACGGGAATAACGGAACCAACAAGAACACTCACCACGTGAGCAAATGGCAACAGGAGACTGGAGATTATCATCACGAAGAAGAGGAACACATCGATCCGGAAGCGGACGAGTGCTCGAGCGGATCCGAAGCGTAGCTAGACGTTCTTTGCCTGGATTAATCCAGGAAGGATCACAAGAAGCCCTGGAGTCCTTTTGCTCCAGAAAGATTTACGTTCTTCATTCTTGAATCGGATGACCTCACCAATGGAAAAGATCCCGTAGACTTGGATGGACGTCTTCGCCCGATCGACCCTCCTGGTATCGTCCTCGAAAAGACATGGAAAGGACCAGGTGCCAGCATCCGGAGAATCAGCGCCTTTCATTAAAACGAAAATGAATCCGCAGTCAGGACGAATCGATGTTCCTTCCCACTAGGATTTCGTGATGATGCTTCAAAAAAAAAGTGAACGTACCAGTCCCTTTCACGCTTGTATCTTATCGATGGGTTCCGAATATCAAAAATTCGATATTTCTTTCGGGGATCTTCGGAGATATTCGGAAAAAAAATCCAGATCCGAACGAGATAAATCATCGGTAACTCCGTCTTGTAGCGTCTGCCAAGGGACCGCGGAGAACAAATCTTACAGGAAGCACGTTATCGGTGGCCATTGTCCGTCATAGACGGGTATACACGACGCTAAATCGTTAGGTTTCCGGCCGGAAATAGCGGTGCTACGGAAGCAAGGAAGAAGCGTAGGATAAGAACACCGGATATTCCAGCCGCTGATCAACTTTTTTTCACCTAACTAACTACTTCTCGACGGTCTTTCGTAATATCCATTTAATATCTTGCCATATATAATTCGCCATACGCACAGACACACATGCAAAACACGATCCACCCTAGATATTTGTAAATAATACAATACAGACTGCTAGACAGTTTCGCGGGAATCTTCACGCGACCAGTGAGAAGGTAAAGGGACGATGAGAGAAGCACGAGGAATATAGAAGTATAAATATATATATATCTAGAATGAGAGCGAGAGAGATGAGACGAGAATAATAAAATAAAGCGACCCTGTCAAAAATGTCAGCTATGTAACGAAGGTTGTACATAGGTATAAAAGGGAACTAAACAGTGAGTGCCAAACTTGATACTTGAAACCCAGTGTAGTAAGTACGATGTATATTTACAGGTTAGGTTGTTGTTTTCAAACGAGCAGTATTCTTTATCGATCGATGTCTGAGATGTACTAAATTAAATTATTATCCAAGAGCATATGGCGCCGTGTCCTGATGTCATTGAAAATTTATAAAATATCATTAACCGCCCTTATCGAGACCTGATTCGCAAATCTTTGCATTTACTGGAGACACGAAACATTTATTCGCTACGAGAATCTCCTGTTAAATTCAATAATCGAATCGGGCCTCGATACGTTCTTAAACAATGGCGCAGGTAATTTCTCAGATTTCTACGTCAGGACACGCTCGCTTTGCCACACACTGTACATACTTTTGTAAATAAGAAATGTGATTTTACTCGACGTACGAAGTAGTGTCCGAAGAGATCGAAAGATTCAGTTCGTGTTTTAACGATATAGTGAAATAAATTATATCACCTCTCCACGATACGCATTCGCAGCATGTCTCATTTAAAAACGCCTCCACTTTTCCTAGCCATAGAAATTAATCCTCAACGATGGCCAATGCCACGCCGAACGAAACCGTAGAAAAAGAAAAGAAAAAAAGAGATGAAAATTTTGAAAAAAAATTTTGATTCAAATTTCATCCATTACTCTTGACGTTTATGTCAGATAAACCATATTCAGTGACAAGCAACCATTAAATCCGGTTCGGAAGTTGGCAACGTTGATCCACATGTAGCAGCACCGATACACACGAAGCTTCGTATAATTACGTTATAATCGCTACGTCCAGCGCGAGTAATTACAGTAGAGCGATCGTTGATTCTCCCTCTAATTACGTTGTATTTCGTATCGTGTCCAAGAAACAGGGCCGAACCAATTGTAAGTAAAAAAAAGAATACACATCATTAAGCAATCGCCGTTAAGAATTATCGTAAATTTTGTAAAATAATTATCAATACGTACACTGTATACGTAGTTTGTATATGCTATTGAGGAAACGTTAATGACGATAATGATGATGATGATGATGATCACGGTTAATGACGATGCCGATTCTTGACGCCTTGGAAATATTTGGTACGTCTCGTAAACACGAGATGGCGCCCTGCGCAGTGTAAACTCGAAGCCATCTTTAATGTCGCTCGACTTTCTTCCCAGCATTTTGCCTCGTCCAAAATAACAGTCGAGCGAGTTGCGCAATTACGAAAGCTCAAACGGTAATGGTATGTTCATTGCGTCCGCGCAGAAATGTGCCAATTCGTGATTGGTGTGCTCAATGTGAATTCGTTAAGAATTAATAACCTTAAAAAAGGAGCATAAAAAAAAGAAGATCCGCACCTGCGTATAAAAAAGGTATACCGATCCAGGCTTAAAGATCTCTATTAAATCGATTGGCAAAAGTGTCGTGTCCGTTGCCAAACGATTATTAGGAAGATATGGCAACGACCTTCCTATCTCATACCGTATTCCAGGTAGCTCCCTGCGTATCCCGAGCGAAATCAATTGATTTACATTCCAAGGTGCGAGCAATAATTACCGTTTGTACGGGAAGAGATGACGTCAGGCTGGAACAAACGACACTTGGATTCGTCCTAATTAAGGTTAATTAATAGATTTCTTTTTACGTCATTTGTATTCGCTACTAGGACTATGGGATTAACCAGGGCGCTATGACGCAACGATCGAATCGATAGTCGATCAATTGAAATTCAAGTAACGTGGACGTGGCGACAATTAGCACGTTTTCATATGTCTATGGTTACCAATGCCGCGTTTGGATCCGAACCGCAAAACTGTGAATCCGACATAAGGAATAATTCTGACGCATTCAGATGCTACGCCAATGACTGTTTGAGGTTGGCGCGTTTCTCAGATTGGCTATAGGGAGGGGGGAGGCGTTCAGGGGTAGGGCAGAAACGGAGGATACTCTGCGGCCAGGGAGTTCAGGACTGCTAATTATGCAAATTGCCAGTGTTGCAAATTACCCTCACAGTTTGCCTTCATTCTGCACACAATCCACACGGGTCCGAACACTCGGTCGTCCCGGAATTCACTAGGTTGGATGCTATTACTTCCTTTAGCTGGTCCCTTCCTCTTCGTACAACATCCACATAGGTCAGACGTCTGGTGGGCCCTGCCTATCAGCTATAATACATGTGTGACACTCGTAATGGGTACTTAAGATTTTAAGGAGCCATTTTGATTGGCTGGCTATCAAGATGAATCAGTGGGACTCATATTGGAACGAGTGATCCTAAAATGATTAAAACGGACTGTATGAGATTTTATGTAGAGAAGGATGTTTATAGCGGGGCCTATTAGGTTTTGGGACATTCCACAGAATATTACGTCTTAACTGTATTGGGCCTAGCGATGATCAAATCGAATGTGCCCAGGCACGTAATAAAATAGGCTGGGCCCTTCGAACAAATCGTTTAATCCTACTCGAGCGATCGAGGTAATGACGGCCATAAACTGTAACAGAGCACACAGCGTCCTGGGGCCAACAAATTGGGCCTGACAGGCGAAATGGGCAAAACGGGCCCGGGTGTATACCTGCCGTGCTGGATGCAACGCGGGACCCCAGATGGGACCTCTTTCCAGGAACCAGGCGTGTAAAACACTGGTTAAAGCGTGGTTTCTATTCAAATGGAAAGGAAAACAATGCGGGGCAGGTCCTAAAGTGTCTGACAAATGTTGAGAGTGTTGGATTGGATTTGTGATCTCATGTGAGACTCAGTGCATGAAAATATATAAAAAAATGTGTCAAACCCTTTGTCTTTGATCGCGTTCATGAAAATCATAAAAATCGTCTGCTGTACCATGAAAAAATTCCTGAAGACCCACAGTGTGGTATGTAGACTACGTATGTAGTTACTGAAAAACTTTTGGGACTGTCTATAATTTCAAGTTACATCGATAAGTCAGAGCCAGGGTGTCATGGTCGGTGGAGTTAGGCCTTGTTACATTTGAATAACACGATGCAACACGACCTTCTACGAATGTGTGCCACGGGATAAATCTGTGTCGGCGTAAATGGCTGGACCACCGTCCGACTAGGTAACGAGCATCGTAAACTCCAAATCGAACTTGAATTAACCTCTAGAATTCGATGCTACTTATCAGGTATCCAGACACGTTATATCATACAAGATTTAATTTGTAAGGGTATATTAAGCTCCGTAAAAGGAAGCTGGTCGGAGATGAATATCACGGTCATACCGATAAATAACATTTGAAAAGACTTGTATAACGCAGACTCGTGGAAAATAATTAGCTAAGATCTTGTTCCACGTGTCAAAGGTAGTAAGCAGCGAAGCACAAGCGTATAAAACGGAACGGTGATCCATTAGCCAGTGGCGAATATGAAAAGACCATTACTCAGTAGACAGACGGCTGGGAATGAAGATGACGAGGTAGAGGAAGCGGTACCGTGGAATTCTCGATGCTTGTTGCACTTTGTAAAGTAAAGGCCATTGCATTATGCGCAGGTAGGTAATGGATCGCGCGAGCGTTCGATCTGTGGATCGCCAGGATCACAGCATCCAGGAACGAGAAGAACCTGCATTCGCAGGATGGTCTTGGTTTTTTTTTTTTAAAAAAAAAGAGTCACAAGTGCACCCTGTTATGATTCCAGAGCAGGACGCATCATCATCCCTGTAGTTTCCCAAGGATATAGACACAGCATTAATCAGATCCTGGATGAAGAGCTAAAAAACCAAGAGAGAAGAACAAAAGGTCAAGAAAGAAATGGAAGAGGTCAGGAGAGGTAAAACTAAGGTCAGGAAGATGCAGACTAGCGAGCCCGAGGTCAAACGATTTCAATTGGCATTAATTCCAACCTGTGGAGGAAGGATTGAAATCAGTGTCCCGAGTCGGTATCCACAGTCAATTCCTAGCTGGTATAGGTAAGACAGAGTTGGTACTTTACTAACAGGAAGACGAAGAGGCTGTCGGAGATGAGGAAGAGAGACGTGGAATAGGTCTGCTGTAAGACGTACCGAAGCGAGATGGAACCAGCATCGACGGTCCAGGGGGAAGAAGGTGGTGGCGATGCGTGTGGGTTCAGCTTGGGGGTGTCAGGTTACCAATGAAATAGTGGTACCATTTTGTTTACAATATTGTCCAGGGTGTGGGGAGCCAGGCGTGTCCCCACAGTTGGCTCGCGTGGTGCACCACGTAGCAACGAGCATGGATGTATCAGCGGTACTCTTTATCTCGCACCTTCTCGCTGTTTCTCTCTCTCTCTCTCTCTCTCTCTCTCTCTCTCTTGTATCCCTGTCTGCTTCTCATTGGAGAGAGTCATGTGTACAAGACCGGATCGCGAGACAAGAGTTATCTACCCGAGGATTCACAGTCCCTGAGAAAACCTCAATCGGCATATATACTATATTTCAATACGTACATGTAAATATTCACAGCGCATATAAAGTACTTGCCCATAGGCGGGCCAGCCTCTTCGATCATTAGAGAGGGTAGGCACTGCGGCTGTATCGAAGAAGTCCTGTGGGTGGTTAAGGATACGTATTTGCCCCAGGGCAAAGTCCCAATTTGATTCCGATCATCCATTACTGCTGCCTGGTTTTCGGCGTTGTTTAGTCAAGTGAACTCTGTGTCCTTCTGTGGTATTCTTAAAGATTTTTTAACGATCGATAGAGAGGAGCACCCGGGTATTACCACTCGTAGAAATGCAAATGTCAGGGCATACCCGAGCCGGGAAGAGGTTACCTGGGCAAACATGTGGTTAGACCTCGCGTTGGCCCAGGTTATGATAGGTTCGCGTGGCTGGCCCACATTAGATCCCAGATCGGATCTGGAATCGTAGAAATTCTCAGCTACGTACTTCTCCGATGATACTCGGTTATTAGGTATTGCCGCTGTGCCTTGTAGACGATGCTGAAGTTGCTCGCTGGATGGGGTGTAGTACCTGGATTACACGTAGGAGGTTGGCAGGTAGATAGGTAGATACGTACCTGCAGTCTCAGAGCTATTGATACCCTCTGCCAGTAACGATTTCCACTGTGTAATTCAGGCTTTCGTTCCTGAGATTTGCCAAGGAAGCAAATTGCGGGACACCTAGGGATCATGGAAGTCTTGCGACTTGCTCATCCTGATCAATCGTAATACTCCCTTATATTCCGTTCCTGTTTACTTACCCCAAGGATAACAATCTGATTCGCTCTCATGATCTTGATAATTACAAGACTTTAGACAATTTTTAATCAGCTCTCAGCTTCATTTTTTATTATTTATATTCGCTGCTTTTTTCTCTTCTCTCCATTGCTCGCCCCAATTTCATTTTGATCGGAGCGTTCCTAATTCTACGTCTCCGATCAACCGTATGAGTATTACACACGAGCGTACAATCCGTACCATAAAATTGATCGTAGCCATTTTTCCTTTAGTGCACTGCGTGGGGTTTCGAGTACGAGTAGCAATCACACGGGGAATTTCGCGGGTCACTACCACCCTCCTCACTTCCATTTAAATCGATCGTATTACCATTGTTGTAAGGGTACGAGATCGATTCGCGAATCAATCCAATACGATTAGGCCCGCTTCGCGACGGCCATGTTTTATTTCGTCTCATTTCCCGGGAAACAAAAACAAAACGGTAGATATCTAGATAGTGTATATGCATGTATATATAGCAAATGAAATATAACTACACACGACCTACGTATATCCATATGCAAAGCGTAAACGAATGGATGGCAGGGAATAGTGGTGGAAGTTTGATCGGGGCCTTATTCCCTTGGCGAAGCAGGCGTTGGGCCCACTCCATTCGCTTCCACGTCGTGAGCGAACCTGTGTGGCGAGCTCACCATAATTACGCGCAGCGACTATTCATTAAACTGATTACACCTTATTGCCTTCCCCCGGACTGTCGAGTAAGGCCCCCGCAAGTTCCCTTCCTATGGTACTCTCTCCACTACTACTCGTATAACCCTCTCACTTCGATTCAGCCCTTTTCTATCCAGTTTTTAAGCGAAGCGCAGTGCCATATCTTACCGCGACGGTGCTGCCACCTTTCCTGTTCTATGTTTCCCTGCTTGTACACTAACGCTTGCTTGGTTGTATCGCTTACGCCTCGACGCGTATCCTACGAGATATATGCCGCCATTAATAATATTATGTGCGCTCGCGTCACTGCGTTAAGTGAATGCGCCGAGATTATTAAATTGCCGGTGTTCCATTACAATTTACAAGGCAATAAGAGAGCTATCCGCGGGCGGCCGTGTAACCTGGCTGATAGAAGCCATTCTCCCATGGTGGCGACCATGATTACGCGGGAAGTTTTAAGAAATTCAAATAGCAAATGTTGTACTCTTTGAGTACATGACTTCTGAATGGTAAAGTGACGCGAAATTTAAAAATCTTTTCAAGTAACGTACGAATCGGTATCTATGGTTCGTATAGCATTATGCATAATAAGAGACCTTGCGTGACATGGATTATTAACTGACGGTACTGACTATACAGGCTTTCCTAGATGAATCCTATTAGTTACTGAGTATTGATAGATCTTTTTTCTGAATCAGTTTGCAAATGGATGGCGTTTAATGGAAGAGACGTAGGAACTACGGGCGCCACTGGCGTAAAAAAAAAAGGACCTCGGACCCCTGGAGTCACTTCGTAGATACGTAAGGAGTCGTAGCTAGGTTATCGCTCGCGGAGCTTGAACAACGTAGCAATTATCAACCATTCCTCGCAAATAGCTGATGGTTAGTAATAATTATCTGCCGAGAACGCCACGCCATTGGGGCAGCATCGCGAACCAAGATTCTGTATACCGGGTGATGCCAGGAGTAGAGAACTTTGATTGTTATCAAGTAAAAGTTAATTTTTTAAAATCAACTAGATTATCATCGAACAAACGTGATCGATGGATTTCTTATTTTTTTTTGTAAAAATCTAATAAATATTTAAAAAAAAATAAATGTACAAATTTTTCAACGGACACAGCACTGTGGTTCGAAGCTTTAAACATTACCTCGCCATGATGAACTCTCGGGACATCCATCTGGGGAAATTAGCGTTAACGGAACACCCGGTTGGTAGGACGGCAAATAAACGACAAATACGTGCAGCCAACAGTGTGTTAAGTACTGGCATTAGGGTAATAAGCGTGCAAAGAGTTCAGCTTATCGGAATAGAGTACAGAAGTGCTCCACCTACGGATGGTAGATACTTGGGCTGTTCTTATTTTGCAACCTGCAAGAATAACAGGATGCTCAGTATGCACGTCGAGTAATTCGCACAGCATGTGGGAACTTTTTAGGTGCCACTTCCACCTTCGAATACCTATATATACTCCTAGTGATATGCACCTCTCGCTCATGGTGGTCATACGAAAAAGTTTCTATCCTCCACTTTTCTTCTTTACTTTTGCAACTTTCCAGCAGGTACACTTACGTAGCCGGTGTCTATCCTCGCCATTCGCGGCTGTAGAAAATGCCATGGCATCCCTGTTATCCTTTGAAAAATTACGGTTCTGCAAGTACACAGAGTCCTGGACAGCTACACCGCATGACAGGAATAAGTCCTGGTGTAAAAAGGACACAATATCAAAACCCGGATCTTGTTACACGAGTCTCTTTAGTCTCGAAGGACTTCGTGGGTGTCTTCATATGGAATGGGCCCAAGTCCCGGGTGGCGAACAAAGACATACGCCCCTGACGACACGTTCCCGTACGAGGAGATAGGATCGCGTCGTCCAAATTGTTTTGGATTGTTGGTTAATTGGAAGCTCGTTGTGGTACGAGTGGTCTGGGATAGGAATCGAGTGAGGGGGATATAATAAAAGAAAAAGAAAGAAAGAAAAGACAAAGAAAAGAAATATCAACGGGATTGGGCAGCCTTCGACGGCCGTTCAAAAAGTCACGGACCGACATTTCGGTATCAGCGTTCGTCGGCTTAAACGGTTTTCAAAAATCGGTTATACCTTCGTTACATATACATATTACATTTTGTTTCTTTTAAGCGCAGGAAAAAATTATGCAAATCTTCGCGTCGTAAAGACGCACTTCCAATTGGTTCCTGAAATTAGCTCGCAGTCGAATGCTCCTGTGTAGTTCAGAGACCTATAGATACTGAGCCATGCAGTTAGCAGTCCCGCGCGCAATGTTCAGATACACTGAGATAGCAAAACCTCATGCTAATTATCCTTTGTCTAATTACAGCTGCTTGCGTCGCTGACTAATTGTTTCATCGAGCGAAAATAATGGCCCGGCGTCACGCGCACGAAGCATTTTGCTGTGGGCTTAGGCCGTATTTACAGTCTCTAATGTAGGTATATGCATGTATGTATATAGCACTATGTATACAAATATATAGTAAAAATATTAATAAACATTCCCTTCCCTATAACGGTGGATAATTCGAAATTCGTGCGGCGATCCAGAAAATATTTATGGCTTCGAAACCATGGATTTACTGTGGTAGTATCGTTTTACTTGAAAACCCGTCGTGTCGTTCGGTCGCCACGAGATTCCCATTTGCGTGTGGCGAGTGTGCGATGGTCGCGAATTTTTTGTCGCCCGTCCTAACAAGCACGTTGTGAACGCACCCTGATGTCGATGGTAGTAAATGTATAAAGGCTAGGTTGGCGTTCATTCGACGAGACGCCGTGCTGGTACTTTGGCGTATATACTTATTGCAAAATATTTATTTTCGCCTCGTTCAAAAACTCATCGCTTTACGAGCAATAACCGGAGCGCCTCACTTCTGCATCTCGCCGCTTCCTATTGGTCAACATTGTTGATTTAACCGTCGGTGATTTTACCGAACGAAAACGGTTAACCGTTCGGTTAAGCGTCCGGAGTTACGGCCGCCCGTCCAACTTTCTTGCGCCTTGCGTTCTACGCGCAGTCATTACCTTCTTATTACTAGTTATCTCGTTACTTGTTACCTACTCGAGCGACTTGCTCTTACGACTTATCTCAGCCGGATCGTCGACTGGTAAATGGGCGCCTCTAGCGGCACATGGTTGAACCATGCCTTTCTATTGGTTGCAATAGGATTTTGGTATCGCTGTCAGTCTCCATCGTAGCGAATCTCCACTAGTACCAGATGGCTGTAAGTAAGAAATATATTTTCTTACACCATTGGGCTAATTGAACGAAAAACAGTTCAATAATCTTTACTGTGCCATACTTTTTTCTCAGCATAAGACATTACAGGTATGTTGGTAGAATGAAGGATCAAGAAAAGACGAAAAAGATCATGCAGAGCGTAGTGGCAGCCCTGTGGCACGTAACGGCTTCGATATCATAATTATCGACGTGATTATCGGCTCCAAAGCGGGGCCATCGATTCCTCAGAAGTTCCCACGTGGATTGGCCATCATGCCGAGTCTCTCGTGCCTTGACGGGAGACCTGGGGAGAGGGAGAAAGAGAGAGAGAGAGAGAGAGAGAGAGAGAGAGAGAGAGAGAGAGAGAAAGAATGAGATTTAAGTGTACCCACATGGTAGGAACGATGAGTCGGTAGTCCACAGGTTGTTGATTATGCGTACCAGGGCGAACTCGAAGACGCGTTACAGCATGGCAGGTAGTTGGGAACCGCTCGTCGCAAGGTAACTACGTCCGTCAGTGATAATGTTGATGAATTGGCTTACTTATAGCAGCGAGCACACGCGTAGAGTAGGTAACGTTTACTGCAGAGTCCTGGTGGCTCGGGAGAGCGCGCACGTACGGGCTATACAAGCGAAGCTCACGTATGGCCGGTGAGCGATCACTTTTCTCTCCACCCACCGTGCCTGACAACATAATCATCGGTTTAACTTCCACTAAACTATAGTTAAGCGCGCATTGCGGTTAGAGTACCTAAAATGTGTGTTTAACAGCGTCCTCGTCATACCACCTCGATCAGAGTTGAATGACGATGATTGTTTGTAACCTTAAACAAACGAAAAAATTTAAAAATTAAATGAGACGAATAACGATGATTGAAATAGAAATCAATGAAATAATTAAATGCATAGATAACAAGTACCTGCACGACAGCTGTCACTGAATTTTTATCTAGTCAGTGCTTTCGCGAGATTTCATCCTCCTGTTAATTAAAATGCATGGCGCGCATGCGCCCCAGCAATTTCGCCAGGGATACCAACCAACGAAACCTGCCTGGCAGACGTACCCTGTGTATAGTTACACCATCGTTAACTCGACGGCTGGTAATTCGCTCGGCGAAAATCAACTGTTTAATATTTATGGATCGATTAGATTAATAAAACAATGTTCGCCCCGGCCATTTTGGTCAATATTCGCGCTCGTTCATAAATAATACATGGTGGCTCGACAGAGCCGAGAGTCCTGACGTCGCGTACTCCTGGTATAGTTTCTCTTCTCTCTCCGACACTCCTACAGCATTGATGGCTGGGCTCTCTAGCGTGTAAACGGTAAAGCATCTACCATGGTTATATATCTGGATACTCGTGAGTACCTCTTATTCACTGTAGCTTCGCTACTCTCTTTTCCAGTCTCTCCGTTATTCTCTCGTTCTTCATTGGTCACTCTCAGTTCAATTCTCCTATTCCTTCTCGTACACACCTACTCCAGCCGTGTCCCTTTTGTTCTCCGTGTCTCGGGTGCTCGTAGGTAAGATTACGAGTAAGGTAATATCTCTGGTGATGGTAGTGGGTGTGTATTTAAATAAGGGATAACGCGGTTATGGGGTCCGAAGTGAGCCTAACCTGCCTACGTAGTAGGTATATACGCCCTGGAGCCTGATAGAGTCGTCATGTGCCTCCGTGCAATCAGGGGCTCTCAATTGTTCCATGTGTTATGGGAATTTATAAATATATGTTAAATATCATTGAGGATAGAAGAGAGATTATAAAGGAGCACTACCAAGTGGTGTACGTGTCTATTTACTTACAAGTTGAGTAGCTAGTTACGCACGAGACACAAATTGAAAATCCAAAGGCTGTCACACAGGTAGGGTTATGTGTAGAGGGTGCGCCAGTCGCGGATGCCGCACAAAAAGGCTCGAGACTCTACTCAAAGGGCTAGTTAGCGAATCCGTCAAGTCACTGCGTCATTAACGGGTCCACGGCCAATCATCATTAATCATCGGGATCCATTGTGCGTCGATTGTGGCGCGCGCGAACGCCCGAAAGGTACACAAGACGAAGGATAAGTTCGTAGCGAACGAAGTACCGCGGGAGACGATGGGTGGCGCTCGTGCGCGTGTGCTTGGTCGGTATCGCGCATGCGCAAAGTGTAACGTTCGAACGTAGAGAGCGATCAAATTAAAGCCGGATTAAATCGTTGTAATGATTAGCGCAAGTCCGGACTACGGGCGGCTGAATCGGCGGCAAATGAATTTTAATGACGGCCGCCTTGACTCGGCCGAGTGATTGATATATTAAAATAGGCGTGCTCGTGAGTACCGTGTGCCAGGCACGTATCTACCACTAGGTTCGTTTTATACGTATCACCGCGGCAGGGAACCGTGTGAAATCGTTCCGAGTCCGGACCCAAAGTCAATTCCGTGATTGAGATTAATAATCTCATTAAAATAGCCCCCGCTCTGAATTGGCTGCGATCCTTAATTGACCGACGGCGGCGCGATTTCATCTCCCTCACCGCCGATAGACAGTGAAATCACCTCCGTGCGGTCTGACTGAAGATGGAAAATCCGCTGCTCTAAATTTAAATTCTCCCAGGTGCGGATAACCTCAATTTCCAATCGGTGATCGATTACCTATTCGTGTTCACGAGTTGACCCGAGCCAAGTACCCTGGAATTCCCCACGGAAATCAGGAGGAATTCATTGATTACGAGCAGTGAGATTAAATCGATTTTATCATGTACCTATATAGGCACATTATAGATCCATGACTTGTACATATACATCTATATATATATATCGTACAGCATTGTAACTTTGAGCTTAGGGCAATAATCAAGTGACTAATTAATAACGCAATCCCATACACGTCATATCTAAGCATCATCAGGTTATTAGAAGGACGTGAGGCTTCTTGGAATTTAGATATATCTCGCTGTCCGATCATTCTTTAATAAAGTCCTTAGTCCACAGCCATTCCTCGGAAATCCGTCGAAATGAGTGTCCAGCGTGCTGATGTCTTTAAGGAGACAATTATTTCCTTGAGGCCCGCGGGAAATCTGATATCTCTGTTGCCGCGAGAAGAAGCAAGGGGTCCGTACCCTGGCCGACGTGACTCCACGACATGAGGTGCTGACCCGAGGAAAGTGGACGTGGAGGGGAGTCTATTTATTTCGAAAGAAAGAGAGAGAGAGTAAGGAAGGGGATCCGAGCCACGTAGAAGACGAGCACGTAAACGTCTTGATCGAGATCCTCTGAGATAGAGAATGTTTATCGACCCAACAAATGAATCCTCTTACGTTGGCAGCATGGTGGATTAAAATAAAGTAACATACAAACGGTATAAAAACTGACAGGTAAGAATGGATCCATTAATTACATACACTAAGGAATTCAAAAATCTATAATCCTAATTACACAAGGTGTTCCTAGAAATTCGAATAGAAAATCCAAGAAGACGCTATCGTGTAAAATCGGTAGCCCAAAGGGACCCGGAAAAAGGGAGTCCCTTGTCATCGAAGTATAGCTGCACATATGTCGCATATATACATATATCATACCTGTTCCAAGATACCTCTTAGAAGTTCATTCCCAGACCTGCGACACTGGCTCCATCTGCATACAATGAATGGGCAATGGCTCCCGTAGCATGTTCCTCAAGTTCTTCGGCATTCTACCGTATAAAGCATCTACTATACTATAAGCGTTGATGCTGGTCCTGGTGACTCGACGGTAACTACGGGCTACTATGACTTCACAGCTGGGGGTAAATTAAGTTGTGATTATCTGTCGATGTGATTTAGCCGAAGCCAAAAGGGGTCTACACCCGAAGAGTGGTCCCCATTGGGCCCGGACGGAGTCTCACCGTTGAGCGCATGAGAGCTGAGGAACCCGTAAGATGGACCCAAAGGTGGATGGAGGAGGGGGTTCAAGAAGATGTTGGTGAGGGCGTGCGAGGGGAAGTATCCGAGGCAGAAACAAATAGCCATTGTCTGTGCCAGGGCCGGCAGTGGGGCCCGAAGGGCATCTATCACCTGCTTATCACGATTATACCACTTGTGCCCTCTCCTGCGTCTCTCCCTTTTCCTTCCTTACCTAACCTAACCCTGTTCCTCTCTCTCTTCCCGTATCCTCCCTCTTCACTTGAACCAGAGTGCCAGGTACCACCATCGGAGTAAGACGTCTTCTCTACGTTACCTTTTTGCTCCCTTTTTACCTCTTTCAATGACCTCCCTTCTACCTCTCTAAACGTACTGTACCTGTGGATACGTACCTAAACTATACGTATCCGCCAGGACCATGTGGCCTGTACCCAAAGTCTCATACATATGGAGCAGCCTTTAAAGTCTCACGGTAAGATCAACAGTTTTGACAAGATGAATTTGAGTTTCTGCATTTTTCTAAAAAATTCTGACCATGTACCGTTATCCAGGTTAGACGATGGAATGAAGGAGGATACCGTGGACAGGCGTAACCCGATCCAGAATGTAAGGAAGAGGATCGCGTGGTGGCGAAGGAGCGTCGGGGATGTAGCGAGTTAGAAGAGAAGCAAGAAGAAACGAGTCCTGGAAGGCAATAGGGTGGTTAGAATTGGACGTAGCCGAGTTTAGTCGGGGCCGGCTCTTGGTATATTACCTACACGAGCTTCACATAAATATACCACTCCTAAGATAGGGATCTATACCGCCAAGACCATTTGTTGGCCGTGTCCGTCCGAGCGTCTCGAAGCTCAGGACGACGAGCTGCATGGCTGCCAACCCGGCAGGCGTTGGTTTAGTTTCGTTGCCCCCGAGGATAGATCAAGACTCGGATCACCTGTGCGGCCAATTGTTTTCGCCCATCGGCCACGAATTGATGGCCCTATCATTACTCAGTTATTAACAATCGTTTGGTAACGAGCATTCTGCCAGTGGTAGACGTTTTCTGTTAATTATATGTTCAGAACAACGCCGTTTCGATAAACCATCCCCTCTTCGATAATGCCTAATCATTTTTGTTAGATATCACCATGGAATGATGATTCATGATTCACGTCGTGCTACTCTTTGCTGGCCTTAGGGTTGTAAGTCTTTTTTTTTGTTAGAAAAAATATCAGGTCCATGGACCAATTCATGGCTCTTACGATGTCCTAGGGCAGGGTGGATAAGGATATGGTCGGGTTAACTAGAGTTAAATTCAGGGGTTAAAGTTTAAGTCTGACTTTGAAGCGGGTCTCAGAACACTACCACTCTCAGAGTCCAGATGTTCCTAATCTGATAGGCTTCCGTGAAACGGCGACGAAGGGGGTTGGATGCAGGGGAAAAGTCGCAGAGGACGAAGAGTAGGATAAGAAGTCTCTGCTATCCTTGGGGAGATCTCCCGATGGCTTGGTACCGTTGCGTGGGGATGCTGAAGAGATGCTGAAGGGCTGCCTGTTAGGGACGTGTTCGGCGAACAAATTACCTTTTGTTTTTGAAACTTAACAGTTATTTGGGGGCTGACTTATGGCCGGACCGCACTCCTTTTGAATAGCTGGACTGGCTCGTTCCCTCAGGGATTTCGAACCTGGTGTGGAATGTTGATGAAGAGGTGTTTGGTGGTTAAGCAAACTCTGTATCTGTTACTCAAAGGAATATCCCTAGGAGTACCAGTATCAACGTCCTTGGAATGACAATGGATTACTCGGAAGATTAAGGTTAAGTTCGTGTGTCAAGTTCGACAAAATTTTTCATTAATCGTCTTCATAGATCCAGGAGATGAGGCGGAGGGCGTGTATCGTGGTTCAATGGCGCTACTAACGAGAGTGGGAATCACTAGCGGCTCCAAGTGTTCGAATTCATCGGGGAAGGTTTGCGTTTAAGACCAAGTGGACGTAAGAAGCAGAAAAGACGTAGCAAAGCAGGATGAAATAAAAGCAAGTATCGGGATGAGAGAAGGAGAAGGTTGAGAAAGGAGGCTGCGAAGGAGGAGCTGAAATAGGATGAACTCGAAGGAGAAGAAGAAGATGAAAGAGGAGAAGGAGGGAGGAAAGGTGTGGGGCAGTAGGGGTGAGCCGGAGCTCTCGAGTCATTATTTTTAATAAACACAGTGTCAGCCAAGATAAATGCCTTTCTGGTTAGGGCTGCGCACCGGCGCGCACAATGAATCTGATTATTTATTTATCCCGCTGCTTATGGGCCCCATTAAGCCCCGTCCACACGCGGGCTACACCGGGCATTAGGCCGCAATTATAGGGCGTACGAGTATTATGTTAATTCGGATTTAAAATACGACCCGCTTTATTAACTGGACTCTGCGTCTCGAGGAACCCGTCGTTTCGTGGTGCCACGTCCGCACGCTGCTCATTCGCGCCATTTTACGCGACTGATTTTTATTGACTTGACGTTTACTACGGGGAAATTGGAGAAGTACTCCTTCCATTGTGAATTTATGCGAAACGTTAAAGAGACGAGTGCGCCCACGCGCATCCACCTCCTGCATATACCTGCGACGTCGCACAATGCGAGCATCCACGGTACCCTGATGGTATCCTCGATGATCCTGAAATTTGGCTGAGCGAATCCGAAGACAAGTTCAGGACGTCCTGGGAACGGGCAGCCACCGTAGTCATTAGCTGGAGGACTTCTAATGAATTCTGTCGCACTCCTTGGAAAGCCTTCTGAACTCCACCAGGTTGATCCCCTTCCTCGTGAGCCCTGGAGGAACTCCTTTCTCGTTAATAAAAGCCAAGATGGCGGCCAGCGGGGGGTCTCCCAGGCACCGCGGCCCTCCTGCGGCTTTGACGGCTCTATCCCAGTCTTGTTAGGAAGCGACGAAGAGGGCACGAGCAACATCAGGATACAGTCGAGTGAGACAGACCAGGTCCAAACGGCTCCCGTGGTGCTGAACTCGGTGCAGCACGTCACTATCGCGCGCCTAAACACACCTCGTGCATCATCTGGCGATGCTCCTTTGTTTTCTTATACGTTTCAAATTCACCTCCGTGACATCCTCCATACCCACCTACCAACCTTACTACTTCTTACACTTCGGTTCTTCATTGGACCGTACATTTAAATTCGTTTAACCGACCTAACCTCAAATTCTCAGTAGTAACCATCCAACACTCTCTTTTTATCTACACGCATACATGAAATTCTCTGGTAGCCCAAGGCTCCTCTTCCCAGTTCTTTTTGCACTTTGCAATTCGCAACACGAATAACTTCCAACCACCGTATCTGCCATCTTTGAATTTATAATATAATTACAAGTTCACGTTTGCCATTCTCTATGCGTTACCCACGTGTAATACATTGCACGCTCCGAGTATCCAGTGAAAAGCGTATATGCAAATATTTTTGTCAAAATTAAGTTTCCAAAAAAATTTCTTTCGCGTGAATTCCAGAAGACGATAGAATCATCGTTACGATATGCACTGTAATTAATTTTTCTGATAAGGAACAACAATGTCTATCTTTTATTCCATTTCGTTTCATCTGCATTTTCATGAGACTGTTCTACAAGATCAACCGATCAAGAAAGCCAATATAGCACGGAACGATGTAACATAACCAACAAGAACATAGCATAAGAGCAGATAGCGAAGTTACGAGAGAGGGTCACAAGGGCCGATGCGTTGTGTCAAGTGAAAGAGAAAGAGAGCATATATTATACACATGTATATATAATATAAGACGAAGAAAGAAAGAAAGGAATGGGTACGGAGAGAGGGTCTTCCTATCGCAGAAGAGATCAAATCTCTTCGTGGCTCTCGAGCAGGCGATGTTGGTATAGCAAAACACTGTCGGGTGATGAGCGTCATTACCCCCACTCGGTCGTCGGAGCTGTAGATGGCGGCCATCTTGGTTCCACCTGAGCGCAGTAAAACTGCTGACCAGCAGCTCTTCGGATGCAGAAGTACCGTGGATCGCGTGCTGATGACTCTAACGGTTAATTAATTAACGGATTACCGATGCAACGTCACGCTATCCGTTGAATCTACTAGAATTGCATTCGATCAACCATACAGGTTGCGTCATTTGATTTACCTAGCTGCCAAAAGAATACAAATTTTTTTTCACGATCCTCATTCAAATCTTTAATAATTTCGCAGGAATAAATAATTTGGCAAGCTCTTCCTAAATCTACGATATACATAATTTATTCGCATATTTCATTTATATTATTTTTATTTTCACTTAACGACGATTCATCTGATATTCAAAATTAACATTGGGATCCGATGGCGAGATAAATTTATTTTCCTACTGCAACAATTCATTTTTTAGGACAATACTTAGTCTCTCGATGTTTCTCCTTCGGAATGGTTACCTTGGCAACGATCTTCGTAGACACCAGCGTTCGTAGCAACGCTGTACGTATGGCTGTATCCCACTTACGTATTAACTTGGATATTTGTTTTACGTGAGTAACACACCCTTTGCCTCCCCGCCCCTCTATCCCCCCTCCTTTATCCTCTCTTTAATCCTGTTCTTCAACCCCATCCGTTCGCGTTTCTCGAGCTGTTCCCTGCTCCTCTTAAGCACTCCGCAAGCATTTCTTGCATCGCATTGCTTCATTTGTTTATCGGCTCTTTATTACCTGCAATTTGGAGCTGGCTCGCGTGAGGATAATTTCATATTGGTTTTCTCTATGCTTTGCTTTATCCTTTTTCAGCATCTCGTATGCGCTCTACGTTCTTATGCCAAGTTCATATCCCATCCCGACGCACAGCCCATACTGAATTGCACGTATGTGTAGAGTTTTAAGAATTTTTGAAAAGAAGGAAAATTGTTGAACAATTATAAAAATTAAATCGTTTTCAAGTATATGCACTGTACAGTATCCTCGCCAATAGTTTCTAGGAAGTTTGCAAAAAAATTTTACAGCAGTTTTGCCATAGTGGAATTACACGGCGACCACGGGGAGTATGAAGGGGACTGGTTGAGTTGAATGAACATAATATTTTCGGGCTCTTCGATCCGATGCAAATGAAGCAGAGTGGATCAAAAGACGTGGGTGTGAGCCACGGTGTAATAAAGGCTGGATATTCTTCGAGTGGAAGTGATTTAAAACGCTGACTGACACCACGCCTTCGAGCCCTATGCGTTTCCGAAGCGAGATCTCCGCCCGCAACCCCCGAGGCAGGTTAAAAAGAGGCAACCTGCCAAACCAGGAATGGCGCAAGGAACGAGCGAATAAATGAAGACGCGAACGATCGCAACCCTCCGCAAAAATAATTATCCGCTCTGGGCGCGGCGCTGTTTGTTAAAATGTCAGGAAGTGGGTGGAGCAACGAGACTCGCGAATATTTCAGCACGTCCTTTCCTCTTGGTTCTCGAACCCTTAATCTTCCACTTCATCTTCTTCTCGGTCCCCTCGCGTTGCTCCATTGAGATTGCAAAGCGTGAAATTTTGCGCGAACAATTTTTCAGCAAATTATTAGTCACTCGCAGTTATTTATTTGCAAATTTTTTTATAAAATTTTACACAGTCTGCAACAACGTTGACACGGTACGTTCGTGACAGATGGTTTCAATGAGATACCTAAAGACTGTACGAGCAACCCCATGAGAAAGTATCCTCCAGCCGTCATCCCCCATAGAAGATACATCGGAGGAACGAGGGTTTACGAGTGGGCGGGCAAGTGATAATCTGCGGGTGACCGCAACAACCAAAGAGGCAACCACCATACGAGGAGCAAACAGCTTAACGAAGAAATGTCAAAGTTTGTAAACGCGCGAGCCTCTTTCACGAGGACGGGTATTTAAGGAAGCTAAAGAAAATTATCCAGTTAACTTTGTCCTCGAGTTTTCCAGGGGCTCGTGGGAGGCGGTACGGATGTCCCATTTAACTGGGGGCTTACGCAGACGTTTAGAAGAGAACCAAAGTCAGTTAACCGCTGGTTAATTTTAATACCGCCTTAATCCCGACTAAGTTCTTCTACAGTTAGATCTTCCTAATCCCCCGGGGCAGCAGACCATTCGCTGCTGCGACCAGGGAACCTCGTATTTTTCAAGGCGTGGACCAGGATGCCTTATTCTTCTTCCTTATAAAGGTGTATGTATGCATGTTTATTCTTTCAAAAGGGAGAAAGAATTTCTCGGATATTTCAACCAGGGCAGAAATCTTTGAATTCTTAAGCAGTACGTAGCATCACGAGTCTCTTTCGTTTGGTGCGATAGAACTCTAAAGGGACTTCTGGGAGCAGCACGCGTCCCGAAGCTTCTTTCGCATAGGTATGGTACTGGAATCAGAAGAAGATGGGACTGTTTAGTTTTATAGAAGCGGCAAAATCGGGACCCATGGAAATCGGCCTGTACGATCAGGCCCGGACGGTGCTACAGTCAAGTAATTTTTTTGCCGAATTTTTTTTTTTTTTTCGCTACGATTTATAACCACGGATCCAAAGGGTCGCTTTATACGCGACAAATTTTATCGCACGAATTTCAGTCGCGAATCGCATTCACGTGGGAAGAAAAAGTACGCGTACAAATTCCCCGTGATTATTCCGCGAGCGATCGCCTGCCGGCATATTGGTATAGGATGTATATAAGTAAGAACCGGTAACCCACCCATTCGGGCGCCGTCGAGCGCGCTGACGTGTTAACGCTTCGGCCGAGCAGAAATCGCGCGTTTCGAACCGATAATAACGATCTTGGCGAAAATAACTTCGGATTAAAGTCACACGAAATCATCGACAGTCCTTGTAATAAGAACGAACATAAGTTGCAACACCTGCACTTGCAACTTTTTTTCATTGCTACTTTAATACGATTTGAATCGCACTGAAATTCCTCGATAGATTTACTGTCAGCTAATTAATTAGTCAAATTTTGAATAGCTTTTGATTGATTTCATTTTTTTATACTTGAACCATAAAAGTGCTTGATCCCTTGAATATCACGCTAAAATTAAAACGTAAGACCACGAGACAATTTGTTGTCTCAAAGTTTTCAAGGTCGCTGATTTCGAATCTTACCTCAGATTTCAAAAATTCGAAATTTTGCATCTGATTGCGATCAAATATACTAAAATTATTGGATTTTTTCGAGGTCCACGTCAAACCCGTCATTTTGAATTTTGAAAATCTTATCAAATTCGGATTCAGCGAGCTCAGAAACCTTGGTAAACCAAGCTTCGTAAAAATCAAAAAAACTTATTTTTATAATGCCCATATATGGACATGCGATACTCTTGACCAGTCTTAGGATTTTCGACATACGTGATACGCGAGAGGTTTAAGAAATCTCGTTACGACCCTATGAAAATAGTCAAAGATCCATACGCACTGTTATATACAGTATATATACAGGCTAGTATACCTATACATATACAGTTTACTTTATACTACATATAACATATCTATATACATACAGGTCAGTTTATACTGTACAGAATATATCCAGTCAGAGGTGCTTACGTTGGTAATATTAATGTCTCGCACGGATCCTTTACAACCTTATACCCATCACTCGCACGCACCATCGTCCTCTAACCAAGTTAAATGATACCAGAGTGCGCTACAGTGGCTCTCATTCAAAAAGGCATTTAATCTAAAAAAAAGATCCACTTTACCGGTACAGAAACCTGATCGTGGTCGCCTACTATCCACTGATTGTCAGTCAACGGGATGTACTCGAATCGGTATAAAGAATTTAAAAAAAGACAAGTGTGAAGACTCAGAGTGGTTGAGTACAGAAGGTATGAAAAAGGGTTAAGATCGTGAGACGTGGGTTATTAAGACCATTGAAAATTCCATTGGAATTTTAAAGCTGATAAATTCGCAGCCTGGACAACAGTGATCGAGACTGTGTGTTAGTTCGAGTGACAACTGGTGTAAATTAATTTCAAGATTAGGTTAGGTTACGCTATCTATTTATATGAGCACCGTATAAGTTGTTTGAGCCACCAGGGATTTACAAGACCAGAGTATCCATGAATCACACCCTCGTTAACCTATACTCCTTGCCACCCTTATTTTCTAGTGGTCCTTCGTCCTGCGTCGTAGGGTCCTTCTAAACTGTCCTGGCTTATAGTACTGCCGTGGTATCCTGATCCTGATGAAGGTTACCTGGTGTTCCTATATCCTTCAGCCGGCCTCTTCCACGTACTTAGTCAACGCGGCAAGGTGCGTTACCCGGTGATAACATTCGGTAGATAAGAATGTCAAAATCGCGGTTACGTTACACCTCTTTAATATGGATTTAAAAATTCATCTAATCGGACAAGATCTAACGATAGCGTGTGTTTGCTTAACGGGGTCCTAGATATACCGTAGAAAGGACCCGGTGCAAGCTCAGAACTTTCATGATAGTTCTCGAAGATTCTTTTCTGCGGCAATTAAAGTATGATTTACAGCGATCGTTTAGAAGAGCATTTAGGGCTCGTAAAAGCCGTCGCTACTGGTAATCAGAGGAACATTAAACTCATTAAGGTCGATGCCACGCAATTTGCCAATTAATTAACGAGCGGCTCGTCAAATAAATCTGAGAAAGTAACGGCACGCTCGTACCAGCGATACCGGGCTGACTAGTTAACTCTTTCGCACTCATCGAGAAGGATCCTAAGAAGCATTGAATTACGATGCGTTCATGTTAATCGGCTGATGTACATAGAGGAGACCGTTTACTTGCAATGTGGGCTATAGCTCGTGCATCTGTATATATATAGGTATACATATTTACCTCATAACGTCTATATCCAGTATAACATACACCGGACTCTTTCTCAACAGAAACGATCATTTTCGAGGCCCTCTTTGAGACGCAGAGTCCAGTCGATGAATTCATTTGGTAGTCGATTGAAAAGTCAGCTCGACTTGACTAATGGACGCGGGCTAATTGCCAACAAAGCCAAATCAATCTCTCGAAGCTAGTTGAGTTGTTAATAGGGATAGCGCTAAACGGCGTTTGTGGTTCCAGCTTGGGTCCGACTGACAGCCAGCGATAAAGGAAAGAAGAAGAAGAAGACAAGGAGGACGAAGGGGAGTCGAGCGAAGATAAAGAAGACAGAAGAGATAACGTGGAAACGAAGTAGAGGAACGAAGAGAGCGAAGGGGCAAGGATGATGAGTAGCTTGGTAGAAGAGAAGTAAAGATCATCCTTCCTGGCTCCAAGGTTTCACCCGAAGCTCGGGTCTGGACCGAGCAAGCTGAGAACCCGAGGATCTGGCTGGAGGATGAGTGTTACTTTTTGCCGGACTCTAATTAGAGGCCAATTATATCGAGCAGGCGTTTGCCTCCACACAATGAACAGCGCGTTTAGTATCGATGTAGCCGGCCGATTAACTTCTATTTGTTATCTGTTCTTTTTTTCCAGGACCTCGCTTCGGTTCCTGAATAAATACAACCTTAAGCCGCGTTCACAGCAGATATATCAGGAACACTCGGTACGAGCCGGATAATTTTAAGGGGTCCAGCACCTGGATTATCGGTTAAGGCGAGCCGAACGAGATCATCGAACCATTATGCATTCGTTACTCCCAGTTCCGTGGGTCATCTGAGGGGAGGTATCAAGGATTGAGAGAGTGCGAAAGAAATGGGAAAAGGAGGGAAACCGAGAGAGCACGTTAATCGGGCAATCTGCTTATTGAGCCAATTATAAGAACGTGGACAAATTCAGGCAGCTAATCAGCTTACGCGCATTATAATGCCTACAGGTAGCTGCAGGGGTCTGCGTGGGATCTGATAAAGTCTCTCTTATTTATTATATACACCCCTCGTCCATATACGCGCACATAGCTCCTGGCCCTTGTGTCACTTTAACACTCGGCCACTTCGTATAATACAGATTTCATATGCTAATTCCTTGATTAACAATACCAAGATAGCGTTTCATCATCAGGCTGGAGGTAACGTGGCTGCGCTTCGGAATCGACTACGGGTAGGTTAGGATGATCTTGGATGGACGAGGTATTAATATCTGGGATTTACATGCTAATTCACAAGAGCGTAATACAGTGTTGGTGACTGTAAGTTTTAATTTCACTTAAAATAGCGAAAAATTCTTATCAACGTATCCGTATGATCGTTGCTACAGGCAGATTAGCGTTTTTATCTCGTTTACGCGTTTTTGTACGTTCTTCGAACGTAACCTCACTTTGTCCAATGCTCGGATACTCCAATCCAAGATGGCGCGATTCTATGGAGAAATTCGGAGACAACTATATTAAGCCCCGAAGAGAGATAGGATCTACCAGTGATCCAAAGACGGCGAGCGTCATGCTGCGAGAGCCTGATCACACCTCGGCACTGCGGGACGCCGAAACCTTGATTCAATTATAGGTATATACCTGAGCAACTCGTACCTATATCTACCCTGCGTGCATACGACATTGTTATTCCAATCTGTCCTGTTGTCGTTGGCTCCATCCAGGTTTATGTGTCCTGCGCCCTTTCGGGGAATTGCCTTATACACTGCGCCAAATCTTTTGCCATTCCACGCTTATGAAATATCTTGACAGTGCTGCCGTGGACACGTTTCATAAAATTTAAAATAAATTTTTGACATATCTTATTATTATTATTATTCGATACCGGCACAACGCAATGCTATTTTTTAACTGATACAATTATACTTAAACCGTACGTGTTAATTAATCACGACTGCCGGAAGTTCATGAAATTTGAAATCAATTTCTGACGTTTGTTATTATTATTATTATTCGATACCGGTATAACGTAACAGTGTTTCCTGCATGACACGTTACACTTGCACTGATATGGTTTTCTATGTATTAATTAATCGTTGCTACCGGAAGTTTGTAAAATTTGAAATAAATTTTTCACACTTCTTATTATTAATGAATCAGTGTTACCGGAAGTCTTAGCTTCTGTTCGTTGGATGATTTATTATTTAGTAGGTTATAGTTTATTTGGGACTCTTGAGAGGGTTGAATTGTTGGGATTGTACGTTTTCAGATCTTTCTAAGCAAGGTGTATACGTGTGTATACATATGTATATAGGACCAGACGTGATTCTGGAACGAAGGTGGGAAAGAAAGGTGGAAAAAGAAGGTGCGTGAACCAACACTGCACCATGTGTCGTTGGGCACAGTATGATGCCGATCCTATCCGAAGCGGCTAATATAGTTGTCGTGAATATCTTAAGGCTGAGCGCGCATTCCAGGAGGTTTCTTCTTAAGGATCGCTACGGGACGTCCATTTGATCTGGCGAAAGCATCTGCTAATTCGGAATCATGGGGATTTGATTGGTCCCGTATAACGAAAGTCGCGTGGAAATGAGACGAACGTACCATACAGATTTTAAGAACGAATAGCATCAAGACGTCACTATGATATTTTGAGGTTATGTTCTACAGTCGCGCATGCGCATCAGACAGATACTATTCTGTACCAATTAGACACTTCAATCTTTACGAGTAAAAAATAAAGATAGATACTCAATTTTTAACTCTGGAATTTTAACCTCGAATTTTCCACTGTATCGTAACTACGAATCAGAGACGTTGGCCTCGGCGCGGTCGCACAAATAGCCATCTCAATTAATTGTCGTGGCTAATTAAAGCTAAACTCCTCGAGTAATTAAGAGTTGACCCTATCGCTCAGTCAGATCCGAGGTATCAAGGTGCTTTTGGTAATAGGGTTGTCCAACACCAGAGACTCTTCAGGGTCTTAGTGACAGCTAAGAGTCTCTCGCGAACCTGAACAAACGTTATTTTTACAAGTATAAAAATTATTAGAAATAAACAATGTTAATTTATAATTAACGATGATAATTATCATTTTTTAATTGTTTAATACATTTTAAAAAACTTTTCAATATATGATTATTCTTTTAATTTTTAACCATTTGTTTGAAACACTCTTAGTTCCTTTCCTTTTCCGCAGCGTACGTGTAGCATCTCAGGCAAGAGAACACGAGACCGATTATTGGGCCCCTTGAGATCGGTCCACTAGATTTAGTGGGCCTGACATTTTTCGCATTTTACAAAACCCGAGGACACGTGTAGTGGACACGACCGGTCCTAGTTTTATTGTGATTGCTGGGATAACCGTTTCATCGGTTGCCATGGCAACCGATGAAACTGAATCTGAAATTTGAAAAAATATTTGAGTGCGAAAAATGTAATTAAAAATAAAAAACAAAGTCAATCAAATTACCCAGATTTCATCGTTTAAGGGTGATTAATTTTGACGAGTTGAGCGTCACTGCTTCCCGCGCTCCGTCGCTCTTAACGAGATTCAAACACTCCCGCCCTCACGAACCGATCCCATTCGTTAGTGTAGTTAAGCGAAAGTGAGACCCCCTGCCAATTACCGGTTCTCAACGCAGTAAGATAATCTCGTCGCGCCAACCAGAAGAAACCCAGACCAATGTGACTTCTCTCATTAGCCCAATTTTATTTACAGTCAATGCGAAGCGACGCCTTGTGGATGATCTCGTTTAAGAATCTTCAATAATAAGTATCTCCTCCTATTTCCACACTAACGAAAACTACGAGCGACCCTGGCTAGCTAACCACCATACGTAACATCACTGAGTAGGAGAAATAATAATATAAAAGCCCTCGACCAATCCCAGCGTCTGCCTTCTTGAACTCTATTATATGATTGGCTAATATCGTCAGTTTTTCCGAGATTCATTTTCATACTTCAAAATGCACAAGTGATTGTTCCATGAACATATATAGATATATATACAGCTAAACACCAAATGCATGTACAGGTTTGATTTCAGAGAGTATCTACTGCCGGATAAATACACAGGGTGGCGCCAACACGTAATACAGTTACCCAGGTCGAACAGTCGTCACCATAGAAATCCTCGAGGAAGGGGAATAGGTCGTTAAGGAGGAGCCGACCGATTTGTGGACGCCCGACTATGAGTTATTTTGTGAGTCTATACTTTTCCAGTTTCTCTCGGCTGTCTCTCTCTCTCTCTCTCTCTCTCTCTCTATCGATTCATCTCTCTTTTACGCTCCCACCATACGTCCTCCGTCGACCGATCCATGTGCGATTCCGTATGCGACGCGTGCCACGGATAGTTAAGCGATGCAGACAGTGTCAACGGTAAATGGTTATGACTGGCCCGTGTTGCATCTCTGATTTCCAACGAGGTGGAAGTCGCCACGGGATAGCGTTGTTCCACGTAACGTTAGCCACGTAAAAGTCAACGTTCCGTATAGATAATAATGAAAGCTGGAGGAGAGTAAAGTATAATGACAAATAGAATGATGAAAATTTTAAAATTTATTTAAGGCACGAGATTTTCGTTAATAAGAAATTAGCTGCTCTGATTTTTTATAACATCATTTTAGAACTCCTCCAGCTTAGTCGATAATGTAGGAACTTCTATCGGCAAACGGAAGGTAGTTTCGTTCATATGCACTTTTTACGACTGCAGCACCAAGTGCAGCGGCTATTAATTTTTTTTCATACTACTTGCTTCCTGCCGAGATAGCGAGCAGCTATAACTGGACATAACAATAATAATATTACTCCTACACCGATACGATATGCTAGGCGACTATTAATTAGGAGATAATTGTGCCAAGATAAAGTACCTGTTTGACGATTTCGGACACGAACCGATTATCTATTGAATGGGTGATTAAACGGGTCTCCCTGCATCCCGATTTGTGAGGCTAGTAGGCCCCTCGACTCGTAGGAGTATGTTGTATCTATATACACGTGTACTATATAAGACCGGGGATACAAACTGAAAGTATAGGCTCTTTCTCACTATCGGTTCAAGCATCTTGAATGCGATCGAGAAACACGAATTGACAGGATGTCGAGGAGTCTAAGATCCAGCAGCGATTAGCTAAACGGCGTGGTTCAATTTATTATTATCCTACTCCATAAGTCACGTAGTTTCCGGTTATACTCGACTATTATGGACTCCTCTATATTAATTCCCTCCATCACCAAATTAGTATGTGTTATGAATTATGCTACAGTGCATACCATTATAGCAGTGATCACAACCAAAAGCGTGCTTGTGCACACTCAATGGGTAACCGATAAAGGTAAGTAAATGAATTAAATTTTTTTTTAAATAAAATTTTTTTGGCATATCATCAATTTTTAAATTTGATTCAATTAATTTACAGGAAATGCCTGGGACTTGATAAGAGGGTGACTTTCGGGAAGTCAGCACCTCACAGCTAGACACGATCCGAGACGTGCAGCGCAAGATGCATAAATTAGTGGGATTATTGTTTCCTGCAAAGAACGAAGAGTGAAAACAAATGCGGACGGCCGTGTAAAGCCCGGAGGTATGCAAGTAAGAGGAACCCGACAGCGTAGGTGGGCAACAATGTTCAGGTTGATGGTTCCGGCTAAACAGCAATGCCGTATTCCTGGCACAACACGTCCACACCTCGGGACGCGATTACGCGGACTGGAGAATTTTTCTTAACTCATCTTAGGGTTGCAAAAATTAAAAAAAAAATAAAAAAAAATTTTTCCCAGCTGGAATCGAACTTACGACTATCGGTACATTGAAAAACGAGTATCCAACCAATGACGTATATTTTCCTGCTCTCGACGAAGTACAACGGAAAGAGCCGAATGGAACGATGTAACGTTAATTGCGGCTATTCAATTAAACTCAAGTGCATTTAAAGATACTACTGTGTGTATTATTACTACGTAGTGAAGATGTGTTTACGAACGATTTAACGATGTTAGGAAACAAAAATGGATTCCCGGTAGTTCGCACGGAGGATGCTTCACGAATGGATTATTAATCACGAGACAATAGCCGCTCTGGCACAGGCTCAGTTACCTACTAGCGTCTGGCCATGCAACTACCTGGAACCTGTCTATTAATCACCCATCATGCGTACGTTAACTCGGTTCGAGCTAGAGGCTTCATAAACAAAATAGACTGTCAGTAGCCGATAGACGCGTTTCTAAGATACGACCGAGGTGCGACCAAGGCACTTGATGTTTAAGGCGACACCTCATGAAGCTGATGTGATCGTCTGCCAGTATAACCTTCTAGAACATTCTAGGTTGGTTACTACGAGCAAAAGTACTTTATTAAGTTTTTAGAACGGGCTTAAATTAAATTATGTATAGTATAGGTATAGTAGCTATTGTTACCAGATAGACGCTTCAATAGGAGTTGATAGAAACGTAGCACCAATAATGATATCAATTGAACGGTAAGATAGGCTGTCGTATTAGTAGGCCATATCCGTAGCCTGTTACCATTCGACGCGCCTTCAGAAAGTCAAATCATAGAAATGGTAAAGCTACGTGGCGCTTCGATTAACCGAGTGAATAATCGGATAGGAATTGGTTACAATCGGATTAATCGTACTCGATCAATTTGTGATATAGGGTTTGTTAGGGTTTAGAGAGAGCAGCCGTTTATGGTGTAATGATTAAAATCGTCGGGGAATAAGTAGATTTTAAGACTTTGATAAGGAATGAGCCTTACGGAGGCTCTAAAGTTTAAGTCCCAACGACACGTGGGACCTGTGCGTATATAAGCGTTTTCTATCGGCTGTAAATTAATAATTCTCATAGATTCTATCGTTAATTATAGCCGCCCGGCAACAATGGTGTGATTGTCTTCGGCGATAGCCTCGTGCTTGTCTTTCGCTCGTCCCGCTTCTACGGTGTGTAGGTACCATTATGGTTGCATCGGTGAGTCAAGTGGGCGGGGGGCGCCAAAGTTTAAACCAACGCCTCCGCAATCAAATTACAGCTCGAGACAAGAGGGGTCCATGCATTATTTATGGACGATACTGTACGCCTTCGACGCGGCCACTTGGTTATGCTCGATTTACGATAAAGGCGCCTCTATCGGATTTTTTTCTAAACACGGATTTATGGATTTTCTTTGACAATTATTTTTTCGGATGGAACAAAGGATCAATTTTTTTAAAAACGCCATAGAGCAAATAAAACAATTTTCTTGATCATTAATCAGTTTATCAACAATTTTATTTTTTTAATTCATACAATTTTCAAGTTTAATACCGGAAGTCAAATTGCATCTTGAAAATAATGATTTATCACTGAAAAAGATGTTAGGGTGCAGCAAAAAAATTTTTTTAAATGTATTTTGTAATCCATGAACAAGATACCTACCTGATATTGATTATCGATTAATCGTACAGCAATATAGTGCACGAAATCATTCGAAATTTTAAGGTCGAAGATTAGTCAATAACTGTTCTGCATAAGAGACGTCACGTACAGACGGTTAGGCATGTTTAACTTTTATTGCCCACCGTTGCATGACGGGAATAATCGCAGAAGCCACCCATGTCGAAGGTTCTCCAGAGCCTTCGTGCGTATATATATTGGTAAATATATATATATATACTATATACATGAAATATATGATTGGCTCACACGAATGCGTGCTAGTAACCACCGCATACATCTTGAAGGATGCACGTAAATAAAAACCAAAAATCGAATCATTATACCATACGTCAACGTACGTGTATTTATACGTAAGAAAATGACGGGTACACTGCAATCACGCCGACCGACATTTCAATGTTAACTGTTTAAATCCCATGGAAAAAAAGATACTAAAAATTCCGGTATAAATGCACTTAAATATTCTTAATGGTAGCTACGTGAAGTACTCCACCACGCCTCACTGGAATCATTCTTGATTCCCAGAAGGTTTGGTACCTGACTGCATTTTGAATGTTAATGGGAATATTAAAATTTTCACCGATAAAGTTTATTGGAATAATTTTAAGAAATTTTATTTTTTAGTCAATTTTTATTTTGAAAATTCAAATAAAATTTATATATACACGTATAAATGACATATGGACCATCATCTACAGTAGCTACATATGTTGCACGAGTCGGTCGTAATATGGAAGCTTATTCGATCCACGAAATGACAACGAGAGAAACACGAGTCGTTCGATGAAAAACAGTCATGCGTATCCATACGACATGGCCGGCACGAGACGATCGAGTAGCTGCTGTCCAATTTGTAGGAACACGATTGCGTTGTGTTTCCCTAGAGACCCGCTTGAATACCGATTTTTTCATGTGTCGCAATAGTCACGCACGATTTCGATATATTATTCGGGAGTAGTGGAGATTTTGAAAAAGTTCTCTTGGGATTCGCTACGGTAGTTATGGTATATGAGTAGGGCGCGTTATCTAACGTAACGTACCCATTCGATTTTCTGCAGCTTCTTTACGTAATTTCGCCTCGCGTGGGCTATCTTTTCCTGTATATTTTTTACGTGTAAAGCGTAAAGGCGCCCATACAATTTTATTCTACGTCACGGACCATAGATACGTATATTCGAAAGTGGGAATAGGTAATATCGTGGTTAGTATTAAAAATGTATTTTTCTACCAATAAATATAATAATTAGTAAAAATGAAATTTTATTAATTTACAAAAAGAAATTGTTGATACGTCATAAAATTGTTTTTATCCTTACGTAATACTTTTGAAAGTACGTAGGATTTTTTTATTTTTTAACTATACGATGCTATGCACTGATACGTCATTTTGAAAAATACATCGAATTACAGTCTGCCTCGAAAGTCTCGCTAAGAATAAAGATTTCGATCCTTTTTTCCGAAAATGCCGTCTGTCTCCTCTTCCAGGAAATTATCCACTGTTTTTGTACATCTTTCGTGGGTGAAAAGTTTCGGATGCGTCAGACCCAAGAGAGAAGTCAATCTCCCGGAAAATCACAGCAGGACGATGCGTGCGGTTGAGGAAAGAGAAGAAAAGAAAAAAAAATCAGAAAATTAAATCTACACTCAGAAGATCCTTAGTGAAGTTTTGAGGGGTTCGGGAAGAAAGAAAAGAAGGACAGAAGAAAGTTGCGGAAGGACAAAGAGACTAGGGAGGACAGCGAGAGAGAAAGAGATGGAATAAAAAATAAAAGGAGACCTAGTGGAAGAGAAAGTGAGAAAGAGAGAGAGCATCAAAGTGTCTACCTTATGGTACCTTCGTTTTTCGACTGCTATAAGCCGAGACTCTTAACTCCAAAGTCAAACGGCATTTTCGGCTCCATTGTCGCAGCTAACGAGATTACAGGAGCCATTCATGGTGACCATTGGTCCGGATCTGTTCACAACGGGAAAATAAATATTTTGAGAGAGCATTGTGGCGGCTGGAAATGCATTTGCAGATGTCGTTGATGCGCTTCGACTTTGACTGCATACCGGTGCGAAATAACCACGATTTTTATATTATTATACTACGCTAAGGGATTTTGCGGTTTTTGACTTCGAATGGCAACGCAATTGAAACATCAAAGAAATTCCACTCCGCCTATTTTCGAAACGGCCGAAAGGTCTGGACATTGTAATGGCTAATGTTGGTTTTATGAGAATTTCATGACTTTTCATAAGACCCTTTTAACTTTAGTCATTCAAAAATACGAGTCATATTCACAGGTTTATGCTCTTTATGCATTTTGTGCTTTCGTTCCTCTACCGAGAATTCACGAATATTTCCGAAGACTGCCGAAACGATTTTCATCTATTTTCCAGATATTTTTATCGTGACTAATCTTTTTGTAGATTAACCGTTTTTTCATTCTCTATAAATCTTGTAGTATCGTTGGTTAACTGTCTGAAATAAAGAAAATGAAGAAAAAGCAAAATATTTAGATCCGATGAGATGTTTGACATGAGATCGGTTACCATTTGCCGATACCTGGTGGTCCTAGCTCCTCGAAAACGGCTAATCTAATCCGACAGGTCATCGATACGGCCAGTCCGGATTAACCACAGTTTTGTACAGGTTAGCCTACCGATTTCACAAAAGGGACGGGATATAGGTTTACCTATCCTGATATATCGTCCATATTCGATTAAGTAACCGGGAGTGCGGGTTAGCAGAGGAGTATTATCTGACAATGAACTTCGATGTATATAGATATATAGATATAACGGATAAGAATCGTAAGCAGGCACTTTAGAGAAATCGGAGACCTTTTTAAATTTCTCACGTTTTAGGAAACGTGATATCTCACACGTAACACGCGGTTTTAAATCATTTTTAAATAAAAAAATCATACTGAATTACTAGAAAATATATGAGATTATGGAAAGTAATTGACGCATCGAGATATACCGTAAAAAAAATAAAAATACGCATGAAAAGTTGTCACGATACATTTTGAGCAGTTTTATCGAAAAGATCGAGAAGCGCGAATTTCGAATGCAAAACTCGTAGCGATCGAAGTATGTAAACAAGTGTCTATTCAACGTGATCCCCATGAGAAACCGATCGGCATTGATTCGAGCACCGAACTCTTTACCACGAAATTTTGTATTCTTTCTTGTTTTATTACTTTTTTTAGAATAACAGTATCACGATTACGAAAACGAGCATTAAAGGTGTCGAACTCAATAAATTATGGAATCGCGTGAGATCAGACGAATATAAAAGAAAGCCTGTAAAACGACGAATACAAAAATGAGTAATGAAAAACTAAAAATAATTTAAGTTTAAATAAAAAACTAAAAATTTTGAATATAATTTCTATCAAAACCTCGTTCCTTTGATTTCACATTAACGTATAATTGTACTTTCGAAAATTTAATCCAGTTTCGTCAAATTCGATTTTAGTTTTGAACATTTTTCTAAAAACCCATACCTACATACCCTCGACCCTCGCCATAAAATCGGTATCTAACAGCGTCCTCTGTGTGTAAAAGCCATAAGTTTAACACCATCAATAGCGACAATGTCTCGCTTACGTGAAATTCCGTGAAGTGGCTGGATGAGAAAAATAGAAGAATAGAAAGAAAAAAAAGAATAAAAAAGAAAAGAAGGACCCGCCACCAAAAGGCATCAAGGATTATTCACGGGGCGCCAGGACCTTAAGAAGCCAAAGGAGTCACGCCCGTAGCACGCACCGCTTAACAATAAATAATTTTTTTTCAATACCAATTCTCCTAAAACCTCACCAGCCATTTCACACCTCCTTACGCCAAATAAAAAAATCATCTCAAAGTTCCTTTCATCCTGACAAAAAAGATTGCAGAAAATCACAAGCCACCTCGGACACAAGATAGCATCAAGTATATAAAATTCGCATTATAAATTGTCCAGCATCCCCCTTTGATAAATCCCTCCTGAATCCTGTAATTAAATGATCCTGCCGATCGCACAAAAATACAATTCCCAAGGTATCATCTATTATCAGCAGTTCGTAATTACTGATTACGCACAGCCATATGCATCCCTTCGTCTCTTGATCTCAATAAATCCTAACCTATCCAACGCCTATTTTTCTATTATCACAGAATTTTTCAGCTCTCCCATTGACACTGGATGCTTATCAGCTCCCTAAGAATAACTATCATCGACGGGTCGTTTACCAGCAGTCAGCCGGTCGCCTCCGGTATCCCCTCTCTGCTTTTCCTTTCCCGCAGCCAAAGATTTACAAGGATGTCTCGTTACGTAATGAGGAGGGAACAGTGAAATGCACAAACGAATTCGTTATAACGACTAACTCCGGCTGCACTAACGACTCTTTTATTAGGTGGACTCTCTTGGTCGTTTTGATCCGGCGCTCTGAGTTGCGTCATAGGCGTACATACCTGGCACACGTTTTATTATACCGATTCTCAGCAGTTCTTATGGATCTCAGGGAAGGAAAGTTGCAGGTCTCATTTTTATTTTTTAACGTCAGGGTTAATATGCCGATGCCTTGCTACGGATGCTGAACGTAGATTGAGGTTATGTCAAGTTGTGTTAGGTCAGATGAAAGAAGGCGCAAATAAATTTTGAATGACTGTGGCGACTTAAAATTTTTTTTAAAATTTGTATGGTGGTCAAAATCGTGGTAAAATATGCTAACGAATTTTGATTACTAATTCTAACTGATTTTCAGACTCGAATATAACGTTTCGTCCTTTATAGACGACATGGCGACTTACGAGGCAGATCTTTATCGAAAACTAAAGGCTTTGTGTTAAACAGCCTAATTCCCAAATGAGTTATTACCTATAAAACGCTAACCTTTTAGTGGGCTTATAGCTCTGGTAATATTACCGCGGTTATAAACGAGCATTTATGGTGCCTTCGCTACAACCCCCGGGGATAGGCGCTCAAGATGTTCCTCTATGCTTCTATTCTTTCCACGAAATTCACTATTTTATGATTAGGCTATGGCGTTGTATAACTAATACACATATACGTTATAAGGGTACTAAAATTGTTTTTGGAATTAATGGTTAATTATCAAGAAGCCGGTGAATAAGGAATTTCCAAAAAAATGTATATACAGTGAACTAGTGCATTTTTTTGGAAGTTTTTTTTATTTTACCAAAACTCGTTTCGAGAGGACAAAAAAAATTTTAAGGATACTCAATAACCTACGTAGACACGTTAAGTGCCAATGGATTTATTTGAGGTAAAAAATGAAGTAAAAAATTAAATAAAAAAATTTATCTATTTCTCAAGGAATTTGCCGGGCAGCGCGATTTCCTGGAGAAAAACGCCTCCCACGTGTTCCAATGTAGAATGCAGAATGCAAGAATGGAGAATGTTATAGAAAGCTGCCGTGGGTTTTTAAAGAGTCGTAGATGTCGAGAAGGGACTATACCGGCAGTAAATCTCGGCGTTGAACGTTTACGGGGGTTTTTTGGGAATGTTGAACAAACAATTGACGGCTAATAAAGCCACGTCCACACTGCGGGGTGCCACGTGGGAAGATATCAGATTAAAGCCGAATAGATCCGACCTCTTTTTTCCACTGGTTTCTTTTTCTCTATTTCTCTCTCTTTCCATCTACTCGCTCAATCGCTTCCGCCAGATTCGAGTTTATGTCCGTGCTGGGACTTGTTACCATTGGCATCGCGTAATAATAAACTACTTTTATGTTCGAGCCGTTTATGGTTTATGATGTTACGCGGCCGCGCACGCACCGTCGTCTTATGCTAATGGGTAACGCTTGGCAAGTGAAGGCAGCCTCCCTTAATTTCACTCGAGAGATCAGGAGCTCTGCTGACCATGTTTTTTCACTCGTTCCTAGAATTTTGAATTAGACAAAAAAATTAAATTCGTACATGAGAATAGACGAAAGGTTGATTCTGACGTTATAGTAGATATATATAGTTGAACCACGTGTTCAATGTTTTTTTGACAGTTCGAAATCGTATGCATAGTTTTGCACTAAAATTATATTTTTCTACTTTATCATATATTTTCGTGATTTTACAAAGAACCACGTGTCATTTCATAAGGATTGTTTGAGAACTGTCAAAAAAATACATTGAACGCGCGAACGGACTATACATATATTATATAATTCTAAATAAAATCAGTAAGACCGTAGACAATTAGGTACTTACTGAGCGAGTAGCGACGTCGGGCGTCGGCGTCGGTATGAATTTCACGGTCGGCATAAAATCTCTGGTTAATTAAAAGGAAGATAAGATTATCATAATTTATAATTTAATAACAGTTTAACAGGTTCATTAAAATCCTGATGATTTCCGAAATGCCACTATATGTATTTATTACAACCAGTTTTGTCGGGAGCTTTCATTTTCGAAAAAAATTCAATAACACTATAGCACAAGCAGTGATGCTTTGATAAAAAAATGAGAATTATTAAAAAGCAGTTTTGAGCGAGGAGGAAGAATAACACACAGAGAATTGCAGAGAGGAGAGTTAATAAAAAATAAAAAATAGGAATTAATGATCGCTTCGAGGCCTCCGGAACTCATCTTGATCCTCGAACCTACGTTAATCATCAAACTATAAGAAACTAAGAAAGTTCTTAATGCCACGTTCTTACGAAATTAAATATATAGACTAGCGAGTACGTAAACTTCGCCTTTAGTTCACCATCTATAGTTCGTCCACGTGTAAATCAGCTGAAAGTGACAGATGGAAAAAAGCAAAGCCTATGTGAAAATTTCCCATTATCAAAGTTTTTTGCCAATATTAATACATGATACATAAATAAAAAAAAACTACAAAAATTAATTACTTTTAGCAAGAATAGAAATTTTGGCACTTGAGAAATTTTTCTAATTTCTAATTTCGTCCCTAGGTACGAAACACGTGCTCCCATCTGTCACTTCAAGCCATTTTGCACGTGTACCGACTACACCAATGCTTACATAATTTATGTCTACAAGAAATTATTTTGAAATGGACCATCGGCATAAATAGTAAAGATGACTAAAGATTCATTAATTTTTACGATCCTGCGCGATCATAACAATCACAAAGCGTATGCGCAGTTCTTCAATTATACCGAATATTATTATTTTTCCCTTATTATTCCTAATTTTAGTGTTTTCCACGTCTAACGTGACGCTTACTAATTATCATCATATCCTCATGAAATCTCGTTGTGAGGAGACCTTTAAGAACAGAGTTTATTCCGTTATGCGCAGCTGCACAAGCTACTACGCTAGTCACTTTTGGGTAGCCCGATCTTTCGATGGACCACTGTAGTAATAAGCTAACACAAGCCCATTAGCCGGATTATTAAATTTCTCGCTCGTATAGGGAGGTTCGCTGAGGCTAGCGGGTTTCGCGTTTAGGCAGCCATTAGCTTGAGATTTACGCCGCGCCGTAACTCATCGTACTCATTTGTTCCTCTCCCCTCCCCTTCCCTCTCCACGCCGCAAGATCACCATTTCTCTTCTCTCCTCGTCTGACTCTAGCATCACCCATTTTTCTTGCTCACTCCTAAACCTGCTCCCTCTTCTGCTTCCACTTCGCAACTCTGCCTTCCTCGTTTACTTGTCCTTTCATCTTACCCCAACCTAACCGTACGATGCCTTGTCCCACCTTGACTACAAAAATAAACCAGCATCTGGATTTACCCTTCCTCTTTTGCCATACGAAAATTTTATTTTTCCGTAATATTTTTTTATTCACTCTTTCACTTTTCTAGATCCGTTTTTAATCTCCAAAACGCCACAAGCCTTCAGGCCCGACGGCTCGCTAGACTTTCGTTACTTATTCGAATAAACAATGTACTGCTAAAGTATATAAAAAATTGAAAAAATTCACACAAAAATATTCCATGTGTGTAGAGTTTATTAATTTTAGGTACTAGTATGAATTTTTGGAAAATTACGTTTCCGGTATGATTTTCAAAAAATGACAATGTAACGCACACTCGAATTATTAAACGTACACATTACGATCCACTTAGCGTCGGATTATGTTTCTAAAGCTTTATATTCATACGGCTCTCATTTTTACTGTTACGACCCGAAATTGACTTTATCTGGTAGTCCATAAAATTTGAAAAAAAAAATCCCACCAGCCACAAACCCTCTTTTCGTTTGTTGTCGTTAACTTCTGGTACATATATACACGAGGGCAGGTTGGATTTGCATAGAAAGCATTATTTCGAGCAAGTTTAACGAGACAGGTTGGATTATCGTTCAATTTTGGATAAGATTTGTGGTGAAAAGGTGTTCGGGTGGGTTGCACGGGTTGAGAGCAGGTGCCTGAGTAATAAAATAACGCAAACCAAGTAGAACGTACATATACCTATTCGAATGAATTTAATGAGCGTGTAATATAGCGGGAAGCTTATTAGCCGGATATTACGAAATTATCATCCTCATTTTAAATACGATGCGATTATTAGTACATAATGATAGCTCGTTTCTGGCGACACGTCGTACATAATTATACCTTTATGTAGCGTATACATATGTATATTGACAGAAAAGCATTAAGTATCCCAATTAAATAAAATTGACGCTGCGGGAAGTCCAAATAGAAAACATTTGATTTCGATGAAAAGAATTTTTTTTCTTTTACTAAATATATAAAAGAGGCCCTTGTAGAAATTCGAAAAATTCTTTGAAAGTCTTAAATGTAATTTAGTACAATCCAAGTGAAAAGTCGGTAAGGGTTTTTTCGAAATTGACAGATGGCGGATAATAAGGCCCGACGCGAGTCCGTGGGCGCGAACAAGACTGCGGATGGGCCCGGGTGAGAAAATATCACTGAAGGTATCGACTTAATGGGCCCCACCATTATCCTTATTTATTGCAACGCCGAGTTCGGAACATTAAGCATAAATAATCTTAGTAATTGCGCTCGCGCGCACGAGCGTCCCGACGCATGTGGTTACTGCGGGTTGTAATATATATATGTATGTAAATATAATATAAATATATGTGTATGTATATATATCACATGAATATAAAATAAGATCCCAATAATAATCCTTTATAGAAGATTGAAAAAATTGCTATAACCAACGATGATGACGTTTGGTGAGAATTTTCGAAAAAAGTTAATAAATTTACGTACAGCTATAAATACGTGAAATGAAAATGTGAAGATGTGAAAAATTCTTATTTTTATCTGCGTCACGACTTATTTACGATGGCTTGGGCAATTGTTTAACTTAATTGCACCCTGTTACTACGGCACTGTTAGTTTCCCGCATATAACAGAACGTAACATGTAACAAGTTGAGCGGATAGAGTTATTACCTGCTCGAGACTTTTAGAGCCCCACGGCACGCCTTTCCACTGTACCCATTATTAGTAATGCTGACTATTAGGATTTTTATTTTCATACTTTTTTTTTAACGTTTTAAACATTTTATCGCATACCTATGTACAATCTTATCTGTGCATCTTTTTCTTACTTATTTCATGAGTGTACTCGTGCATCGACTCAAACCGGATGTTCTTACAGCCAATTGGTAGTTGGTTTAAAAATCTCGAATTTTTCAAGCCTCCTAATGCATTTCCTATATAACCTATAATGTGATTTTTAACATTGAAAAATTAGCTTTTCTTTGAACGTTCAGGAAAGCCATTAAGATACAATCAGAAAAATAGAAAATCATTGCCGGCAGATCTGAGACGAAAAGTGGGCAAAAGTCTGCAAGATCATTCGAAGTGGAAATAAACTTGGCATTGTCAACTCGTGAACTATCGTTCGGGTTGAATTTACTGTGAAATTTGGACAATAATGAAAACACAATCGACGCCGTTGAACCTATCGCTTTTTGGGAGCGTCTATACTGCTATGTCATAAAATACATAGAGACGTTTCGAGCACATGAGCTATGAAGTTGGCGTTCCCTACCATCCTTCCCCTCCGCGTCTCATCCTGCCTATCTGCGAGTCATACTTTATTGGGCAGAAAATTCGACAATAAACCCAACTTGTCTGGGTCTTTGTAGTCGACACGGGCACGGTCCCCGCTTTGCGGGACATCTTGAGATTTATGTCGCTTGGTTGGCCTGACAAAAAAAGAAGGAATCTAGAAGAAAGAATAAAAAGGAAAAAAAATGTTAGAGATATCGTGAACAAAAAAAAAGTCACTAGACAAGTAATTACGTGATTTTGCAATGTATTTTTTCTCAGTGGAAAATCCAAGGTGAATAATGACTGGATGAGTAAATGCTGAATACCGTTTGTGCAAGGTGAAACGTCCAATAGAGATTCCAAACGAATTGGGGCCTTGTGTGATGTCTTCATCTCGTGAGGACCCGCATCTTTGGACCAGCGACAATTAGATTCGCGAACGACGTGTCCATAGAAAATTTGTTTGCATTCAAAATTGTCGGCAGGTGACGGGAGAGTGGGGGCTGTAAAGGCCTATGGGGGCCCTCCCGTGGTCTCAGTTTGGGACTTACTTACTTACGTTAACCTGGAAGAAGTTGCTGCTGCAGCCATTCTGTGGATGGGCAGAGTCAACCTGCGAATTTTCGCATGGCCGCACCACATTGTCCAAGGGTGTTTCCATGGGGTTTTGTCAGCGGGGATGATACTCGGTTGCGGGGAGGCTAACATTGGGCCCGATGCCGTGTCTAGATTTCAAGGGGCTTTGTCCGGGACTTAAGGTGCGTTTTTACGGGCCCCAAGGACGGTATTCGTGTTCTCGAGTGGCCCTGCTATTGTTAGAGTCAATCTTTGGCTCGTTAAGCGCTTATTTTCGCACTTACTTCCACATTTGAACGCCATTAAATGCCCGACGGACTTTGGTTGTCCCACGGAGAATAAAGAGACTCTTGGCGTCGATCGCTTTTCCACGATCTCCCTTTTCTCTCATTCTATGCTCGTGACTCTTTTTCCATCTCTTTTTCACTTTATTTCTTTCTACTTCGCTCACTCTCACTCGTATACGCCTCACCCCGTAGCTTTCGCACTTGGTAAAGTTGTATGTCAAAGTCAATCGTATCCACTGTGGTTAGTCCAGTTTCTATAACAGGAATCCTTGTTTTCTCGGTACAAAAAATCCGTACCACGAATTGAAGTATATCTATATGCATCTATAATACCAAGTTTTGGTTGAGATGACGAAACAGGAAATTCAACCGGACCGTAACGTAAGCTAGAGGCGCTAAATAATTCTCGCGTAGGCATTTACGAAGTGTTTCGTAATGCCAAGAGATTAATGATGCTGAGAAGAGAGACTGACTGAAAAAAAAAGTAAAATTTCAAGATGAGAAACAGAGAAATTAATTAATTGGTACTTTAATCAAATATTGGTAATTGGTCGTTTCATAAATTCACTATGAAAAATATCATTAGTTACCAGGCAGCAGGGATAATTTGTCTACAGTGTAAATGAATAGCAATTAAAATAAGAGAAACACCTGCTAATAAAAAAATAATAAACCAATCGACTCACAGTGAATCAACTGTATACCTAATAGGCATAGAACGAAGAAAATAGCAGATGAAAAGGTATACGAGAAGAAGAAGATCGAAGGGGGAGTCACTTTGAGAATAGCTTAAGAGCGGTTTAACAAGAAGAGAGTTCGCGTTAACGTTCCTTTATCGTCCGTATAACCTCTTCTTTTAAAGGTCCGAAACGTGCCTAATTTCGCCATCAGTCATCCGGGTTCCGGGAAGAACGAGGTCCAGAGCAAGAACTATAGTGTATATAGAGCCGCACGAATCTCATCTGAGTTAGTGCCGGTTTAACGCCGGAACAATAGCCCTCCGACCGTTTTCGTCACTCGGGGGGGCCCCTCTTTTCGAAAACGCCTTGGTTCTCAGGTCTCCTGGGACCCTGGGGAGGCACGTTGTCCTGGAGTCCCTTGTATACCCCCTCCGCAGCACGCCACTTAAACTTCCCTCCCGAGGTGTGAAGCGTGACACTGAACAGTAAAGATCAACGTCGGTTCCTCTAATGAGTACAGCGACTGACAATACCCATAACCTATAAGTACTTCGACGCAACACCAAGTACATTATTACTGAGACAGTCTGTGGAAAATCACAAGGCTTGACTTTCAAGAAGCTTCCGTGGATAGCCCGACGTTAAAGATTACACCGCGACATCCATAAGAATACTTTATTACTAGTCGGTTGTCCGACTTGGCTTTGCAGACGGTAGTTACGAAAGTGGCCACTAGATGTCGCCCTCGTACGGATTTTTACAGTACGTAACCGTCTTCCGCTTGAAAGTAAATTCCCAATTATTTGGGTACGGTTTATTCAAAGAAATATGAATTTCGGCAGGGTGCGTCTTGAGAGTGGTTAAAAAAAAGAAAGTATGGTGGCTAGTGGAGGTTATATAAAGGAGAGAATAGTATCCAGCTGGTTGGAGGTATCCTGAGGTGTTTAAGCGAGCAGGTCGAGAGCGAAGGCCTAGTGGGATGAACGCGCTAATATACGTGCGGTCCATAAACAATCATCATAAATATTTCGGTCGACACATTAGCTGGCCCGTCTGCCAACACGGGGCCCCCTTTTTACAATGCCTTCGCTATCGATCTCGACGAAGACCAAGAGCAGTTATACGCTTTGTTAGGTTATGAAACCGTAAGTATCTTTTCGTTTACACGAATAGCGACAGGGCATTACGAGATACGTATCAAACGCGAATGATGCTAATCAGAAGGGAAAGTGTGTTATACTTATGAAAGTTACCGGTGCTAGAATTTCGGTCGTAACTGAGTGAAAACGTACGTAAGAAACGTAGTAATGATATTGAAATGGATGCGAGTTATGCACCGGGCAGGTTCGACTCCATTGGATTCTTGTTCTTGGGTTTTGGGGTTAGGTTACCTTGTTAGTTCTGGCTGCCTCCATTGCGAGTGCCCTCTGGCCACAAAGGTCCGGACCTCCGTACGAAAATTGCCTCCTATTGTAAATAACGAATCGAACCGAGAACGAGAAGCTGTCCTATCGCGTTGCCGTTCATGTTCCATGCTATTAATTGACCCTTCTCCAAATTACCAATGCAGTATGCATACGTAATTATTATTTGAATAAAAAAAATATTAGCTTGACGTACAGTGATATACTTTTTTATCAAAATCAACGTAGAGACCTCACGGAGTTATTTACCAAGGGAATTTTAAATGTTTGTATACTAAGGGGTACCTAAACTTACCGTATGAACTTGAGAAAAATTTAAAAAAATAACTTACGAGTTGCAGCGCTCAAAAAAGCAATGAGGGACAGGCACGAAAAAGGATGTAGAATAAAGGGTACAGGGTGCATAATTCAAAGTTCGTACCTCATTAAAGTAGCCAAGGCTCAAGATCGCTGCCCGCAGTCAAGCGACGGGATTAAACGGACCGGGACGCGCATGGCCACTGCTCAAATTTGTAGCCACTAAACCCGCCGGTTTTATGAGGTAAAATTTACAGCGTTTTCACGCCAAAGTAACATAGTAGTAAGCGTTCGCTCGCGCATCTCCCCGTACACCTTGGCTACGCCGTGAAGTCATCCGCGAGGCAGTGCAGTCCGTCGTAGGAAGACGGAATGGCAGAAGGTTGGAAGGTAAGAAAAAGGGAACTAAAAAAAATAACAAAAGTATACATCGACGGTCGAAGCTCAGTACGGTGCGGCGTCTACGAGCGATTTGATTTAGTGATCTTTTATTATCAATAATATTGATCGCCACTATCCTGTCCGGACCGTTGAGCGTTTATTACGCGTGCATTATGTCCGTTTGTTTATTTCTTTCTTTATTTTGGGTAAAGTCACCAAACCGCGGGGCGTCTTCTCGCCTTTCTCTATTTCACTTTCATTTCTTTCTTTTCCACCTTTATCTTGCACTTTTTTATTATTTGGCTCTTTATACTTTTTTTTCGACTTAACGTCTCGCTTTTACTTTTATCTCCCTTTTCCCTATTCAGTCATCCTTCTTGTACACTGGACGTTACGCTCTGTTATTGTGTTCAAGGATTTTTTTATTTAATTACTAATTAATTACGGTTTTCATTTCCACGGGAATGTTGCCATTAGTTATTATGCTTTACGCTTGACGATTTATGCTCGACACTTTACGCTATGTTTGTAAATGGTATATTAGAGCCTTTCGTAAGGCCCCGCAAGGCCCACGGTAGACAAGTTAAACCATTCGATTAGCAACGCCGCGCGTCGTTGCATTCAATTGCATTAACCCTTTCAGCCTCAGTGGCTTCAAAGAGAAATATATTTTACTCGTTTCAACGATCTCGGTACTTTCTATTCGTATAAGAAACTATGATTGAAAAAATCAAAATTATCTTATCAATTAATATTGAGTTAAAAAATTGTATATTCGCTTAATTAAATTAATCATTTGTTCTCTTAGATCTTAAATCTGAATGGAATGAGTAATCAATTATTTTATAAATCTTCTGCTAGGAAAAATATGAAAAAAGGCTCCTAATACGGCTGTTACAAGTTTTGAAAAATGACTAACTTAGATTATCTATAGACATATCTATATACCTATACATCTACCTATATCAATAACATATATGCCACGAAAATTATTAAAGGTAAAGTAATACCTGCCATTATAAGAACATTACGTGAACTTTATTTCTTCCTAGTATATTTTCTCTTATATGTATATATCTATACATCTCTTGATTTTCTATCATCGTCCCACATAAACCAAGAGAACTCGCCCGACTCCTCCGCAGGTTAGGCCGACCCAAGAACCGCAGCCAATGCACGATATTATTTATTAATCTCACTCGACTCGCAGTCATGCAAATCATTTCCTCGTCTCACAGAGCGAGTCACAGTAATGAGTGCACGTCAGGCGAGATAAGCAAGTAGAAATGACGAGGACTCGTGTACAGTGAATAAATCATATGCAATGTAAGTACACGGTACAGATTTGTTTAATTCACGATACATTATGTAAAATAAATATTGAAAAAAAACATATTTCTCTAAAATTTTTTCAATAATCATAATATCACTTAGCAATATTAATATTTTTTCAAATTTACATCTCGAATAAGTGTCGATATATCAATCGGCCATCTCCACTGCTCGTCCCATTAAAATCCATTGACCTACCGAATTTCCCCCATGGCGTGATCATTCGTCATGCTTAAGTACTAATGCAAGCATAACGTATTAATAAACCGGCCCGTTCGCCGGCAGCATAAATTCTACGAGTACCCGGACGCGTATATCCACATATTTATGTTAATGGGGTCCTCTACGTAGAGAAAGGTGTAAGTTTTTCCATCTGCCGCCATACGACGACCGCCACTGCCGCCTAGCGGGAAAAGTTAAAATTTTTCGATTTTAAATTAGCCCGCGCTTTTTTCAAGTTCGCGGGCATGAATTCAAACGAAAGTTACTTGGGATAAATATTAAACGAATATCAAGAGCATCTGTTCGAATAATAATTAATAAATAAAAGCGGTGCAACAGAGTCAAAGGTCATTGGAATATGATCGTATAATTAAACGGAGGTAATTAGCTGATACGCAGCACGAATCGAATACGTTAATATAAGTAAGCCGATTAATAGTCGTATAATTTATGATTATCATTGTCGGTATTTATAGAGCAAGAGAAGAACGCAACGGGAAATACGCGATACTGCCTGACCAATGGTACAGGCTGGTTATAGCAACCCTTGCCTCGTACAGAAGTGATAATTTCATGATTGAATATATCGAAGGGGCCTCATGCTGGGCCCAACTCGTCCGAGGCGTTCGGGCCCAACGTGGTATAGGTTACACGTATACCGTACAAGTCATAGTCGTAGTGGTAAAACATACATACATTATAACACCATTAAAATACCCTGAGCGAAACACCGTGCGACCTGGACCCTTATTTTACATACCAATACCAATGCCCATCGGTGGGCCCGTCGTTAAACGTTGTAATTTTACAGGCTAGCATGGGCCTCATCGTGGAACACCCTCTCTCCATTATAATGCGCAAGACTCTCTCTCTCTCTCTCTCTGTTGGTCCTGAAAAAAAAAGAACAAAGAAAAATAACGAGCAACGTGTATTTTGTAATATATTAAATTTTCAAGTCCCAACGAAATAAGACACACGGGACCTGGTTGACGTGGCTGATCACCCATTATAAAATGGGTCATACGAATCTTTGTATTATTGAAGAAGAAGAAAAAGGAAAATAAAAAAATAAGTACCCCCAGTCACGCGTCCAGCATCGTGAACTATACCGTGGATCGTCGTTCAATAATTCATTGGGTCCTTAACTGCAGGATCATTAGATTCTTTTTAGAATACAATATCTCATCCGTAATACCGAGCATTCCTCATATCGTACGAGGTGATAAGTATCTTCACGATATATCAACTAAACAAACAGTTTATACCTTATGGAAGGCCAGCGCGGAGCCCGCGCGAGAACTTCACGTCCCAATAGGGCCCCCATAAGCGAAGGCATGAGATTTGGGTAGTAGGGTCCAGCAAGAGAGACATCCATCCCTGCCGCAGGGGGTCCACGGAGTAATTGTCTGCCAGACACTGGCCACTCCGTAGCCAACGTACCTCTAGGTTAACGCCAAAACGTATTTGATCCGTGGTTCTCAATCAATGATCCCATCCCATGTACGAGCGTCCGTTTGGATCTGGTTGAGAAAATAAAAAAAAAATTAAAGAAAGTATACTTTCGATTGATCAAATTATTTAAGAGTTACGTCATATAAATTATGATTGTATCCGATACGTAGTTATATACAGTGGAAATGGACCTGTGGCTGTTTGAAAATTGGTTCTGTACTGGTAGTTGGTTCTTAGTCTGATTATGGATAGGGTACATTTAAGGACTGTTTTGAACGACTGGTTGGGCATAGATTTGAGCACCTTGGCGCGCGAGAGTGGAGCGATTACTTATACGATTTAATGCAGACAAATAATATTGTAAGGCGCTGCTAACACCAGGGAATATTACCATAAGACATGCGTTCGGTTAGATCCCAACACCGTAGCAACTCTCAACGGCGTATATATGTATATGGAAGTTATATTTATGCATTTATGTATTCACGCGTGTGCTATAAAGGGGGCCCCGTCGTGTGTTGGTATTTATGTATTTATGGTGTCCGTCCTGCCGTGGCCGAGCCTACTGGCCCACAATTAAGCCGCCATTATACGCCATAACCAATGCGTAAAAACTTATTACTCAAGATTTATGAAATCCGCTGGTATTAATGAGGGAGATTTTTATGGGCAACTTGGTTGGATTCCTACTTGGTTTCTCACTCGTGTCTCTTATGATACCTGGTATCACCGTGAAGTATCATTAAATCTATACATCCCTACGCGTAGCTCTCATATTTTCTACCGTCATTTAAAGTGTGTTTTAGTGTCATTACGAATCTGTGTTATCATAATTTAGTCTTTTATCGAAACCCACGCAATGAAACTTCAAAATATATGTATATGAACTTAAGTAGCAAGATTGGCGTAGAATATAGCAGGCGCCGTTATTTAGTTTCAAAAATGACCACCAGAGCGCGACATCTTTATACAGTGTGTGCTAAAATTTATTGATAGTACTATATATATATACGTATCAATGATATACCAGGTTATTCGGACCAAACGCACTACCATGGTTTTACCGTAAGACTCAAATGAGCGCGCTAACTTCAGGTGGTGCGTTTCAACTGAATAACTCTGTATAACACATATATAATACATCTACGTATAGAAGAATAAAATCATAGAGCGCGTCGCGGTGCTGTCAGTAAATTTCGGAACATACCCATAGCAGAAGAAGAGTAATTGCTGCGCGCGCACGTAGATGTCACTTTGCGTCGTCAAAGACAGGCAAATATTCCTTGCGTTCTTCACTCTCGAATCCTAATGCGTATATGGATCGTAGGTAATGCCGCGTTCGTAATTAGTTAGGAATAAGGAATTTCACAGTGCAGTTCAAAGGAATCACCACAATTTCTATTAGACGACACTTAGGAAGCCGCAAATGCGATTTCCTTGTACCGAAGCGATCGCGATACTTAAGGTAAATTGATAATTCTACATATGGCCATTAAACGCCTGAGTAGTCACAGGTACAAGGAGCATACATAACCTCGGAGTAAGATTCTCTGAAATATAAGGGAACCTTAAGTATTCGCATAAATGCCGTATCTCCCAGGTGCTAGATAGATATTATATTTGCAAAATCTATCATTTACATGGAACGTAGTAAGCAGAACTGAAAATGGGCTTTGGAATTTTTCGTTAGCGAGTCGAGTGTCTTGTCGAGTAATACCATGCCGTAGGAGCATCCACGTAAGAGGCACGCGTGTTAATGCCTAGAATTATGTATGAGTTTCAATTCAGTGTTAATTACTTATAGCAATCCGATATCAGTGCGGGACTAGAGTGTAAATATAAAACTATAGAGAGCAATTTACAAGTGGCTGAGTACTTTTCAGAGCTTGACTATTTAACGATCGTGACCGTTTCGTTTACCCCGGGTAAAGTTTGCTGGTCGCGCTACGACGTTTTATCGTTGACAATAATTGTTTATCAGTGGCGTGTAATTTACGTCTGGGAACGTCGCCCCTGCCGATGTAATGAAGATTAACGTTATATGGAGTTGCGAATAGAAGAGTCAAGACGCCAAGTGAGTACAACCTTTCACAGATGTACGCACACATCTTACGCAGAAGAAATATCAATTTAATTTATTTATTTTTAGATTCACACTCTACTTAATCCGAGCATTCACGCTGCAAGAAATTTATACCGACTCACAAGTGACCCTAGAATCATTTCTATCGTCACATTTCTCATAATTTAATTGAGCCACTTGAAATCTCGTCCACAAGTCAAGTGCATTACGGGTTAACCGATTTATATCCAGTGTCGATCTTCATTAAGGCAGTTGCCTCGTATAAATTTAGTTCCCTATCAACAAACAATAATCCAGCAATAATAATACATCACACAGCAGGTATGCAGTTTGCGTGTATCGCGAGAGCTCGAGCCAGTAGAAGAATGGATGTATAGTTTACTTTGTCGCCATGATGCACTAGCCAGCCGTCTTTAATAACGGTATTAAATAATTGACAGGATCAAATTAACCTCAAAAAGGTATGCCAAATTAATTTGAAAAATTGAAAGTATTAAATCACCAGATAGTTAACGCATACATTTTTCATGTACGTTTCCAAGCAATACAGGTGTTAACTCATTTAGCATAGTACATGCATTCAAATTTGTACGTTGTCATTTGTTACGTAATACACCCGGTATATTAATCCAGTACGCAGATCGGAGATTCCCGTCGCGGAGTTAAGAAATGTTAAATGCAAGTGACACGCGAGTAGATCTTCGATAAGTTAAACTCACGCAAGATCTAGAGAAGGATCCAGGTAAATGAAGTAAGATGCACATACGTGGACTCCTTGAATTTTCACCTAGGATACCGATGCAGTGAGAACGGCTGGAGTGGGAATGTCTACAAAGTGTTGCCAACTAAGGAGAAATAAATTCTACGTTATAGTAGGTGTATATCAGTTATACCGAGTCCTTGGTATTGGATACAAGCAATGAGTCTGGATGGTTGGACGGTTGGCTGCCTTGTTGGTTGGCAGGGCAGGCAGGCAAGTTACATCCATAAAATTAAAACCGGCCGACACAATACTTGCATCTCAATCACACGCTGGCGCAAATTGCACCGTACAATCTTTCCGCGTCCCTCTTTACCATATAGTTACTTTTCTCTTCCTGATCGTGTGGTACCCCTGGCAGCACTTACTCCCTAGTTACCTCTTTCGAGCTTTTACTCTCCCTCTCTCTCGCTCTCCTTCAGTCATTCTCTCGTTTCGTACTGATCCCCAGCAACACCAGGTCGAGATTATCGACAGGCCATAATGTGTGTTACACGCTATATATATATATACGCAATGGTAAATTATATCACACGATACTCTACAACGTGTGCTGTTAATTTTCATTGTTATCGAAGGGTTTTTCAAGGATCGTCAGGACGTTGGATAACCTCTATAGAATAGATATAGAAATGGTAATAGGGAATTTTTTTACTAAGTCTTATAATTAGAGTCGAAGAGCAGCCATCCAGTGAGGGTGTCCGTAGACTCACCCTGTAATTGTACATTTGTCGTTTCAGTTTTATTTTCGTTAAGTTGGCCCTTGGTTTTTCGTATGATTTTTATTCTGCCATTAACTCGTAGAACGGAGGGGGCGAGAAGTGGTGAACCTCGTGGCGAATCAATACGCCAATCAGCGCAGCCTCTTGGGTGATGAACGATGATGAGAAGCGTGCGTGTACGCGTTGTAATTGAGAACATAAATAATCGGGATGATAGAGATGAACGAGACTGGCAATTTGATAGGGATACGTTGTTGAGAGAGAGAGAGATGAATTTTTTTACGTTCGCATTCACTGCACGATAAACGATTATTAACGGGTAGTTTGAGGTTAGGTGTACGCAGAGTCGTCCTGCTGGTAGTGTCCCCTGGGAATTGGTAAGAACTCTCGGGGATGGTGGAATCATAAATCAGAAGATCGGTAGGGTGTAGATCAGGAAACAATGGCTGAAGATTAGTGGGCCGATGATTATCCTTAAGGTCTGACCGCGCGGCTCGTGTGAACGAAGCTTAAACGGTACCGGTCGCTAAACCAGGGATTAGCTGCTAATTGTTGTTAAGGAATTGGATTAGACGGTTTGCTACGGAAGGATTTCGCGTTAGCCAATTTAACGGAGTTTCTCCTAGCCAGACGTGATTTTAGCAGAGGCATAAGATGCAGACGAAGAATACTTAAACCATCCTAAAGGCTCTGCCAACAATACGGAATCTTGTCGTACAGGGTAGCAGGGTCAATCTTGTTAACCCACTGACGAAGAGGATCTCCCGCTTGGCTGCAGAAGCTAAAAGTTGAAATTCCTTTTGGGATGCTGGAAAAATGGCCATAGGTGGTCAAAGTTAAAGATTTTCTAAAATTTTGCACCGATGGAATCCCTTGGATTATTTTTTGAGTAAAAGATTTACAGTATGACAATTGCGATCACGTGGATGGAACACGTGTAAAATTTCGAGACTTTTAATGCGACTGCAGCGCATACCTTGACCTTTTTTACGGCGTGAAAGAGAACTAATATTAATGGACGCCTGTGTTTGTTATTATTAGAGGCACCAGTCGACTTGGAGTGAATTGTCTATTTTCTCAAGTTTACCTGATACTTTAATTCTAATCCTGTACTAAGCACTGGGAGGGACAGTTCGTACTTACACGAGATCGGATTGGCTGCCAGTCCGGAGGAGCGACAGTCGCTGCTTTGCGATCGGCAGCTTAACCGCTATTAACTTTGCATCGATTTCATTGTGTCAGTTCGTTATCTGTTTATACTAAACCGGTTTAAGCGACGAGAGATCATTGGGTCAACCAGCAACTAATTGGACTGGTTAGGATTAGTCGGTTCGGTTGCTGGTATCCACGAAACAGGACACTCTAAATATTTGGCTTTTCTGCTGCTTGTAAACCAATAATCGCTTGACCTATAGGGCGAACAAAGAAAATACCATTTTGAGCTAAAGAATTTTCTAACAGTTGTATTTTCTTTGTTTATACAGAAGCCAGTCTCCAATTACCGGAAGCAACCACCGACCGTCAAACACGCAATACGTACTGCCAAGGCGTCTCGACGCTCCTTCAAAATTATTCAGCAACGACGTCTCCGGGCGAGAGGATTTCTCGACGCTCTCTGTCCATCGGGCAACAAGTCAATTAGGTACTGACCAAACGACTCTGGCTAATCACTGCCTTGAATGAATCCGTGCTGCCGGACTCTGGGCAGGGTAGGTGGGGCAAGGGGGAAGCGGCGGAGGGGAACATGGAGAGAGAAGTGGATACGGACAAGGAGTAAGGTGGTGGATATGTAAAGGAAAAAAAAGTGAAAGAAAAACACTCTGCCTAAATTACGGGCAGACCAATTATATTGCGTTTAAAATTAATTACTAGATTAACCGAAGATAAATCGATGCCTTGACGGCCGAGTAAGTGAGTGATGAGGGATGGGGACTCGCTCGGAAACAAAAGAGTCAGCTTGTCGGTTATCTCGAGAGAGTATCGGTGAGCTGTCGATCGTCAATTATTCTTTCAAATTAATCCGGGTGCCTGACGTCGGGGCCCACCTATTATAACCAATGACTCGTTTCTCCAGGTTTTACTGCGGAAACTGCATTTTGAAGAGGACACTGAGACCGTGCGTTGCCCGAAATTATCCGACAGATGGCGCTGGGTGTTGGACGATTTTTATCTTCTCACATGAAATATATTCACTGATGCACTTTCCAGACGAGACTTTTTTTCTAATGGGAATATCGATAGTTGCGAATTTTAATGGTGAAATATTTAATTTGCTTGGAACGACGAGCAGAAAGTATTTGAGTAAAGCTGTAAAACGTTACTGCATTAAGTTTATCTTGTGTAAATAACTACCGGCATTTGTATTCCGTAATGGTTCCATAATGCTATCTCTGTTGCGAGGTTGCAGACCGTTTCAATTCTGGTTAAGCGATCATCTACATGACCACAATGTTAATTCGACTATGTAGCTAGTTCGTTGCTGTAAAAACAGTTATTTACTTATGTGCGTGACGTATATGCTTAAGGGTCTTTTAAAGTCGTTTACGTAACGGCGATAGTTCATGGTTTTAAGAGGCCAGTCTTCGTTCGACTGTCCTCTTAAATTTTTTTTTGCGGGTAAATACAAGTGTCAGGATTTTTCTTTAATGGTCGCCCTGCAATTAAATCAGGGCGATTTGTAATTCGATTCGATCCAGCTGGCCACTCCTCGGGATCCTTGGGTATTTTGAGGCAAAAAACAGACCCGAGGAATTCTACGTGTTCTTACGAGCCATCCGACTCGGTCTTGGTGCTATGATGTTTGTCTTGTTACTTTTTAAACTTTTTATTTATCTTTTCTTCTAGCCCCCTGCCACAAGAATTCCGCGCGTCTCTGCGATCTTTTGTCTCGGGAGCGTCGTTCGCGCATTAAAAATGTATCAATCTCGCAGGGTTTCTTCGCTCGTTCTACGAGAGGGTCCTGCGAGTCGGAATGTCCTTTAGGCGTCGTAAAGAATAACAGTCCTATGACAGTGGAATCGAGAAATGAGGAACGATTGGAATTTCGTTTTTCATCAATGAGAGTGCAGATCGAGACGAAGGAACGTTCGACAAATTCGAGAATCACGTTTGGCAACTGTAAGTCGGGTAATGAGTTAGTAATATTTTTCGGTATAGAAAAAATATTTTTTTAACGTTTCCTTTTAATCGTTTTCAAAAACTTGCAGAACACTGCAAGAAGTAAACATTTATCCTCAGAGCTATGGATAGTGTGTGCAGTACCCATTGAGAGTCCAGGATCCTGAAGAAATCCGAATATGGACGTCGTGAGCCCAAAGTGGATGTGTCCAGAGGCCCGTTGGGACCCCCGAAACGAGGAGCAAACATCACTAAAGTGTCAGCAGCATCACAATTGGTAGGGGTCCGCTTGTTAGCGGCCCCAGGGCCGGCAAAAAAAGGCGCGCGAGTGCGAATGCACGAGCAAAAAGCCGGTTCCACGCGTAGAAACAGGAGCAAAGAAAAAGATGCCCGGCTGGTGCTGCGACGGTGGGTGCGATCAGTGGGTCCCCTCGCTATGAACAAAAGAGCGCTAGGGGGACCCAACTAAGTCCGTGGATCCCTCTCTCCTGCCGAGTCTCCGATGTTGGCAATGCTCTTTGGCAGACGCCGACTCGCCTCGGTTATCCCGATTCGCTCGATGTTTCGATACAAATTACACGAAGGACATGGACACGAAATGGAACCCGAAGACGCCTTGAGTTCCAGTTCCAGTTCGTCAGGATCAAGAAGACAGGAAGACTGATGTTATCATCAGCTAGTGTTGCTCTCATTTTTTTTTTTTATTCATTTCCGTAATACATTCATTTCTTTCGGTCGCACTGGGACTTTGTACAGTGCATTATTTTTGCTTATACATATATTTTACACTGTTACGTAATACGTAATCTAGTTCTACGCTTTCATCTCGTCAGTGTGGCAGGTATTAATTAGTATCTCTTCAATCAGACTGACGCTAATGCTATCCTAGGTGAATGGACTGGAGCACCAAGTGCCATAATAGAAAACTGCATAATAATCTGACGCTGGTCAGGGACTCTGTATGCATATGTTGTTCCTTGCTCTTGCTGTATTAACAACCATCACTAATACCTACCGTAGGACTCTAACTTGCAACTTAGTTAAACCGGCACTGGGCTGTCTCCTTATGGTAATTCAGTAACCACTTAATCAGTTGTTGCTTTCCCTGGGCTACATATGTTACTATACGTATGCACCTACGCGTAACGGTCTCTACTATACGGAACCGGCAAATTGGATGTGGACCTTTAATAGATTGTAAAGGCGTATCGCTGTCTTTTTATTTTTTCGTTCTCAAGTCGCCGGATCACTCACTCGTTAGGCGGCAAGAGTGGAACGCCTTGACGAGGGCCACGACGACGTGCCAGTGGAAATTGACTTTAACGAGAATCCGCGGATACCAAGCAAAGAGTAAATTCTTGTATCTCTTTTTTTTTTAATTCGATGCCTCCATCGCCTCGTTCGCTCTTTTCGTGATGGAAGAGTGGCGAGAGGTTGGTAAGTGGAAAAAAAAATGATGTACTAATTATAATTCTTTATGTGTAGATATTACGAGAAAAATTGAAGGTGAATATAAAAATCGGATATGGCGATGAGATACAAGTACATACTGCGATAAGGTCCTCGGCACAGGGTATGATAATGATACGGTGGTTTGGAAGTTCAAGAAATGGACAATTCTATTTTACTAAATAAAACGTATGGTCTTTATACGTATTTATGTATACATATACCCGGCTATGTCCCTACGTTGGAATTAAGCGAACCAAACAGATTGGCTCGGAGAAGAGGTAATAGAGGCTAAACGGTGGCGGCACCTTGATATGCAAACTGAGGAATTTCTGCGCACGGGGACGATTCAGGTATGTGCCGCGCGAGCTATTCCCGTAATAGCGTCCGTTTACATTGGCTTTTAACGTCTGCGAATCGAGCAGCATTTGTCCTCGGTATCTTTTGGTGGGAAAGAATCGTTTCAATAAGATCAAAGAGATTCAGGATTTCGTACTATTGTATAACTGTATTTAGGCTCTATAATTTTTGTAAATTTTGCACAGTATGTATTTTCGTTCAATTCTATGTAAAATTCTATGTCTTTTTTCTTTATTCAGATGGTCATTGAGAATTGCCGTTTGGTACAGCGCTGCTTCCCACTTTGTAAATCGACGCGATCCCTAATTGTCTCGTTGGTCCATGAGGCAAAAAAGTTCAGCGTTCGTACAAGAAAAAGGAAAGGAACCCAACGGAACCTGCGGGACTTTCGGAGCTCGCGGAATGCCGTGCCGGAACGCATTCAAATCGCCGCCGCTTCGTTTTGCGTCCGTGGATTGACGTTGAGGGATGACACGTTCCTGAGGAGAAGGCATCAAGGGCCTCGGGCCTGTCGTATCGTGAGAGACTTCCACTCCGGACGCGGAATCGGCATTGGCTGTACTACGGCGAGTCCGCTGTATAGCAACGAGAGAAATAAGCTTGGATGGAACCGAGAATTTTTGCCGGGCTGCCTTTTCGCCGCTTTCGTGAATCGCTTGACGATCGTGCCGAGAATTGCATCGTTGGGATGCAAGAGGGTGAATGCATTTTGTGCATTTCAATCGGAGCAATGTTTATTCCGATGAAAATTTATTATTTACAGTTGCATAGATTTTTTTAAATTAAATTATATAGTATTAGGTGAAACTTTGTTTATGTCATTTTTGAGATTTTCGAGAGAAATGCAAATTTCAATATGGCTGCCCGTAACTTATGAAGACTTAAAACGAAGGAGTTTTATTAATAACTGTTGATTGCAGGCTAGGTGTGGATTTTTATACAATGGACCGTACATCCGGATGCTGTGGAAGAGCGGTGAAATTTTTAAGAGAATTTTTGGATATTCTTTTTTAAATGTTATTTTGGAGCAATGGGAAAAAAAGGAATGGAGTTCGTACGTGTCAGAGAGTGATGAAAGAGCGCAACTTATGCATACCGTGTAAGTGACACGCATGAATAATTCATTCTAATAAAATAATGCAGCCGCTGGACTCTTGGTTTCTAAGCAAAAAACCATCGGAATGGCCGATCGCACCGAACCTAGCGACACTTCGTTTCTTTTTATCTTTTTATCTTCTTTCTCTCATTTCTTACTCGCGGAGAAACTGCCGCACTTTTTTTCGTAGGGCCGATTCGAAACCATTTTAAATCATTGTGAATCCTTCAGGTCGATACTGACATTATTTAACGTAATATTATTTTACATTGCTGTATCTATTTATACTCAATATTTTTTTACAACGAATAAACGTTATCGACTGTCTACTCTGTCGCAACTGCAATCGTTTCACTTATTACATAATAGCAAAGAAATTTTTACCGGGATATAAGATTTCAGAAGTATTCATAATTCAAAACGGCTTTACGTCATTCACGATCAAATATTTTATGTTCCATTTTAATTTTATCGTGTATACTTTTTTAATATACCTGTTGCCGTTATGAAAACTGTACACTTCGTTTATTTAGAAAATTTTCACGTCGATCAGGCATAGATTAATTCGAAGTATACAAGAAAAAAAATCTTATTTAAAATTATAAATATCACAATTACAGACAATAAGTAATAAACAGTAACTATAGTTTGTCAAAAAAAATGTGACCAATTTATCGAAATATTATATTTAGCAGATAAAATTTTAGACGTTCTCTCGTTTGTCTTGTTCCCATAGGGACTATACGAATACCCATGAAATTGTCTTCCCCATCGCATGTAATTTCCATGTTAAAGCACTCGCAACCCATAAGAAGTATTCTTGTATTGGATCAGTCCCGATAAATCCACTTCTTACATTGCTATAAACATATGATGCATCCTATACCCATAAATGCCACATATGGTAATCCACTGTACACGCTTCGCGCGTATATAAGCCACGTTTCGCATTCTAAGTGTTATTTCATCTTCTTTTTCTTGAACCTCAGATAATCCCGTGGAACGAGAACAATCAATTTTCAAAAGAATTCTCAAAGATGGAATTTTTATTTACCAAGTAATTTTAATTTTACCTGACAACCATAAAATTTAATCTCACGTCAAATCTCAGGTATGCACGTGGCAGCGTACCTTAAGCGTGAAGAAAAAGCATATCGATAATAAAATAAATCTACACGTATAACTTATCAGGGGGCGAGTACCCGATAATAAAAAAAATTGGCGCAATAACCACCCCACGTAAAGATAAAAAATAAAATTCTACGAAAGGAGTAAATTTCTATTTTTTATATTCAATTCCAATAGTGTTCGCTCTCACGGTAAACATTTTTATTTTCAGCCACGCTGTCTAACGGGGGTAAAAAAAATTTAAAAAAAATGGGAGAAAAAAGCAGCAGAGTGCAGTTCCAGTAAAAGCAGTAGCGACATCCAGGGTGGATGTCTATTGAATCGTAGGCGACAAGGGGGTGTGCACGAGAGGAAGACAGGGGTGGGATATAGAGGGTGGAGGAAGGTTGTCCTCGTGAAGAATTAAAGTCAGCCAAGAAAATAGAATCCCCTACCTCCCCCCCCCCCTGCACGTCATCACCCCCCATCTACCAATCTAAATCGCGCTTTCAATTCCCGCGCGGAAAAACAAACGTGAAAATCGAATGAGGTGGCGAATAGATGCCCGTCGTGGGAGACATTCAATCGTTTGACCGCAATGCCTTTTGCCAAGAAGGCGGGGGCGTCCTTCCATATACCGAGGACAAGAACGGGCGTCCTCTTAATCGGGTAGCCCCGGGCGCTCTTGAGATTTATGGATTCCCCGGGAATCGACGTCCGCGAAATTGTCTTGTTTATTGGCTGTTGGCTTTAGGTTTACGATTTCAAACGATTCCGGCACTGACCGTCCCTCTCTTATCCACGAAATACTTCGGGACTCGCGAATTCCCCCCTCGATTTTAATTCAACCTTCGGGAACCTCCCTTTTCTTGTAACCGTGTGCGGAACGCACCTACCGACATCCACATCACGAAAGAATCTTCCTCACCTTTGGCTACGTTCGTGACCTTCGACCTCTCTCGGGACGAGTTTCTTCAACGAAATGATCATAGGGGTTGCTGTTGTGGATTACTATGACGTCTACGTTGACAGAGGATTTTTTTATCAGTTGGCCCTTTTTAAGTAGTTTCAGTGGTGGGACGTTATTTTTATTTTTATTTTCATCAATTCAATGAAAATTCCGATAAAAATTCATCTTCGTCAACGTACATTCCCGTATTCGTTGAAATTCCTTGAAACGATAAACCTTAGGATGAATTTTAAAAAATTTAATGGGGATGAAAAATCGTCAAACAGTCGCACCGGGGTGACAAAATAAATTGACGGTAAGATTGGCAAGGGGTAGGTACCGTCCGTCTTATCTGGTTCTGTCGAAAGTCAAGATGGCCATAAAATATCGTGACATGACACGTGGACCGGTAGCGCTATACCGATAGAGATCTGTTCCGCAGATATATTCTCATGAGGATATTCTCAATTCGCGCGAGTAGTCACGGGTGACGAGATACGTCGGCAAAGAGGAACCAAGAATGGCAAAGGCCAAACATTATAATAAATCAGAGGTTCTCTGACGTGAATGTAAAATTGCCGGAACCGATCTGCTCGTGTATAACACGAGGGTAGTAAGGCCATAGGAAGGGATAGGAAGACGTGCAGTATAGGGAAAGGGGATGCCGAAGGTACGGGACCCTATAGGACATATAATACATCTAGAACTGGTTACAGGAGGTTATGTGAGGTTATAACTATAGGAGGGTGGCAGCATGACCATGGACCATGAAGAGATAGTCCATTGTCAGAGTTATTTGTCATGCTGCCTACGAATCTATGGGGTTTTGAATCATCGTGGGGCCAACGGTATAGAGTTGAGCCCCGTTACCCCGGACAAGCCTATTGGGACATTATCGATGGTTATGGCGTGTAGCAAGCGCCATATGTGAAGAAAAGAAAAGGGAAGAGAATGATGCCACTATTGCTACTATTCTTATTACTGCCACTGCTTACCGATTGAGCTTCTCTCTGCCTCCCTACCATACCGACAGTCACGGCTACCATTCGGTACAGTCACCCTAGGAAATTTACGAGGTTACGAGACACGGTGAAAATTTTTCTCTTTTTATTTCCCTTACTAAATTCTCAAAATCAAAATATACTTTGATTGGCTTTACAAACTGTTCATTGGTAGAATTGAATTGATATATATGCCAGTCTCGTTTTTGTAGCATATTGCAGTGTAAATTTAATAATTGAATTACAAGCCCGTTTCTCTATATATCTTGTTACACCTGTACCCTATTATACCTACGTTCACATTGAGTCACTATAGTCTAGCCGCCCAATTCCATTTCGACAGGGGATTCAATTCCGGGCTGTGCTACCTTCTTCCCCTCGAGCCCTCAATCCTGCAAAACCAGGGGAGCCAATAATCAATCGGTATGTTTGTTTTAAGTTTCGTCGAAGCGAGATTTTGTTTGTTATTTTTCACACGCGTCGGATCAGCGCGCTTCGGTTTGTACAATTTTTTAATCCTTGTTTTTGTCTTTGCTCCACTCGCTGTAGGAAAACAAATAAATGTACAAAATTAAAATAGCTTCGGTGGGAATCATTTTTCGTTAACAAAGTAATCCCACTGGTTTTATGTATTGAATTTTTGAAAAATATTCAACACACTCTTCATCTCTGTTACTTTTGATTGGCTATGTACTCGCGTGGACCATGTCTTCATTGTCGCCAAGATCCGACAGGACAAATTGGACCGGGAGACCAATTTACATGAAATCCTAGTAAATACTTTGAATTCTCCGGTGATTTAATTTGCTGGTACAAGCGCGGTTTGCTGATATCCATATAGATGGCGTGAAAATATTCGGGGTCAGTGACGACAAGCCGGCTTTCATCAGCATTTAAATTGATGGCAGTTTAGGTTAACTTAATGGAAACACACGGTACCGGAAATCCCGGCATCTTTTTCTTTTACATCTTTTAATACTTTTTTTACGTCTTTTAATACTTAGCCTGATTATCTCCCCTGGCTCACTTCCGTTTGTCAGTAGATACACGTTTCTTCGTATACTCGAGGAACTTTACGCTTTAATTGAAAGCGACGGTACCATTTGTTTGATATGAAGTTGCAAAATGGCGGATGCGATCACTAGTCGTTACAAGGATCGTGGAGCGTAGGTGAGAATGCGCCTAAGTGTTTAATTATTTTTAAGAGAAGAAGCACCCTCTCTTATTAGAAGGATTTGTCGCCGGAGGCGTCGGGACGCCTCGTTAAAATTCTTCGAAGTGCATATACTTAAGTGCTCGTTTTATTTCGGTTTTACAGGCTCTCGCGTACCTATTCCACGCGCCTATAAAACTGACGCCTCAATTCCGTGAATTTTTTTTCATTCTCATGCAATTTCATGAAATTATTCCCCTTGTATTTAAACAAGAGTAAATACGATGCTAAAATATTGTATAAATGAAACAGTCTTGTATATACCGTAACCCTGTATATCGAATATACATATAGGAACCTGTCAATTTACCACATGATTAGAAAAAAAAATAACTAAAATCGATTGACCAAAAAATGTTTGCATTTCGAAACGCTAATTTTTAATAATCGATATTTTTCATTTTTTTCTAATTTTACGGAAACGCATTAATATTACACCCTGCGTTCCACGTTCTCGTTCGAACGAATAGAATATGTCAATCGTATTATTATTATTACATTTATATATACAAAAGATACATATCAAACTCAAATAGCGCTCGCTCAAACACCGCTCAAATAGCGGCCTGTATACCTGTGAAAAAATTGTTATATTAATTCATTATCATATTCGTGATAAAATAAAAAAAAGAATTTCTTTATATTTCTCATAAATAAATTGAAGGTAGAGACGGTGTTTTCAAATTTTCCAAATTTTCTTTCTCATCCAGCGAATTCAACTCTCGCAAGGACATACGTAGTCTGATCACCTCGATTGTAAAAGAGTAAAAAGAAAATGGCCGTTATTTTACGAAGGTTTATCCAAGGGTCGTGGCGGCCGAGATTCGAGGACCCCGTCATGGCGGCGTTTCGAAAAACGGGGGTGTGCCGGTGTGCGTTAGGGAGGATGATGGTTTCATAAGTTATTGATTGGAGGAAAAGGTGGGGTTGAAACGGTTACCATGACGACTGAACCTGCGCGCTGCGAAGGGACGTTTACCTTAATGCTCAGGAATTACGGGACGTGATTTCACCCTCGTCATGGAGTACGCTTTAGTGATAATGTAATTTTATCTCGCGAATCGTCGTCATCCCCATTTCCGTCTTACTCACCCCCATGAAAACCCGACTAATTCATAGACTATAAGAAAGTTTAAGCGACAGCAAAACTCTCCCATGGGCTAGCAATATACGTATTTCATCCCCTAACAAAGTCTACGCCGTCTTCGAAACCCTTTAAATTAATGATTCACGTCTGCAGATTAATCCCTCACGCAGAATCCACAAAAAGATACTCCAATTCGCTCGTGAAAATTCGAAGGGGATGATATCCCTGAAACGACGGATAATCCATGAAATAAGTATTCGTTGAGCAAAGACGGGCTGCTTAGAGGGTAGTGGTACGTATCCACCCCTTCTAAAAAAAAAGTTCGAATTTAACAAACACGAAATAAACTTTCTTGAAATGCGATCCTTTCGCAAATCTTTCCTTGGCACGTTCAACCCCTAACATTATTCGAGGCTCTTCAGTACCGCCACCCTCGGGGGCTGTGCCAAGCCATGGCTACATTAGCTAACTGCGCCCTGATTCGTCCTATCGATCCACCCCTGGAGCAAGAAAACTTCATCGACATTAGGCCGGCAAGCAGCTTTCATCCAGCGAACATCCCTTACTGGTAATTGCGAAGTTCTTATTGCGAATCTTCATCTCCCTTCTGTGAAAAACAAATCCCAGATAGTAAATAATAAAAAAATATTCATACCCTACGTACGTATGAAGACACTGCTGAAATTTATTTCTTTGATAAATTAAAAAATAATAATTTACCCTTTATCATTTTATTTTTGGAAAAAACGTAAAGCGATCGAAAAGATCATTTCGATCCTCGATACATTTTATTTCATGGAAATTTAGATACAATTTTTTTATACATATATTTACTTACCACCTACGGCACGTTCTTGTGCTTGGTAGGAAGTGGAAGAGAGCTTTTCATAATAATATGTAAATCGGTGGATTACCAGGCGCCGTAAATTGGAAATTCAGCAGAGCGCCCAGTAGCGACTCCATTGCTGCCACTTCTCGGCGCGTTCACGTTCCTATAGCGTCGCGACGCCAAAGTGGGAAACTCCAAAGCGGAGCGTAGAACGGTATCCCAAGTGGGGGGAGAAAATACAGGGTGAAAGAGGGTAAAACGTTAGAGCCCTACCCATCCAGTTACGAACCACCCCTGCTAACCATGATCACCATGCTGGATCATCCCTCGAGGCTCGTTATAAGCATTAGCTAAACGGCGACGCTGATTGGCTCGTGAGAGGGAACGATTTTCGGATATGAGATGACAATGCCACCGAGATCGTTAATACTCAAGTTGAATGTAGGACGGTAGATTTAATGTGACGTCATAAAAATATCTATCGATCCTTCTCGATCTTGCGATTCATTCACCCATAGCTAACTTCACTATGCTTCGTTCTGAATTTATTCTCAGATTTAGGTTACGAGGTTATGGATCAATTTCTCATTTACATTTAATTATCATTGAGACAAGATCATGAAGAACGATGTTAATTCCGACCTTGTCACGTTGGACGACATGCTCCTGTATCTTGGTAAATTTCTTCATTCAAATATCCATTTTCTAGATAAATTTTATTTTGAGGTATCCAGATGAAATTTTTCAAAAAATAGGAGAATTTGGCATCTATCAAAAGGGTCTCTTCGTGATGCTGATGCCGTTTTGCTTCTTTTTGACTTTCGTCTACTTCACGCAAATCTTTCTCACCCTGGTCCCGGTCGAGCACTGGTGCACACTGCCTGAAGTAACCGGAATCTCTATAGAGCATCTGCGCGACATCGCAATACCAAAAGCGGATCAGGTGCCTTTCGAGAGTGGTGGCGTTTCCTATTCAAGATGCTGGATCTATGACGTACCCATTGAACAGATAGTGAATGCCAGTCGGTCCAATAAAGAGTGGCCGATTAAGAAGTGTCACAGTTGGGATTACAATTTTACAAGGGACATGCCATACTCTACCATAGCTACGGAACAAGACTGGGTTTGTAAAATTATGTTAATAAAAAAAAAGTTATTAATAATCAATATATGTTTTAGGTGTGCGATCAAGCTTATCTGGTAAATCTGGCTCAGAGTATTTTTTTCATCGGCTCAATATGTGGCGGATTTTTATTTGGCTGGCTGGCCGATAAGAGAGGTCGCATTCCAGTTCTCATATGTACGAACATAATGGGTCTGATTGGTGGTCTGGCGACGACACTCAGCACAGCATTTTGGCAATTTAGTCTTTGTAGATTTATCGTAGGCTTCGCTTATGACAATACCTTTGTGATTATGTACATACTCGTGCTCGAGTACATCGGTCCAAAATGTCGAACTTTTGTAGGGAATATGTCATATGGTGTATTTTATACTATGGGCTGTATGTCTTTACCTTGGATAGCTTATTACATTGCCAATTGGAAGACATTAGCCGTGGTTACGTCAGTGCCAATGTGTTTTGTAATTCTGACACCTTGGATCGTACCAGAAAGTGTGAGGTACAGTCTGCCAAAAAAATTGACAAATCCTGTTACAAGCATCGTTTGGTCATTTATTTTTAGATGGCTGATCAGCAAGGGTAAAATTGAGAAAGCTGTGCGAATAATGCGGAGCATTGAGAGGATCAATAAAGCCGACGTGCCGCAAGATATTTATGAAAAGTTTATAGACGACTGCATGGACTCCACTGAAAGTTCATCCGAAGAGGATTACAATATATCTGTTTTATTTAAGACTCCCAGACTCAGGTATTCATATATAAAGTAAAGTAGATTCGTGATTAATGGTCGGGGGACTTTGTTACCATGAAACTCATAAGAAGATGGCACTTTGAAAAATCTTTTATTTGGACTCTACCTGAACGATCAGCTGATTTTTCTATTCGCCTTTTTTTTCTAGGATGTTTACCGTACTTCTAATCATAGGCTGGAGTATCATAGCAATGGCTTATGACTGTCACATACGTTGCTTGGAAAATCTTGGTCTTGACGTCTTCACGTCATTTACCATTGGAGCTTCCACCGAATTGCCGGCTGAGGTTCTCATTACAATTACTCTCGATGTCTATGGTCGAAAATGGATGCTTATCGGAGCCATTTTCTTATCCGGATTAGCCTCCTTCTGCGCAAGCGCTGTACCTAGTGGAACGTACTTTGCGACTTTTTCTATTATTGGAAGATTCTTTGTGAATATTGCATCAAACATCGCACTTCAGTATGCCTCCGAATTGCTACCTACAGTAGTGAGGGCGGAGGGTGTAGCGTTTATTCACAATATGGGTTACGCGGCATCCATGCTGAGTCCATTCGTGGCTTATACCAGTAGAATTCAATATAACATACCAATGATGATTCTGGGTAGTGTTTGCATGGTTGCTGGAACTCTTAGTATTTTTTTGCCGGAAACTCTAAAAGAACACCTGCCTCAGACTCTGCTGGTAAGTCCGGCAGTCATTTTGCGTGCGATAGTTATTTTATTTATTATTATTTTCAGGACGGTGAATTATTTGGAATTAATCAGAAAATCACTGATTGCCCAATAAAGAAGAAGAATTTTCATACGGTTCTAAATAGACATTATCTTCATGCCAAAAGACCAGCTTCACGCGGTGATGTTCTTCGTAGCAATATGATTTCCGGTTATACCGGAAACGCAATCCGGCTCAAGGCTCGCAGAAAGATAATCGCTGATACCAGTACTCGAGGTGAAAGAACGAGCTCGGCTGAGACTCCTGAGGAATACGTGTATATACTGAGAAAACGTAACGAGGAAATGCAAAGTTCTCAACCGGAAGTAGCTAACAGAAGACAAAAATTGGAAAGAGGATGAGAACGGTAAACCAGGTTGAACATGGAAAGCTGGACTAACGAAGCTGACACGACGGAATATGAAATCTAGTTAAAGTCAGGATATTTTGAAGTCTCTGATGATATCGACGTCGATAGATAATATAAATAGAAACCGATGAGTGAGTTTCGATAAAATATTTTTAATCAAAGATTTGAGGGTTTCATTGGATTTTTATAAAAGTCACGTATTTCTCTTAGTAAAAGCACGAGGTTCGATACTTGGAAGTGAAAGGTTATTTTGATAGCGAAAAGTCTAAACATACCGATGGTCGGGTCTTAGAGGGTCCCATAAGGCGATCCTAAAGTATCTGGTTAATTACTAGAATTAGTGACAACAGACCCTTGGAGTACCCGACATGTGGTTTCGTTTAGGTCGAACTTGTCCGCGCAGCAGTACTCGTATTTCGCATTTTTCTACGAAAACACATAAAACCGAAACTGGTACGGTTTTTGGAGTCGGGACACGTAGGCGTGGTCCCTTCGTGCTGGGTGGTTACGAGAATGAGAAATTGCGTGGACTTTGAAAATTAGCAGACTCGATTTCACTCGACTCTCCTTACAAGAACGAGTTCCAAATAAGTTTCGGACGGGCGATTCGCTCATTGCCGTACATAATAAATTGCACAAGACCAGATAAACACGAATCGAAGAAGTAAAAAGTCTGTAAAGAAAAAAAATTAATGAGAATAAAAGTCGAAAAAACAGAACAAGAATAAACGGCGAAAGCAGCCCAAGGGAATGATAAATGAAAGAAATGTCATTAGAGGCAGTCAATTAAAGAGCAAAGTAAGAGCATCGAAGGACTCGATTGGCGCGACAGCGTTATGTCGAGAGCACTCTAAGGACTTTAAATTACCAGTCATAATTGCCATAGCAATGATAATGGCATCAATTACGATATAATATCAGGATTAACTTTGCCATCGATGAAAACGGACGACTCCATTAAAATCGTGCTCTCTCGTCGATGGCAAGATAAAGAGAGAGAAGAAAAAAAAGACGCAAATTAAAAAGGTAAGAAATAAAAAAAAAAGGAGTCAACCGTATCGTACTCCATTATCGAACGAGTCAAAGCGACCGGCTGAAAGATGTCGCGGTGCCAATCCTGCAATTAAAAATGTATTAAAAAAAATCCTCGCAAGTAACCATTATCGGTATCTGCATAAGGTATATTGTAAACGTTAAAATATTCAAGACAGAAAAATGTCGGTCGTACGAGCCATAGTAAAAAATGAAACAAACTGAACTCGTCACTCGATACAACTAATGGGACCATAATGACTGGGCGACGGGTCCCTGGGCCCCACGCCCATTGGAAACCAACCAGAAAATGTCCCCCAACGTCTAATAACTCATATCCAAACATACATCGTATACGATGACAATGATCGTTATAGGTCATATACATAGGTGGACCCGTTTGAAAACGATGACGATCCGGTCCCGTCCCCTCCGAGAAGTAGGGGGCCACGTCGGTTTCCGGAAAACTCGTAAAGCGAAGATTGCCTCGGGGCTTTACGACTTTTCTATCGCGTTTTCGGGATTATTTGAGAAAATGGAATCCTTTGTAGGTTAAGGGGGAGCTTTCAGCGAGTCAACCCCCTTTGGCAGTAGCTTGTGATTTTCTTGGGCGTCAGTAAAGTGGCGCCGAAGTGTTGGTAGAACGTTAGGACCATTTCGCATGGCTGCCAATCCAACTGACTGACTTGTGAAATTGTTAGAAGTGGTTCTGTTTCCGACGTTGAAAAATAGAGGGCGTCACCGTCGACGGACGCCTCCCTTATACTCGCGCACACAAACGCATATATACCAACCGTAACTATTATATATATACCACTTCCATACTATACATAATAGTGTATGTAAAGCCACGTGTATCGTAGAAATGCAAACCATCTGTAAAATCGTAAAAGCGAAAATGTTACAAATGTAATGGACTCGGTAGAACCGATGGACTTGGGTGTTTTTGACGTCTATACGGAAAGGGGAGGTTATGTACCAGAGAGGAGGGAATAAAAAGCGGAACTAGTAAAAGAAAAAAGGAAGAGGGTCGAGGAGAGTGGGAAAATGTCAAACGCATACGTCAAGTATTTTACAGCTTCCCCGTCGGCAAAGGAGTCAACGGCTGAGACAGAAGGATCAGGAAAGCACGTGAAACCGAGAGGCTCCGGTAGCTCAGTAACGCAGTCCAATAAAAGCGAGGACGCCGAGAGTAGTTTGTCGCAACGGTAATAACTCCTGGTCCACGACGCACTGGCTACGTCGAAGACACAGAAAATGGGCCAGCGGGTTAACGATAACGACGACCAGGTTAACTCGCAATGAATCGTTTGGTATAAAGAAAAGTTGCTCATTAGCAAATTACAAATATATTATTCCGTAATACCTTGCGAGCAGTCGAACAAGACGCTCACGACTAGAGATAGCGATGAGGAAACTTAGATTTATTTTATGTAAATCGTTATGAAAAGAAAAAATGTTCGATAACCGGCATGGCAGTACACCGTGTACGATAATGGCCGCTGATCTGGATTTTTAGGTTAGGACGCGCCTGGAAATATACGGTACCGATACGTAATACTGATACGGTCGATATTTGAATCCGGTCGGATATTACGTGGTCACCGGTTAGAGACTAATTAAGCCAAGCAGCACGTTCTCTGTACCATATCCGATAAGACTAAACGGCTGCTGGAAGTGGCTGAGTTCCGTATCGTGGATCAGCAATGGCGCGTTACGCGGGTGATTTAGGATTGATTGCTTCGGTGCACCGGAGTATCGGTGCCGTGGGGATGGTCGATAGGTCGCCGACGAGTGCGAGGTGGAGAATCGGAGCAAACGTCGTAAATTCATTAATAAATTACGCTAGCCAATTATAATTCTGTCCAATTCCGCGGCGGGCGTGGAGCCAATAAATCTCAGCAAAACAACCCGAGAGCCGTTGTGTCTCGGCGATTATACCCACCTCCAACGAGTCACGCACGTATATGCTCTTTTTTCTCTCTCCTTCATTTACTCGCTCGCTCGCACTCCTGTTTCGCCTCTTCCCTTCACCATTCTCACACTATGCTCCAGTCGTTTCTTATGTTTTCGGGTACTTCGTAAGGTATAGAAAAGATACAATTTTAATTGAGAGAAAATTTTCTTATTTTTTTAAATCATTTTTGTACGCGAGTCTTCCGTAACGAAAATTAGTGATTTGATCTTTGGTACGGTTTCATGATATTCGCTGTTCGTTATCGCATTCCCTAGGAATATCGTATAGTTTTGCTGATCCTGATTGCACCATCTTCTACCATCTCGTGAAGCTGTGGAGATGGGATTGGCGTCGATGCCGTTCTCATGAGAGCGAGCTCAACGGGACAGGTCGTGTCGAAACTGTTAATGCCGTGTTTCATTGACGCCGTTGCAAGAGTCGTTTCTCGCGACTATTTCAATGTTTAAATATAAAAGGTTGACACACGGTCGACCGCTTTTTCATCGTTAAGGCAGCCGAGACTTTGAACGAGTTTTCAGTAAAAATCTTATACAGCCCTTTATGACGTAAGTCATCCGGTCGGCCTTGCGATCAAGATTGAAATACGTAATGATCTATTTGACATAAGAAAATCAGTAAGCATCGTACTGTATATAATTCTTAATTAATTATAATCTACTTGTATCTATAGTATGAGCTATTATTACTATAGTTGATGAATCCAAAAAGTTTCCACGTGGTGATTCGGTAGCAGGTCATTCAGGGTCTTAAAGGGGTCCCAAAAACGTTAAGAGCCCAGTCTCCCCTCGTATAAGCCAGTACAGGCATCCGCTCTGAACCGGAGAAACCCATTCCGTCGGTATACATTTATTTTTTCTTTTTGCTCGAAATCAATTTGTAGAGCACAGTCGATTAATTTTAAGGGAGCTAGTCGACCAGGTGGCTGTCGACCAGGCTGAAGTCTCAGCGAGCTCTGACCTCTCTTTACGTATCTACTTCGTTTATATAGACCAATACGGAGGTCATTGAGGGTCGAAGAGATCATTAATGATATTGACATCCAAGTGGATTTATTGTGACAGAAGAAAAACAAGATTAATATAATTTTTAATTAGTACTTAATTAATCGTTACTAAATAAATTTGTAATATCGACAAAAATATTCATGTTGCCTACCACAGGTTCTAGCGATACTTTTTACTTGGAATATACAGGTAAATCGATGTTTCGCTACTGTTTCACAATCAATAGACACCAATCCAATTGGTACGTAACTGCCAACTGTAAGCTTTCATTCCCCAGTTTCACAGGAATCAATTCTAGCCCTCCACACTTCAGTGGGTCAGACCACGAAGGATCTACCAGGAAGACAATTTCCTTTTTGTTCAGTATCGATCCGTGGGTAAGTCCCAAGTGATTCTAAAAGAGGGCGGAAGTCGTAAGAACGGATCAGCCATATTGGCGCTGACTACGTCGAGGAATCCACACGGCTGCTACCGGAATCCAGAGTGAGCGCAGCCATGCAGCTTTGGTTTGGACGCCATCGGCTAGAGTCCCGACTGCTTGGTAGTAACTCGAAATTGCAGGAGCATCACCACCGGTAATTCCCATGGGTTTGGTTTACAGTCAGGAGTCCCTGGTGGTGGATCTTAAAAAAAATTGTGAAAATTCGCAAAGCCTCATTTCACAGGCTCGACAGTAAAAGCGCTAAACAAACAGTAGTTGTCCGCAGCAATCACCTCAATCTTCCTGATCGTTTCTAACCTAACCTAACAGGAGGAACGGAAGGCAGAGACAAAAGAAGAACTGGGAGAAAAAAGGGTCCATCCTTCCGAGAGAAGATCGGTGTTCTATGAGCGCTAGGTGAAAATTGCCAGGTTGTTCGAGAAGCAACGAGCCGAGGTGAAAGATAGTTGGTTGCTGAGCTCATGCGGTTTTATCGACTGAAATTGGTCGGAAAGTCAAGACTCGTGTCAGGTTTGAGTCAAGACTTAAGACTCGAGTCGACTGAATGGGCATGCGGAGCAGCGTGTGCTGATCTTGCGGCTTTTTTACACCTTCTCTCCTACGTTATACAGTCTGTTTACGTGTCTACTTATACAGTATACCTATACATAAAGCTAAAGACCAGAAAGACGAAAAGTTTAAGACGGTCCTTGAATCTAGAGACCCTTGCGTGATAAGGACCCCCTAATTATCTATAGGGTATAGAAACATTACTCGCGTACCCTTTGCTTCTTGCCCAAATGATTTCTTGACATTCCTGTTTACTTTTTGGGATTCACTAAAAGTCATTTGTTTCCCTAGAGTCAACTTGTTCCTATACCCAGGCAACCATGCTCGGAATCACTAACTTACGCCGGATGTTACTAAAGGGATAATCTATTAATATCCATGCCCTGCTATAGTTCCATTTGGAAATATAAATCTTGAAGAGGAAAAAAAAAGAAGGAAAAATTTGAGTTGCTTCGTATTGTTCAGAAACCATCTAACACTTCTGTGAATAGTTAATATACCAGATAGTGTCTAATACAAGTCGAGCGATAAGGACACGTAGAAAATTTGTAATCTGAAAGAGTAATAATTGATATTTACGTGACAATGTTAATAATAAATTTGAAATTGTTACTGATTATTAGATATATACACATACGCACATAAATAAGTAGACCTTCGCACAAGATTGCTCGTATTTCGCGCCAAGTATTAAATTGAATGAATTTATTAATGGCGTCGTCAATTTAGTCATACGTGTGGATTACGATAAGATTCGCGGCAACGCAAAACCTACCAGCTTCCTACGCGAAGCAATCTGGCTTCTGAACTCTATTCGAGTCTGTCGTACCTCCAGACTGATTTACGACTATTTTGCGCTCTATAGATCGATCTCTATGTATATATATATATATATACATACATGCAGCGTAATCTAACCTAACCTATACGCTTTTATATTCCCATAGGAGAAATGATTTCTCACTTATCCTATGGGTAGGAAAAATTCTCTCGTCCCCTAGATATCCTCCCCTCGTAGTTACTCGTTGTCCTCGAAGAATATTTTTACTGGCACAAGCAAAAGGCAGTTGACAGTTGATTTAAACATTTTTACCGACAACATGAAAATTCAACGCTCGTGTTCGACAGGGTGTGCGCGCGCAGGCATTTGCTCTACTGCGCATGCGCTGACTTTACGAACGCTACTACTTAACGACATAAACTTGACGACGCTTGACTTCTCACTGTTAATGGCCGCGACTACTTCATCGGCCTGTCGTAAACATTCATTCGCATCGTGGAAAAATAATTCACACCCGTTAACAATTTTTCGGATTAACACGCGTCTCCGTTTCGCACGCTCGTACGATGAAGGCCGAACGGTGCGAGAAAACATATTAGCTTACAACGTATACGCGCAACTGTCATTCGTTCGTCTCACGTACATTTCTATTGTACATACGAGATGTGCACTTTACTCGATGTTTACATTACGGGATGTTAAAGAGACTCTGCATATAAAATATTTTCTCGAAATTATTTCACGATGTCGTACCAATAGTCGATTGACTTGGGACGCCACTCGACGACCATTGACTATAACAATAAGATTCATCGAAGCAGATCGGAATTGTATTTAAAATGTTTAAACTACATTTTCCAAAAAAAAAACATTCACTTTCTCCTTGTCATAAATATAATCATACTCAGTGATTCTTGATTCTCCTATCATAAATATATCTTTGTGGTAAATATAATCGAATGCATTTATTCGCACTTTTATGGTGATTCAATTGCATTGTATCGATTTATCGATATGTCAAATTTATCGTTCACGTAATAAAGAGATATATGCCACTATGGGTCTGGTGAATGAAAATAGAAAATTAAAAAGAATTTAATCCATTCGAGGAACTCCTGAGGCGGGAAAGTATACCGAAGAGAAAACGAGCCGGATTTAGGGTTACGCCTTGATCGATGAGATCGATCGGATTCATCGGTTCATTGAGCTCAGAAACCGGATGTAGTTTAACTGTTGGCCATTGGATTTTATAAAATAATAATTATCAGAATATAATAACGCATTTTGTTTAAATTACTTAAAGACATAATCTCTTTTACGAATGCGCTATCTATATATTTGTTATCGTTATCACTTATCAATCATATGCACCAATTTATTTTAATCATATTCAGTTAAACTAAACTCGCTCAGCCAATCACATAAGAGTATCGCCGTCTTATATTTATAACAATCTGACAGCCTCTGGTAGCTGTCATTAAATCTTCAATCCAGCATTAATAATATTTCAAGAAAATATATATGCATTAATATAGTATAGTATAGTACAGTAATACGAGTTGTGTAAAAATGTAATAAAAAAAAATAATGTAGCACAATAATGTCACAAAGTATTGGTTACAGGACAGTCAGTCAAAGATATGATAAAATACCGAAGAGAAGTAGCGCACTGATAAGAAGAGGGAATAAAGTTATTAGTAAATAACGTAAAGTAGATAAATATACTACAAGTATATTATTATAAAGTGATAACGTAATTATGTCATTTTTTTTCAAGTTATCCAATAAACGCCTGTAATTACGCCTGATACGTGTGTTAAGTAAGATAACCTCTGACATCCGACTATACATAAACTTCGGTTGATTAAATTAAAACACTTTAATAAAGAAGCTAATATTTTTAAACTGATTTTATATATCGTACGGTTTCTTGATTCACCTTCATAATGCTATTACTCTTATACCATATACGTAATTTATATATAATAGATTATGTGTATATGCATGTCAAAGGGTACTTTTCAGGAATTTTTGTCTTGAGTATTGGCGGTTTTTAGGACACTTGGTAGTTTTCAGGACTGGTCTGAAAGAATTTCGATACGTAACGTATACCTTCGGGACCATAAAGCGGCACTCACACTGAATTTTCCAAAAAAATTTTTTTGATAGACACTCAGAGTTGTAATGGACTAAGCAGTAGTTCGTTAGGTTAAATTAAAAAACACATTGGTCTGCCGTTGTGAGTGGCCTATGTCCTAGAAACTACCCCTGGACAAGTTTATATATATATATATATATATATATACATATGTATCCTAATTTCAAGTTACACACAGTACGGATACGTCTACGTAACACTTTCAAAATGGCCAAACTATTCAAGATGAATGAAGTAAGATTCTGGTATAATGTTGTATAAGGGAGAACTACCCATACGAGCCGTAATGTATCGTGCGGCTAAAATAACACAGGGTTGACGGGTATATCCTACACCATAGAATCGAACCGAACCCCATGGAGTATATTATGTATTGTATACTTACAGTTTATACAGGGTATACCGAGCACATAAACGATCGTCCCCTGCAGTTAACTCAAATTGTATTAGGGAGGGTTGGTTACGTTGAAGCTGATTGTGGGGTGGGCGTATTGTGTTATAGGGGTGAGTTGAAGCGTGCTGAGTGCAGATATATATAATATGGGGTGTAGATACTGGTGATCAGGACTATTTGTTTAATAGGGGTTATTGTGTTAGCTATTGGGGATGATACCTACAGGAATTGAAATCAAATGACACGTGACGATCTGATCTGTAACGGTTCGTTGAATTTTTTAGTAAATTAATTTTCGAGGGTGTTATTGGTCCAGTGATAAGGGTAGTGATCGATACTATTCAAAATATTGAAAATATAATTTTTATTATTTTTTTTAAGACGCAAGGACGATATTGGATTTGTAACTGTATTGGCCGGAAATAAATATAGTCAGGTTGCAACCCTTGTAATAAATCACGTATGGAGTTAATCGAAATGAGTATAGGCTGCATTGGGAGCTCGAATTTGATTGGTTCTAAAATTTCATTTTAGTTATTCTGACAGTCGTTTTAAAAATGCTCTTTGCATTTTGCCGATTAAAAGTTTCTTCTTTTAGTGACTTCTGTTCCCGTCGGATCAACCTCATGCTGGTACGCATGGAACTGTCCAATTATTTTAGCTATTTTCTTTACATATGTTTTACGTACATTTTTTTTCATCGTGTTTTCTGCATATTTCATTCATGTAATTTTTATAGAAAATTAGGAATATATATAGTCGATCCACGAGTTCGGTCTGATTTTTTGAAAGTTCACATGCAACGCACTTTTGACCAAATGACACGTGCTTTTCTATAACGTAACGTAAATATATGGTAAAGTAGAAAAATAAAACGTATTTAGTGTAAAACCATGCATGTGCATACCTTGTTACAAACATTTTATGCAGTGACACGAATGCCTTACTAGAGACTTCATTGTTTTCAATCTGTCAAAAATGCACATGGGTTTTATAAACTAACTAGTCCCTATAGTCATTCCACGTGTTCAATGTGTTCTATTTGACAGATAAAAAACAATAAAGTCTCTAGCAGACGACACGTGGCTCTGCATACAATTTTGATCACAGGGTATATGCGTCTATGGTTTTATACTGAAATATATTTTATTTTTATATTTTAGTATACATTTTTGTGACTTTATAAAAAGCCACGTATAATTTCCTTAAGAATCGCATTGTTTGTAAACTCTGACAAAGAAGAAAATACGCAGAAATCGTGAATCGACCATAGACACAAATAACGTTGTGTCGGATAAGAATTTCCTAACCGTATTTCACTTTGAGAGATAGTCAAAAGCCTGATGCAATTCTGACGAAAATTACCATTAGTTTCAAGATCAACGAAGAACAACATGTTATTTTTTAAGTTGCGAAATGAAGGGGGTAGCCAGGCTAAAAACAGAAAGATTAAATGAAAAAATTTCCTCGTACGATTGACGCAAGTTCTTTAACTGTTACAACAGCCACATTTTACGCTTAATTATGTAATTTGACATGAAACGCTAACAAATCAATTATAAAATGTTCTCCTCGCGATGACCTTACACAATTCTGACTTTTGACTCTCGATAGTCCAACGGTATGACCGTGCGTCAAGTTTATTTATTGCGTCCCACCAACGAATCCCCATCACACTGTTGGTATCGTTTACAATGCACCTACCACAAAGAATGCCATTCAATTTTACCCTTTAAAAAATATAATAATGAAATTTAAAGAAAAATATTTTTAAAAAGATCAAGAATAACTTTCTTCGTGTATACCAAAAAATTCAGAACTTGGGTACACGTTACAGGGTGGCGAATGGAAGGCAGTGAATCATGAAACAAACGGTATGTAAATCCGCGTAACGGGGCCGTTTATTCGTGCCATAAAAAGGCCAATAAAACCTCGGATGGAGAGACGCGTAGATAGTCCCTCCCCGTTAGAATTTTTTTCTTTCCTTCCTTTTTTCATAGACTTTTCATCCTTTTCCATATTTTCCAGCATCCTTGCCATTCCTCGGAAAGACGCCCTTCTTCTCAACAGCCCTCCTCCCCCCCCTCCCCCACCCCCAGAATATTCCATCGTATTTCTCGAGATCCTCGCAGAACCCGGAAAAATGACAGGGCATAAATCGTCCACGGAATAAAGAATACCAGAGTGGCACGGGACTGCGAACACAGTAAGTGTAACAGAGGATACGGTAAAAGGGAGTTGCTATACTTTTTTCCTTTTTCCCCCCCCTTTTTTTTTTGGTTACACCCATTTCGCCTACCCCCGTCCTCGTAGACGAGGAGAACGACAGCGTCGACTTCTCGAGAAACGGGACGAGCACGTAGAGAGAAATCGTTCTACATATTGCGGGGAATTGATCGTTTTTTATAGGACGCCTCAGGGAGCATCCCCAACGCTCGGAAAGGCAGAACGGACGCCAACGGGTGGGTGATCTATGCGGTCCGTGATTGCCAGAATTTTGGTAAAATGAGGGGGATACCCGTTGGAGGAGTTCCGCCATTTAAAAATAAAGTACCGGCGACGTTCCACGTTAAGATCGTAACATGTACACATAGCGTCGCGACGTCTCGAAATCGCGCTGGATCATTCTCAACAATTACTTAGACGTCTTGTCGTCTGGTTGCTCGCGACGTACAGTAGTCAATTTATTCGGGGATCTCTATGGCAACGATCTCTGATCCCACGAGCTCCGTGTTTCTATTGTAAACATCAGCTTCGTGTTAGAGCAATATTATTGCACGGGGGTTCCCCGAACCCCTATTTCAGGGATAGCGTACCGAAAGCAATATATTGTTTCGGATAGGCCAGGTGCAAAACTGTGTAAAATCGCATTATAACCCATCGAATGGCACCATGGTAAAAAATGTGTCATAATTTGGTTTCCTCTTGTCGATTGGCAACCCTGTAAAATATTTATCATGAGAAACTACCATGCTGATATTTTATGTGGATACTCGTAAAAATTGTGTGTTAATACGATAACGAGGGCTGAGACATTTTCGACTATCGTTAATTGGTATACGCACAGTTTCCTGCCTTTTTATCTCTGAACTCCCTTTTTTTCACGGATATGCTTTTTTACCGCAAAACTCAACAACTGGCACGCGCTTACCACTCTGCGTTAATTCGTACCAGACCAACCACTCCTTGACTGTGTCTTTCAGAGACGTAAATTTCCTATGTATTTTCACGCATCCATTACTCACTTTTATTCTCAATATCGGTTTCCTTTCCCTACTTCTATTTTTTTCAAGTCTCCGACACATTTACGCTCTGCACATGTCGCCCACTTAGTACCATTTCGCTAGACTCCAAACGGAATTTCCATATCTCCACCCTATCTCAACCACGCCTATATGCTGATATTTTAACTTTTCAAAATTTTTGACAAGATGGTTCCTTTCGAATTTTAGTTTTCAATGTAATCTTAAACGCGATAAAACCTTTACCTTATATTACTGTGACCCACCCACTTATACCCCAGAAAAATTTCAATTTCAATTTTCAACTAGCCAAAAACCCAAAGTCAAGAAATAACAATGAAACGGTCTTCCTTCGCCCCTCAAGTAAAAGCAAGCTATTAAAAAAAAGTATTCAAACCCCTCCATAAAGAGTTACATATAAAAAAA
>JAYRCB010000593.1:292882-374374 GCA_036026315.1 Trachelus stipa | reverse complement strand
CCTTCGCCCCTCAAGTAAAAGCAAGCTATTAAAAAAAAGTATTCAAACCCCTCCATAAAGAGTTACATATAAAAAAAAGAAGTGTATTTCCAAGTGACACAGATGACTAACACGCGTTAAACGAAACCCTTGCGGGAAGACTGCTCGACGAATTCATAAAGTGCATTTCGTAAAGTAGCTATAGGATGAGGGCGAGGGGTCAGGGACGAAGGAGGGGGCAGGGGGGGTGTAGTACCGACGCCGACACACGCTCGTAACTTGAATTGACCTGAACGTGGGGCGCAGAGAGCGGAAGCGTCGAAGACAGCAGAAGCGTATTTGTGTCGTATCGCGTAAGTGGAAGTCTTAACACGTCATATACGTACCAGTTGAAATAAGCTGCTGTCGATGACAGCACAGCTTTTTGCCACGGCTTGTAACTTAAGTGAGATAAGCAGATAGAACCAATCTCGAGGGTTGTTTGTTTATGCCGGCAAGAAGCTCGTTTAACTTATGGGTTTACTTCGCTGCGAAAATCGAGTCGAAAGACTCCTACGTAATTACGGCAATTCCTTGAGGCGTCCGTTTATATCCCATGGGATAAACTGTGGAATGCCTATATCCCTATGTATATACTATTTCAGAAAGTGTTATGAAATAAAAAAATAACATTTCATTCTCAACAAAGTTCGTTACCGGATAATCGTGGATAAACTATAACATTATTTTAATACTGTGGATTAGGAATATATCGGTCGAAATTACTGAAGGTTGATCATTCGTTAATTATCGAAAAAATTAGTTAGGTTAGCCGCTAGACAAATAGGTTATGTTGTCGGTAGAGAGGTATTCGAATGTGGGCTTATTGTCAGTATTTAAAGTGGTTAAATAAATTATATAAAATTAATCGAATTCAACTACACTTCTGTTTCCGATATTGTATAGATATAGATACTTCGTATTAAAGTATCTGTACTGTAACTGATAGTAACGTTAAGGTTAGTTTGTAGAGAATTGCAATCAGATCTGAAATTTGTCTATCGAATATAGACGCAATCATTTAGCAATACGTAATTGGAATTATAATACAATAGAACTAGTCGAATGAAGTCTTCTTTTGAAAGCGATGACCAAGAACAGCCAGTGTACCGATCGCGTGTCTGAAACAAATTATCGATTGAAGCAATACGGGTATATCAGTAAACATTAAGGTCTCACAGAATGAGTAGGTCTCGTTAATGTCGTACCGATTATCCTTTACGCGTTAATCGAGCTTGATCAAACTCCTTTAGTCTATTGTCACGCAATTGCACAAACTTAATCCGTATAGGTTAAGCACGAAATCGTGAGAATAATTAAGAAAGACATAACCTCACGTCGAGTTCACTGATTGCGTGATTTGTTCGTGCTCGTAGGACGTATAGCCCTCGCTATCTGCCCAAGGGTTTTACCTACGCCTTCTTGGCAATCTCCACGCATCTGTAACTCTTAAAGGCGAGTGTGTTAAAACGTATTCTAATGCGTGCGCGTGCGTGCGTGCGTTCGCGTAAGCGTGTGCGGGAGAGCGCGAGGTTTAACAAGGGTCTGACAGGCTCGTTGCCGTTGTTATTTATCGGTTATGTCGGCGCATCTCCCATCTCGACGAGAGAAGCTTTGCCTGCCTGTTTGCCTGCTCCTCTCCCGTCGGTTAAATGTGTATAAACGTGTTACGAATGGTGCGGGGACCGCGCAGACCTGGATAGGTTATGTGGCTGCTGTTACTCCTGGCGATGCCTGGTGGTGGAGCCGTTCCTGGTGCTTGCGAAGGTAGGTGTAGATACCAGTCTGCTGGTTATGCTCCTTATGGTAGAGTGTATAAGCTTGGCACTAGCACGTGTTAAAAACATAACCACTTACTTGAATGAGGTTAAGGTTTATTTATCGCGAACTCCTCCTTCTAACCCCAACAATCCACTTTACCATCACGAACTTCTTTACCGACGTGCATCACGGACTGACCGTATTCGAGATACACGGTGGATGGCGCGAGTCTCGCGTTTTCGAAAAATGTATTGTTTGTTACCAGAAGATGGAGATACGAGGTTTATTGAGATTGAATGGGGATTTCTATGGCGACACGTAGAGACACTCACGTTTTTCGGTGCTCTCCATAAATCATTGTATACTTTCGATTGATATTCATGACGATGCACCGCAGTCCATTCTATAAAACCGGGAGTGAACAAAGGACCACCCATAAATATCGATTGGCTTTCCGCCATTATCCCGGGGGCATGTTAATCCTCGTGTTTACGTGTTAACTGCCTTCTTATTGTTCGCGTCTACGTCAGTTCTAAGTGGCCACTGAGTTACGGGTTGACGGAACACTGCTTTTGTGTGCTGCTTAGGAATAACAATGAATCGGAAGGATATTACTTCGATCTTTCATTGCATCTGTGAAGGATTTATCCGCTTCCTGTGCCTTTCGTCTGTGGGATTCACGTTGGACGTGGCAGCACCACGAATATTGATACTGTGACAAATGAGATCCAAATGGGACGGACACGCGGTACTGTAAGTCTCACCCGTTGATTACTAATTTTTGTCTATGCTTCTACCAGCTTCATTTTTCATAAAAATCATTTATACGGTATACCCACTTTGACGTGACTATACGTTCCTTTTGTATTATTTCGATGACAGATACATAAATATATTAGACAAATGGTTTACACAGCTACCTTCTCACATTGAAATTAAATACAAATGGGGATGCGCATGCGTTACAATCATGTCCGACACGAATGACTTATTGTCTAGTTTTGAATGTTCAGACGATTCTTTCTACCTGCGTTATTTTATCAAGTCACTCGGTACTTACCTTTTGTGGGTTTTTTCAACGGAGACAAATAAATAGGAAGGAAACGATCCTGGCATAACGCTGTACTACTACAACCCTCCAAATTGCAGTTAACGCCACCGCGACAGATTTACCATGAGACCCCGTGGGACTTGTCCCCGTGACTAAGCACTCCCCCGAGACGACGCACGCTCATACATGTGAATTGGGAAAATTTACGAGTGCCCTCGACACGGCAGAATCCCGTCAACGGGATAACAACAACCATCAGCAACCGTGGAGTTCCTCGTTACGCTTTTAATCGTTTCATCAACTTGTTGTTATGCCGCGAATGACCTGCCATCTTAACAGCGATTTGTAAACGCATCTGTTTGCCTCTTTGGCAATTTTCTGAACGACGTACACTGTTCACGAACTCGCATATGAACGAGTGACACTAAAAAATGCACCCAACGAAAATATTTCACGTTCCGTTACGTAACTCAACCCAGAAGTTGCCTTTTGAACATCTTAAAGATGACTCCAGAATTGAGGTGCTGTTTGGGTAATTAGTGGTAGAAATTCCGTACGTTTTCACATACCTGACATTTTTCTACGTACTCAGGTATTTGCATCTCTCGACACTAGACAAACTGTAACTGTAAAAGGTGTTGGCTCGTATAATATTTCTTTCTTGCTTTATTCATTCCTTCTTTTTCTCCTGGGAAAATAGTGAGACCGTAAAGCGTGTAATTAGCATTCGAACGGCGTTCGAATTGGAAGGGAGGATGAAGGAGGACTGTAAAAAAAGGTGAGCCAGGCCAGGGAGAGATTCTATCTTGTAGAATTATGTCTTTATTAGGTAGAATCTGTCCCCGATGACTGTAACGGTTTCCTGAAACGAGCCCAGTGCACACTGGGTGGACAGGATATATGCAGGTGTCCGTGGAAAAGAAGCGAAGAGCTAAGGAGACTGTCGCATCGCGCTTACTCGAAATTATGCGATCGTGCCGGGCGATTGTCATTTTGTGTCCTTTGGGGTTTGAGTTCAAACCTGCCACAGATCAAGACGATTTTGGAATTGTTTTTTTTTTGTACTATACGTCACCTCATTGCCATGTTTCTTCGGTAGCTCGTCGTAAATCTCACATTTTCTTCCCTCAGTTTCTTATTTTTTTTATGTGTCCCGTTAGTTTTTCATACTGCCATCTTGCCTTTTTTCCTAGAATTCGAATTTTGATGTTCACTTTTTCCCTTAAAGATCTTCTCTTTGTATAATGTACCCATAACGCTGGACCAATCGGAGATAAGTTTATCTTATGAAATTTGAGAACTCGCTACATAATATTTTAATATATGGAATAATTTCGTAATTTTTTAAATGCTTCATATTATTTTGATTTATTAACAAAATACAATATTCTACACTAAAAGTGAACCGCAAGCTTTTCCACCAAATTCCTAGTCTATCTGGGTTAACGAATTTTCAACATAAGGCCCATTCTTGGTCCTTGACAGGATACTTGACAAATGACACCCGTAATACTGTTAGCAACCAGTATCCATTCAGTTCTGCTATTGTTCAGTCTCTTCTGTGGGAAAACCCACACTTTTCGTTTCCTTTGTTCTCCGAGTAGGTACGTAGGCGTCGTCCAACAGTTTTCACGCTTTGCGAAATGGACTCTTTAACAGGGTCAAATTTTTACAGTTTTCAATTTCGACCAAACTCATGTTCTTCGTTACGCGTAACCTATGAGCTGTAGTATTGCGTCGGTACTTTTCATGTTACTCGACAAGGCGTTAGAGCTTTTTACGGCGTGTACCTCGACGCCGTGATCCTTACACTTGAAAAGTCGATAAAGACAGGAAAGCACAGCGTGCCCAGGGGAAAAACGCGCAATAAAGCAGCGGGACGAAACAAAAGGAGAAAAACGACGACACTGACTAAGCAACCGTCGTATCCATGTGTCTTTAAATTTGTAGTGACGTATTTATTATATATTCTCAAAGTTCAATGGGTTGAATAGATTGGTGAGATATTGAGGTACACGTTATATATGTGTATATATAATTTTTATTTAAATGAATTAACATACTAATGTTAAAGAAATTCTGTTATCCAATTTTTATTACTTTATTAGTCTTGGAAATATGTTTTTTTTTTAATAATACATTAAGGTTTACTTGGATAGAATATGTTTTTGTATATTGCGTAATAATAAATTTATTAATAAACATTCACCTATTTTCTATATAGGTACATTATACAAGGCAGAACTATCCGCCATGGTGTATTGGGATGGGTGTTCAGTGTTCCATTTTGAAAATTCAATTTCCAAAAGTGGATCCGGTTGAGCGATTGCATTGGAATTGATTTCATTGATCGAATTCAGATCCATTGTATAGAGATTGAACGACTGGTATACCGTGGCAACCCATATGTATGGGTCAAGGCAACCACATGTTATTGTACGAAACGTATGATTTTGGTAAAATTCATTAATTCAATTTTGAAAGATACATCATATACGATTTAACTGATTTCTCTAGAGACTTCAAAAAATGAAATAGTGAACTACGAATTTGTATAATTAGGGATTTTCAAATTTTTGAAATTATAAACTCGTCAATTTTTTACTGCCCAATTAATTTTACGAGTGCCATAATTTTCAGCTATTAAAAAAAAACCATGGAAGAATTTCTTATTATCAACTACCCTTACTTCTAAGAGAACGTCAAACACACAACCCCTTTACTTAATTACATGTGACTGGTCTTATCTAAATTAATATAAGTCATCATTTGTCACATAATACAATCTAACAAGGGGATTATACCATCAGGATATTTCTTAATAGAGTAACAGATAAGATCACCCCCATAGTTGGTAGATCGCTGGATGATATCACCAAATTTTTTCGTAGGGTCTAAAATGTCTTGCCCAATAAATCACACCGAGTACCGATAAGATGTTTCCAAATTGGTCAGAAAATGTTGTTGGATCAGGGGTAGGTGGTAAGTACACGATAAAAAATTCTTAGGGATGCATCCCTTAGTTATAAACTACTTTTCGTTAGTAACTCATATTTTTTGTTTGGACAATAAGAGGAGAAGATATAATAAATAAATTTAAAAAAGTGAGCAGGCAACTATTCACCCTTATTAACGTTATTCATAATGATTACTTTCGCACCCCTATCGAAATCATCGGCGCCATTAAATTCATGACGCGCCTTAATAACCCAGGACAATGTTTCACGAGCGATTTGTCATCCCGGAATTGAGTCGCGTTGCAAACCAGTCGCATCTGTAGTTAGTTGGTTATGACGATTATATAGGTGTAGCATACGATATGTCGCACAATGCACCCCGCTGAATACCCTCCTAACCATTAATATATGGCTGAAGGAGTCATTGTTGCGAATTAGGTCCCATTGAACGGGCCTTTGTTGGGATCGACGGGGGGCCCGTTCCTTCAGTAGCAATGGCCGTCACAGGCAGTCAGTACTGCCAAGGAGCTTTTAATGAACTTTGTAAGTGGACGCTACTTTATTCGGCCTCTTGGGGTCCGACCTGACCACGTGCTCCCTCTATGTCCAAGGGTCGAAAATCTTCCTGTTCCCCTGGACGCTCTTTTTGTAAATGGGTGACTGGAACGAATTTAATTTGACGTAACGAATGTCTTCTGGCTTTGGCAGGTGTGAGTGGAGCCTTGTTTCGTTTTTTTTTTCTTAGTCCTTTAAAGTGGTTATTTCACGAGATTGCGTTCGTTGAGATTGATCTCCAGAAGTGATTACGCATGATACCCACGCTGATTTTAATATGGATTAGAATATATTATGCATATTGCATTTTGAATTTTGCGTATCATTGTAATGGGAATGTTGCCAGATCCGGGTTGTTTTGCATAAGAAATATACTTAATTATATAGTTTTGATTTGATATTCTTTGTAAAGCTTTTGTTACTATTGTTATTACTCGGCTCTTGCAATTTTCATTCACATATCTTCAATTTGAGCAATGGAATCGTTGCACATTTTGGTTTGGTAACGCAACATAGCGGTGATTCTTTAAACTAATGTCTTTGCCTGTATCTTTTTCAAAATGGGTTATCTACTGTGGCGACATGTGCGATGCTGTTTTTCATATGGTATTTTATCGATGGAGGGCATGGTGTGACTTTACCGACAGTGTCTAGTTGTTAAAAGAGAATCTGTTTTGCCGACTGCATAGTTTATGTATTTCACGTCGGATGGCGCTACAGAAATATTCCAAGTAGGTATCCTCTATGAAGAGACTCAGTCGGGATTCGCGCGAACTACAAGCAAGCGACAGTATGTACATCCAAGGCCAAGTAAATACAGGATTGCTGTAAATTCTTCTAAGAAAAAGTATTCAAATGATGCAGACTATAAATGTCCATGTGATTTGTGGCGTGCGGTTCTCATATGTAGAATATAATATGTAAAATGATGGGCCACAGCTAGATCATACAATAAGCAGATACGTAGCGACTTTCGTACAGGGCATTAATTATATGATTTCAATACTCTTTGTCAGAGAAATTAACAGCACTCCTGTACTTGGCATAAATTCTTCACGCTTAAGTGTTTTTCTGGAGGTTTACAATTATTTCTACGAGATTGATGCCTTCAATCAACACGCTTTTGACGAGGGAATAACAATACGAATTATATATATTATTATTACATATATACATATATATAATTACAAAAATTATCTTCCACAGTGTGTGTGAGACGTGTAACGACAAACAAAATTTGATATTAGCACCTATGATCGTGCCAAAGATGTATTCTATGCCAGATGATACACGTTACTCAAGCTGTGCCGTTAAAATCGCATTAAATTTTCCACTTTAGTAAGTTCAAACACTTGTATTGCAAACATGAGATCTTTCCATGGGTCGTTGGACTTAAAGATCCTCATGATATCTCACAGATAGAATACACTTTCAGTTACAAGAAACCAGAACGTATTACGTTATGGCTGTATTTTTCATCAGACAACATTATTCTTCAAACGTCCAATACCTTCTATCTCAGTCTCTAAGCAGTCTCCCTTCTGCAATAATACAAGGAAAAAGAAAACAGGTATTAACCAAATCAAATAATAAAATAGAAACATGATTCATTTAATATCTTTCATCAGGCACAATACCTGGAGGTATTCTGGTGGGTTACGCGCGAATCCCACTCCTGCCGGTGTTCCAGTGAGAATTACGTCTCCTGGCAGAAGAGTGAAGAATCTATAAATAATAAGGAAAATAGAAAATACACTTAGCTCATATCTTTTTTTTTTAATACCGATACATTTATCTCTTCTATAACAATACTTGATGTATTTATACTTACTGTGAGAGATATGCAACGATATCTCGAGGCTTAAATATGAGCTCACTGGTATTTCCATCCTGTTTAAGCTTCCCGTTAACCCAGGATTTAACAGAGAGATTGTGAACGTCGCAGATAGCCTCTTTGGCGACAACAACTGGTCCCAAGGGGCAGAAAGTGTCCATTGCTTTTCCAAGGAGAAATTGACCTCCATTACGCTTACCCTTTTGCCAATCACGCGCCGATATATCTTGAGCTACTGTATAACCAAATATATAATCCTCAGCCTCGTGATTGTCCAGTCCTTTACATTTCTTTCCAATCACAATAGCCAATTCTGCCTCCCAATCGACTTTCTGTATGGAATATAATATGTTTTAAAATTTAATATTGTTTTCAACGAAACTACAGCCATTTACCAAAATAGCGCTACTATTTAGTTCAAAAGTTCGTTAACTCTTTGTGCAACCTGCGTTTTGGCCGAAGAGTCAACTAAAAATAACTGACCGCTAAGTCAAAGACTATTTTGAACTCACGAATGTATATGTATATTAACCATACTTATCTATAGTCAAAGTTGACTCGTGTTTACTTCACTAAGAAATAAATTGAAACTAGCACATTATTCTGTACTTTGCCGAAATATCAATAAAACATTATTTCGCAGTGCACGCACGTCACACAAATTTATCCACTTGTTTTTCGTTATCGGACACATTTATTTTATACTCACGTCGGATATCTTTGGCAAATGTATGTCGTCGTACGGGCCAATAATATTACTGGGAAATTTATTAAATATAACAGGATTCTTTGGAGTTTCCAGACCCTGCTCTGCGCAGTGTCCACTGTAATTCAGACCCACGCAGGCTAATTTGTCCATTCGAATAACTGGCGCCAGAAAATTCACATCTGCTTCTGGTATCACACTGCGGCTTTCAGCAACTATTCTGAAAAACAATTATTCCTAATAAAGATAATCGAATCGTTATTTCCATTGACCACGAAAAGACACGCGATGGTTGTTTCTTGTCAGGAAATCCATAAATAATTCTTATATATAAGCATTGAAAAAAATAAAAGAATTTTTTTTCAAAAACAAAAACTGTTTTATGTTAACTTGTATCTCATTCTGCTTATTGCGTTAGTATAATCTCTCTTTCTCTGTTAAAACGTCATGCAACATTCTTACGAAAGCCATTGGAACAAGATTTAGTGCACGTTTTTCATGTTGTGGAAATACCAGTGATGCATAAATACGTGCATATTGTAATTATTGTTAGATAAGAAAAAAAATGTTAGACATGCTGAAATATTTATTTTCATTGTATATCAAATTTTTATCTACTTCTCTGGAAAATGTCTGACAGATTTTCATTCACTCTTGTACATTCTTTGTCTTACTTCTTTTACACGTTAGAGGTATACAGTTCAGCGAATCTAGTCTGAGGTTGAAGACTTTATTAATATGTATATGGACAGTGTCTGTAATCGATACGTGGCACATATGTGCAGAATACAAACGATAAGAAAAATTGTTACATAAATTTTTAATATATTCCACTTGCGTTGACTACCTTGATTGAAACAAAGACACTTCTTTTTTACTGTTTGGAATAATAACTAAAAAGGTAACTGACTATTTTACATGAGGATAATTTTATTTTTTTGGATCTTTGAACGATAATGAATAAGAGAAATACAATCGATACGATCAAACACATTCTTGAAATTACGTATTAGAAAAAACAACACGTTATTATGGATTTATTTATTCAAGATTAAATAATTTTTCGTCGTTATCGTGTAATATACTGTATACTATCTGGGTTATCAATTTTTAAATTAAAGTATTATCAAAGCAAATATGATAATAGAGAATCAACACTGATACGTGATACCTAAATCTAAGAATTGAATAAAATTATAAACATTGCTCGTTCAAACTCTGTATATAATCACACAATATAGCTATAAGAAATCTTTGAAATTTCAATTCAGATAATTTTGAGAATGCATTGATTAAGACATTAATTTTCATTTTAAACGTGTATAAATCATTGTTATTTATCACTCTAACCAGCTACTGTTGCACGATTACTCAGACTTTGGTAGAAAGTAACCAATACTCTCAAATTGAATATTTAGTAAAGTTACGACTTCGAGAAGCTACATTACCGACAGACATTTTCCACCAGTTTATATTAATAAGTTACACAAGATTCTGAGTAGATCAAAATGCGACGGGACGGTGTTTTTCTGTACAGCAAGAATTTTTTTCCTGCATAAAAAAAGTAGGTAGTCTCAAAAAAGTACTATTGGGGTGGGCGGGGCGGGGGGGGGATTTATTTTTAGTGAGTCGGTTTCAAAAACATCAGGTACCCTCCTTGCAGACATAATAACGGGAGGTTCGTGTAGTAAGGTCAAAAGAATATATATTGGTTGACTCCTGCGTGACGTAGAATAATCTATGATTTTGTGCCTTTGAAAATGCTTAAGGCATTTTGTAATGACCATCAAGGTAGGTAAGAAGAAGCGGAAGGTATAATAGAATTAAGAGCAGCAGTTTAAGTGGAAAAAGTGAAACATCTGTATACTGATAAGAGATTATATATATAGTGATAAAGTGATAATGTAAACATGAATTTGTAGGGGAATCCATTGCCTAATTGTAAGGAAAGGACAGTAAAAGGCGGCAGAAGCCGTGCTATGGAAATGAAACACTACTGCCTAAGACATTTTTTAGGTTAAACTTGTATATGGGAAAGCTTGGATGGAGACAATCGTATCTGTTTTATATGTATTTTTTAACGTATGAATTGATATAGTCGAGAATCGAAAGAGTCAACCAATAATGAAAATAGGTTTGGAAATGTCTTTGGACTCAAGACACAAACCTCTCTACGGCAGCACGAATGTCGAAATCGTCTTTCCTGGGAAAACGAAGATATTTATAAGGACAAATTTTATTTATACCTATACATATATGTAATTCTTTTTTTAACGTAAACCGCATGACGATCTCAATAGAGGCTTCGGAACGAATGATGCGAACATATTGGGAAATGTTTATAAGTCATAAATATAAATGTTGGCAATAAATAAGGATACTTAGGCCGTCATTTTTATGTTGACCTTGTACTGATAAATATTTGTTTGTTTCTATTAATTGCACGAACTCCACATATTTTGGAAAATTGTAATTTAAAAAAACATGATAGTTTCTCTGTCATATAACATTTTTTTTAATCAAACTGGCTAAACCAATCACGTTTATTTATTCTTTATGAATTTCATGTGCGATTTATTGAAACTTTATCGTAGAGGGATATGGCAAACAACTGTAAATCATAGCTGTCAATTTTACGACTTTCCCTGTTATTTGCAATTTGGCGACCAAAGTGTCAAGATACGAAGTATCGAACGGCAGGACGTTGTAATTTAAACATAATTATTTTTAGTCTTAAATTCGAATTTTTTGTAGTATATGGCAAATTACAGTTATCGGAAATGTGATTACCTTTTAGCCTTTTTCAAGAGATCGTCTCCACCTTCTAGGAATTTTCTTAAATTATTTGGAATTTGCGAGTCGATCGACGACATTGCGATGATATCTCCACCCTGTTTAAGCTGCACTCCCAAATGCTGAGGACCGCCGCCATGTTTGTTTACGAACTGGACGAATCTGTAAATACGAAATATTGTCATTAATAATGGAATACTATTCTTTCGATTTTGTTTTTTAATTAACGAATCCTCCCCGAAATACGTATTTTCCAAAATATTTTTGAGTGCAACTCGACGCTAACTTTTATCAAGTATTTTATTTGCGAGCATATTGTAAAACACAATTCCACGTAATTAGTTTTATTGGTAAATTACATTTTATTTCCTTTAGCTGTATGAAAAAAGTAACAATGACTGCTCTGTAGCTCATAGCAAATTTCTTGGGTTATAAAAAAATGGCATGTAACGATAAGACCGATATGTAACTGGTCTGATATCAATATTTGATTTATCAGCAGCTATAATGAATTTATGTAATAAATTATAATACGTTAATACGATAATACGTTATAATACGAGTAATTGTCATCTAAATCTAATTACACTTGTATAAACATTAATAACGTAAAAACGTCCAAATTTTTAATTATCAAATTTGAAAAGAAAAACAATTTATTCATACAGTAAGTTTGTTCTCGTTACCTGCACTTTGTGCACTTTTCAAAAAGTGCAAATTCTTGGATGAGATTTTTAAGTAACCAATGAGAACTTGCCTTTTTTTTAAATTTCTTGTTTAAAATAGGTAACAAATTTAATATTATGCAAAAAAAAATAACAAACTTAAACCTAGATAGGATGGAGAAATCCAATAGGAGGCCCCACAATAATAATATCGTAACAGTTGGTTGGCAACACGTATCTCTTTTAGGTTTAAGTCTCTTCACCACAGACACGATAACAGACGAACTTAGAAGTCACGAGTCACGATCCTACAAATATTATTTGGATCACTGAATTGCGTTTCGAGTAATACAGGTAACGTGATTAACCTATGACAACTGCTAACTCCAATTGATTAATCTTCTCTTGACACATGTACTGTCCTACAGACTGAATTGTTAAACGTAATGAGAACGTAGTATTTTTTAAATCGTATAATTATTTTTGATGGTCGTACGAACTAAAACTATAACAAACTTTCTGTTTATATATATTAAGAAAAAGTTTAGCGTTATTAATCTAGTATGTCGGTATGTACGCCCATTGCGCAATACTGCCGGTCCGGAGCGACTTCGACTTACCGCATATCGAGCGTGTGGCTGCGTGAAAAATGCCTAACAGCAATCCAGGCCAGTTGCGTCGCTGACCCATTACATGAAGCCTTATCACTAAGAGAACCTCTTGAGATTAGGATAGCTTTATTTAAGAGTCGCAACTTTCCGCGAAGTGGCATTTTCACTGACCAGTGATGTGTTAATAGGAATTTACGCAATGCTCAGCTCTAGTAAAAAACGTATATATTACGTTAGGCCGGAAACGCTCGCCGGGAAAGACGAGCACGAACTGAAGCCGTAACGACGTTCTAGCCTTTCGCTAGAATTGGAAGGGGTACTTCAAGGTACCCGATAAAAATGTGGACGTTTTTTGATCAATTCATTTGATAAAGGCATGGTTCTTGATCCTTTTGAGAATGTTTGCGTGAGTGATTAGCTAGGGATTTTGAAATTCTTTGTGAAACGATTAAATATTTATATGGATTGTATAAGTGGGTGATATTTCTAATGTTATGTGCTTGATTAGTTTGTTAAAATTTATCCTCATTGCTACGTTTCTGTATGATTTAATTTATTGTGGTAAATACTTATGATTAGATCAACAATTACGATTAAAAGAGTCGTTAAGAAAAATGATGAATATGTCCTTAGATATAAGTTTAATTGATATTCATTATTGATTGTTACATTTGATTTATAAATGAATGATATTATTTTATAGAACACATTATACATTGATGCGTCATTGACACAGTTAATTATTATATAATATAATATTTACTCAAATATGTGATCCGTTCAAAAATTTTGGATTTGATTTACATAGGATTGATGATAAAATTACATACGAAAACTATGTAGCAGGTTACGAACATATACGAATTTGTTTTCTTCTTACGTAATCTAGACGTTTCAGAAGAAATTTGTACAACTCTTTCATTGCACGTGGTACTGATAGAATTAAAAGTTGAATTTACCCGCGAGAGTTAATTTTCTCATTTCCGGTTAGCCCCAATACACGTATACACTACCACAAATGCTCTTTCGCGAGTTCCTCTTACTCGAGGGATTCTAATAGAACCGTGTTTTACGCAACCGGAAATACAAATGTGATTTCATTAAGGCGGTATATTTAAAGCATTGTATGCAATTTTTTTTAATCTAAGTTTGTGTAACTCTCTATCTAGGATTTTGAGCGCTATGTACTATAAAATATTTTATGCAAAATGTGGCATTATAACATAATGATATTATATTTCGACTATAGAAGAAGTAAAATCTATTTTTCAAACTCCACACGAATTTCTTATTTCCATTATTATTAAATATGGCGGCTATCACGTGTTGAGGTTTATTTACCAAAGACGTACTAGGCGTCAGCACTGTTGAATGTCTTTTTCATGCCGGCGTTGGATGAAGTCAGACACTGTTAGAAATGGCTGCACGTTCGATCTCGAAGAAACGAAAGGTTAACGTTTTCCTTATTATATTCTGTGCTCTGCTATAAATATAATTCCACTGCTCTTTCGCACCGAGTATTATATCACATTTATTATACGAATCGTTCAAAAATTCATGTTTGTAGACGGCATGGCTACTAGTCGGCCATAACCCCTTCTTAATCATGTATTTATTGTATATACGCATATATTTTATTTCTTCTCTTTCAGTTCATATTACGTAATAATGGTGTTGGCGCGGATTATAATTTTGGATTTTTATAATTTTCTAATTTTTAATAGAAAACGCATGTCAGAATGTTTATTATTGAGTTGGTGTCACTAATTAGTATGTGCTGGCGTCCTTTTGCTATTTATTGAACGCCGTGCAAATATAGAAGACAACTTATCAATCTTTACTATTATATTTCATGCATGATTTGTTTATAGTTTGTAGGAGATGGTATCTTCAAGGCTGAGCTCAATGAGTTCCTTACTCGAGAGCTTGCTGAAGATGGCTATTCAGGTGTTGAAGTGCGAGTAACACCTACTCGCACAGAAATCATTCTGATGGCAACGCATACTCAGAGTGTCCTAGGAGAGAAGGGACGGAGAATTAGGGAATTGACATCCGTTGTACAAAAAAGGTTCAACTTCAAAGAGCACACTGTAGAATTGTATGCAGAAAAGGTTGCGATGCGAGGTTTATGTGCCATTGCGCAAGCTGAGTCTCTGCGGTACAAGCTGATTGGAGGTCTGGCTGTTCGAAGGTATGTAGATTATCTTCAAGAAATGGATTTTATTATTTTTCTTAGTATGTAAATTTTATCGTAATCATTTGATCTTTATTCTGTTTTCTTAGGGCCTGCTATGGCGTTCTCCGTTTCATAATGGAGTCTGGAGCTAAAGGTTGCGAAGTAGTTGTTAGTGGAAAATTACGTGGTCAGCGTGCAAAATCCATGAAATTCGTTGACGGTTTAATGATTCATTCTGGTGAACCCATTAATGACTATGTAGACACTGCTACTCGACACGTTCTTCTTAGGCAGGGTGAGTTTCCACATAACAACTCAATAACAAATTATTTATATACTAATTTTATCTAACTACAATATCTGTTACCAATTCTAATTTCAGGTGTCCTGGGAATCAAAGTAAAGATCATGTTACCATGGGATGAGACGGGCAAAACAGGACCAAGAAGACCACTGCCAGACAATGTTTCAGTGGCTGAACCAAAGGACGAAGCTCTTCCGTTACATCCAACTTCGGACGTTAAAGTTTCAAAGCCAGATGCTATTCCGCCAGCTCCAATTGCTGTCTAATTGGATGTCTTTTTGCAATAAAGTCTTAAAATCTGAAACTGATTTTCTGTGGTATTTTTTGAATCCACTAATATTGGCACTATTTTATTTGCATAGTATCCCCTTGTACACTGAAATACAAACATAGTCGATTAAGAGAAAGGTAAGACATTAAAGAATATGACTAAAGATAATTTTGCATGAATGTATTGTTGACGAAATTGAATACAGGTTTATTTAGAGTTTGGGAGCTTTTCTAGTAATCCAAAATTCTTCTCTTTGATGATAAGGAGCGTAAGGATCGTCCACATAATATTTTGGTCTTTTCCAAAATTTTGTAACCATCTTATCAAGTAAATAGGATTGAGTAGAATTTGTAAAGACATGTTGACGCAAGCGACGTTTTTGGTTATAACTTTTTTTCCAAAGTCTCTTATGTCGTCCTGCCTTTGTACGGATCCATATGCCCCTAAAAATGATTGAAAGTAATTATTGTGTGAACCAATTTCAAATACTTGAAGAATTTCTCAAATAACAAGCATACCAGTGTAACCTAAAAAATCTTTTAAGGACAGTCTTTACAGATCTTCGCTTTCCTTTTTTCAAGGAGAACTTTGTAACTGTCCTCACTGTTGGTTGCAGTTCCTGCGATACAACCGGCAAAATTCTGCATGTTAGTGGTGGGCTAAAAAATGTTAATACAGAATAACATACATAAATTTCATTCGTTTCGAAAAATCGATCTTTACCTTAGTAAAGTTTTATTTTGAGCATTTCCAATGGTCTTGGATTGAGCATGTATTTGAGAAGAAAATATACTCAAGCATCGAAGTTGCGCTAAGTTATTTGCGTTAACTGGTGCCAGTGCTTTGGAACTCGCTCCTAGTGCACGAACACCCGCCTCTGAAATGAAAATTAATTTTAAACATATAAACTAGTATACAGTATGACTGTAATATTGTTCGCATAAACACTGATTGTAAATTAAAAAGAAAAATAGTATTAACAAATTCACAAAATATACAAGACACTGAATGCAAGTTGTTAAAGAAAAACAAGCGAAATTATTCAATTTGCAGCGAAGTTTTAAAAAAAAGCGCTTGCGTATACGGTTCGAATCCGATTCCTTTTGACAGAAAGAGACAATGGTTGTCTGATTTCATAAAATCTAACCTCAAATACATTGATTATCGTTAATACGTGGACGAATCAGGATGTGAATTTGTCATCTCAATGAGCAATAATGTAACTTATACGTTTCTTTTAATATTAACATAAATATTAACTAAGATTTTCGCTAAGTTAAGTAATTATTCACCTTTAAACCTTGCGCCAATAATACGCAACATTCTTCTTTTCACTGAGTTCCGCCGGTGACCAGCTGTTTTGTGCCGTCGTTCCCTTTTTTCCTTGGCTGCCTGACCGGCCACCCGAAAGATGTTCCGAATTGGATTAAAATTTCCGTGCAACGGTCTAAATCGGGTATGTAAAATAATTATTTATGGTATTTATCAACTTAGTGCAGTTCTACTGCAAGTGCAGTATACGTTTTCTTTTTCAAACACGGCCAAGAAATGCTTAACAACCTACTTCACGACATAGTGCCATTCATCACTTTCGTAGAAACTTTGCTATTTATTTTCGAGGTTTACAACATTCCTTGAGTGTTTGATGCGAATAAAACTAAGGGTTTAATTTTACAAACATTCATTACATGCTTGATGACAATTTCATGAGTTGTCAGTGAATAATATTGCCAATTCTAGCAAGGTTGCATTTCATGTGACAAGATGGCTTATAATTAGAGGCTTACATAATTCCAGGATGAATGGTTGATACTTTTGGTATTTCAGGTCAAAAAACACGGTTATTCAAGACTTTATCTAACGGCCAGGTACTATGAAACGCGTGCCCGTGTTAAATGTGAACCAGAAGGCAGGTGAGCCAAAAATTTGTCAATATTTATATCTATCAAGCATCGGTATCTGTCAAGTTTTTGTACAACTACTTTGAAAATGTTCATAGTTTTGTGTACTCTTTTCTACTATTTTTTACTAAGACTAGTATTGCAATATTCTTTGATATATAATTTATATTTAATTTATTTTTATTGAATATAATATAAAGATCATAGAAACAAAGTATACCGCAAAGGTCATTCATGAAATTGTTAATGAGTAATTACATCATCGTTTTATAAGACTGATTTTATTGATTTTGATATTTTTATTTTTTAATATTAATATCTAGATAATTCAGCTAATCAAAAGACAAGTTTTTATTAATATATAATAAAATTAGTAATTTTTTTTATACATAAACATCAAAAATGTCTTTTTTAGGCTTTGCAAAGATGTCAGACTTATGTCCAGATTTTCTGGACCTAAGTATTCGACCCAATCGCCGAAAAGGTATTTCATATGCAAATTGAAGTGGTGATGGATTTTATTAAAGGAATGCAATTGATATTATTGTTATTAACATTTTTAATATATGTATGTAAATGTAATATAAGTTCTGAAATTCATGAATGCATTTCTGTTACTTGATAATTTACTGTAATTGCTTGAATGACTTAAATATCGCACTCTTTGGTGTAGAAGTTCAAACTCTATAGTTTCACTTTTATTGTAAAAAATATCGAAATAGTCTAAATTGTATTTAATAACAAGCTATTTCTACATAATTTCATGTTTCTATTAATCAATGCTAACTTACTATTAGATACAAGTTAAAATATCTTTAATTTAAATTTTATTGCATTACTCTGCAGTTTAGTTATAGTAAACAGATGCATGTTTGCTGTTATAATATAACTGTACACAACTATATATTCTTATTACTACATTGAAATTAAAGTGAGAAGAATCGAGGCTCTGGCAGTTTGATAACTCTGGGTGCTGTAACAGTAAGCGCCATAGGTGTCCTAACATTTGCTAAGAAGAACCCAGAGTTTCGAGCAACCTTGGAAGAATGGATTCCTGGTACAGATCACGCTATTCAAATCATCTTCCAAGAAGATTCTACCTATTTTGACTTCATTCGCAACTTTTTTGAAACACTAAAGCAGACGTACGTACATAGTTTGTAATAAGTAAAAAATACATTATAGTCACGTAATTAATCATATTACATTATTGCCTGTTTTAGGATACTAGACCTCTTCTTCGGACAACCACCAACCAAAGAAGGTCAGGTTATGAAGAAAATAGACTGCACGAAAGTTATCGATGATTACATACGTGAGCCCTGACCCTTCCTTTTTACCTTTAATGTCTAAACATCCTTCAATCCGAATCCAAACCTTGCTAATAGTTAGTTTCTAAATTTAAAAACAAAAGTGGTAGTTTCTAGATACTCGATAAACAAGCACGACCTTATTTCTCATTCAAACGATCACATATAACAGATTTGGCCTCAGCTAGTTGCTTAATACTTTATATATTTAACAATTATCGTCATTATTAACAGTACCTACTAATCAATTTATAAAAACCACTCGTGTGTGCTGTAGCGCCAAAACCAGCTTTTGAACCGTTGGTTGATAAGAAGGAACCACCCATCAACGAACCATACTCAGAGATCCGGTTGAGTAAGGAAAAAGGAGAAGCAATCCAAGTCGGTACGTATGGGCGGCGTATATTTAACAGAGCGTTCTTAACAAAAGTATTTCTTTTGACGGTAATTTTTCCCATGGAAAAAGTATTAGGTGATCCAATCTGGATAAATTGTGAATTTTCTTTTCTGTGTGTTAATCAGTCGCCGAAAAACCACTTCCCCCACCGAAAGATGTACCTGCTGAGTTGATGCCCGCGAATTTGGTTGAACTGGAGGCATTTTGTGGTCAGGCTGCATCCAAAGCAATAGCAGCGTATAATAAGGCTATCTGTGCCATTCAAGATTACAATAAGGACGTGATAAAGGTGGTGGAGAGTGCTGGAGGCACGATAGGCGGTTCTATCCACGATAGGTTTGTAATTAAGCACCTTGTAGAGTAGTAAGGAACAGTTTAAAATTAATTTCTGTATAATTAGTATTATTCTTCTCTTTCAGACTAAAGGAAGCCACGGAAAAAAGGAAGGAGGCTCTGAAGGTGGCAGAGTTATATGCTGGAGAGGCGGTAGATTCCTTGAGGCGTATGTACAACCTCATCGATGACCCCAAGTTCGATGCCCCACCCGTCATGAAAACGGTTGCTAGGAGAAACGTGAAAAAAATTCTCGACGACGTCGATGAATCCAAGAGGAAATACGAAGAAGAAGTTCAGTCATCAAGGATCACCGAGAAGTTCTGGAAGCAAGTGGAAAAAGCACGGCAGAACTTTAACGAGGAATTGCAGATTCTTTTCCCGGATATCAACATCCATGAAAAAAAGCTTTCCGTTAACGAAGATTCGTTTGATCTCTTCGTCCTTCACATGTATAACAAGATCAACAATTTACAAAAGGACCTAGAGAGACTCGAGGTACGTAATAGCACTTTATCCAACTTATTTTAGACCTGACTGCAAACACCAGATAAAAATAGCCTTTGTTTTTGTTCCTTTGTTTCAGACAATACAAGAAACTAAGCTCAAGAATGCACTGAAGGCATCGGGTGATGATTCTAATCAAGCGAAGATTGAGGCTCTTATCTGTGCCGAGGTGAACAAAGAAAAGCGTTACCTACGAGAAGAATTCGATAAAAAGGTAAGAACCGCCCAGAATCCATATTTCTTCAGACTACAGAGAATCGTGGAGTAAACCATTACTTTCTCGAGTAGTAGGTCACAACGTGAGTCAGAATTACAAGCATTTCCTTCATCCCTTCTCGACGGTACATTAGCTCTTTACGGTTTACCATGCTTTAGGCTATTTTGATGTCACACAGTCGCACGAAAGAAAACGAACGACACGTCACGGCATCTTTGCATCGCAGTTTTTCTCGTCAGAATCGTATGATGCAGCACAAAGTCCTTTCTGTATATGGAATTAAATGCCACAAGCAGTGCTCTTCAGACTAGTGAAGTCTTTATTCAGGAGAAACAAAGAACATTTCGAATTAGCGTCCCTATTCAGGAACCACATTTCCCCTGCCTTCCCACTAGACGACTGGCTTAGTAATTCCACGAACTTCCGTTCATCAACCCCTAGCTCTGGCGTCAACTCCTTTGCACACAATCTTGCCATCTTGTATCGTTAACATCGTCCTATCGTCGTCCGGATACCCAAGACAGTTAATTCAAATTTAATGAAAATAGCACGTATACGCTTGATAAATAATTAATGACGTTAAGTCAAAATACCTAGCGAAACACTTCTTACAAGATGACCTAATTATAATCATACTAGTAATCGTACAAACAGCACCGCGTCCTTCTGAAGAAATACTATTAAAATTTCGCAATTTTCATAAACATCAGCGAAACGTTACAATATCATAAATATCAATTCCAATGATAAGAACTCCAACCATACTACTTATTAACGTCACTAATAGAAAAATTCTTCATTATCCCTAAGCAAGAAATACAACCTCACGTCGCAAATCGGACCCACCCTAGTGCTCTTTCATTTTAAGTGAAAGGATATATTTCCATTCCGTTTTATAAGCTCAACTTTTTTTCTACTTTCGTTAACAACGCGGTCACAGCTAATCCGTTTACCAGTCGGCATATCCAGTAGGCAGCAGCTACGAACCCAAAGCCTACGAATGTTCAGGAACAAAATCACGGATCTCCCAAAAAGCTTCGTGACGGCACCGGAATAATATGTGAGCTTGCACCGTGTGTCGCTTTATACTTATACACAACATATCATCCACATTCAGATTCCAATCATACACGTGTAAGCGTAACACTGTGAGCTATCCAGAGCTTCCCAGTACACTGCTACAAAATCTTCTGAACCTACACGTACTTTTTCGACGTTTGCGAGTTTTTCCACATACGGATAGATCCCATCTATATATACCATACTCGAAAGAACACACAGGCATTATGTATGCCTACACACGCGGTGCGGTATCCCATATTCTCTTTTTAGTATATAAATGCTTCTCTTCCCTTCCTACTTTTCCATTCCGACCTATCCCCGTGAGCTTTTTATCTATTTCCATTTGGCCCACCGCCAATATTTCCGTAGCAGGAGGCAATATTATCTCTTTAGACTAGCCTGCGGTATTACCCATGTGTGGCTGCCTCCCTATAATATCGACTGGAGATGCGAAGGGACAGCCGTCCGCCAAATCTATGACTCTTGTTTCCTTATTGCGCCGTTATGACCGCAGTGATAGGGCAAAAATTAGAATCTCGTAACGTCTCCCTCTCTTCCCTCCGCCGGCAATGACGAGACCTACTTTACCTCTGGGTACGTCTAATTGCTGGGGTGTTTACCGGAGCTCGCTAGTTTAATGAAATTCTTAATTAAAAAAATGAAACCATTCGACTGTGAAATATCAACGCGATCACTTGCACTTATGTGAGCTGAATATCGCTATTGACAAAGGATACGTTTATATACGTTTTAAGCAATTATTCGTATGTTCGTATGGTCGTGCAATGGATTCAAGATACGAATGACTGTTCTGGGTTCTTCATTCAATATATTTATTAGCCAAAGATGCATATTTGATATTTCATCAAGAGACTCAAGTAATGACCGTAACGGATAATTATCACGTGATTAAAAAAAAGTTATTTCCTAAACTCAGATCACGTGATTACGTTCAATTAAACTTTACAATTCCGTTACGTCATACGAACGTATCGAATTTTAGGTTTACGAATGTAGTCAATATTTTAATCGGAATCTCATAAAAAGAAATGTCATGCATGCCTGGAGTTTGAGAAACAAGTAGGCTGGTAGTCAAGAGTTAAAAAAAAACAAATACTCGTTTGGTAAAAATTTGACAAAACTCTTAATGCTGTCGCTGCATTTATTGTAATTGGGACATGCTTTATTGAGTTTCCGACAGTACAATTTTCTTATGCCAATCGCATATATATCGGGTTAACGAAATATCCTCCGCGCCTGCGAATCTTTATATGCAAATACACCTCGTGGATTTGCTCTGTGACTCTCAGTTGTATTTTTGCGTAGTCAGTATTTGCTGTGCTTTCAAATGTCTGATTATATTTGATTCATAATGCTTCTCTTGTTTGTACAAAACTTTGACACTTTAAAATCGAACAACACTTGTACGTAGCTTTACACGAGAAATCATTTTGAATCTGTGACTCTTTAAGGAAATCTCTGTATAGAAATTCAACGCGATATAATTTTTTCTTCAATTTTCAGACTCGAATAGTATACCTGGAATAAAATTCTTTCTTACCAAGCGCCCTAGGGGCCACTGAAAATTACTAGGTACCTAAACGAACATGCCTGGGAACTTTGATTAATTAATCTTACGTTTTATACTTACGTTAAATCGTGTTACAAAGTAGTTCGAGATACGCTTCTGTTGTAGACAAATAAATACGAACGCGTATCCGGTACGAAACGATTTTGTATCAGGTTCATTTATTCTTGGATAAATTTTATTAGGGCTGCCGGCAGGTGTCAGCATTGTAATCAAACGAACGAGAAATGGATTTTATGCCGGTATAGGGGACGACGGGGCCGGGGAGAAATTGTCAGGAATAAAATTCGCATTCAATTTCAAACAATTAACGATGAAGTATGGAATCGCAGTTATCGGAATATTGGATTTTTTTAATCGCCTGTACCAGACGTACGTACTTATATGTCCAAGGGAGAGGGACAAATAATGAGAAATAGGGACAAAGAGAGAAATAGGGTGAGACTATCACACGTCATTTCTACAACAACAATAGCTAACGTCAGTGTTGGAAGAATATTATTTGTTACGTCAGCCCGTATAAACTAGCAGTCGTAGGCGTTAGGCGCATTTGAAACTCGTAGATCAGGGTCGCACTAGCGACAGATGGAATCGAATCATACCCATTGCAGTTTTACATCTACTTATACCTAAACGTATCTCCCGTATACGGTATAACGTATTACAGACAATTCGTCTTCGTCCTCTCGCGATGCTCGCCGATCCTTCCGAACGTGGTTAATTAATCGAATGCACCAGGGACGTCGAACCTCTTCGATTGAGGTTAGGTCGAGCATCCTAACTTTAACCAGTATCATCTGTATTCAGAATAATACTGTCCCTTGGAGTTCCGGGCCGTACCGATAAATACACTAGAGGACTGGGATAATAGCTACCGGCGGATATAACGTAGGCTGAACCCTTTTAGCTGCGAAGGGCCGATGTATATCGGCCCTTGGTACTTGTGCGAAAAATTTCAAAGCTCGATTTCATGTATGCGATTCTGCGAATAGCTTTAAAAAAAAAGAAAATTTCCGATTTGATACATCGGCCCGGGGCGCTCTTCGCGTGTACTCCGTACATGGGCCTGGCACTGGAAGGACGAATTGTGCCCATTTAGCGGCTGAGGACTCTTAAGAAACAATTTTGCTCGTATAAGTTTTCCATCAATCACTATAAAGCTGTTTAATAGTTTTCGTATCGCGATTCCTACGTTGCTTAGCGACCCATTCGCGAGGGTCTGTCGCTTTATATGCTTTCGTGGCTACCAACTTTAGGAATATTCATTCCTAGCGGGGAGAATGCACTACGCAAATACGCATAGCTACTAGTTGGACTATACCTGGGCCTAGACTTGGTTGACTCACTCGCTTAATTTCTGGACACTTCGCCACGTGTACAGTCACCACAGTGAAAATTCACGTGGGCTCGTTACGAGTATCATCCCAATTACTTACCCGCAGTGCACCACTTCCTTTCTGTCGTTAATTCACAGGAGAGGAGTTCGTCGTAGCCGAGATTATTTTCGGTCAGGATTCGAGTCTCGTGGTGTGGATAAAAAGGATGTGAAATTGATCGTTAGATCTAGGAGAGGAATTTATAAATATCTAGGAGAGGATTGGAGGGTGGCTTATGATTTTCTATCATTTTTATAGAATAATCAATTTGTCTTTCTATCATTTTTATAGAATAATCATGATGAGTCTGGTTCGATTGCATCCTAGACTGGAATTGTAGAACCGCGTTGCCTCGTGTAATTACTACGTCATTCAACAAAACCCTCTTTATAAATAGACGAGACTGCTCTGACTACGAATAATCCATCAGGTCCAGTCGGTAGAACGTAGTTTATGGTGATCCTATATTCCATTCGCAGTAACACTCTCTTTTGGAATTCGTGAGTTCTTTTTTTATTATTTTGGCTTCTTTCGCTAGGTGATGGACTGTAATGTAAATACAAATTAGTATACTGGTCCTCGTATATGGTTATCGTCGTTGAAACGAAATTTTAAAAATATTTTGAACTTGGATTTCTGACGAAGGTTTTTTAATCGAAATTTAAGGTCCCGCCATGAAGTTGAATATTTTCAAAAGTAATATATCCCAGTCAGGGTGAGCGGCGAGTCAACTGTAGGTGAGCTTATGAATTGCAAAATTCAGTAAAATATAAAAATACGGCTGACTTCGCAGAAGAAGCAAATTGCAGAATGAAGGGATATGAATGAGGGAGGTTTTGAAGAGAATTAAAAAAAAATTAGAGAGCAACAACACGTACGTATCGGGGATTCTGCGGCTTTTAATTAATCCAATCTACGAACGTGACGCGGTTGCCCGAAATGCCGTCCCCATACGTTCTCCGTGTAACTTTTGTACCTTTATCGCGAAACAGATTATAGGTCGTTGGTCCCACGACTTGCTAATTGGTTTGATAAAAAGGCACAAATACAAAAATTATAAGAGCTGGACTAATAACAATAGTCTTTTTAATTCTTTCCGAAATCATCAAGTTTCCGCACGCTATTTTACACGTTTGAAAAATTTAAATTACATAATCAATTTTCATCTTACCCACGTATCTGTGATCTTTACGCCATGCGGGATTTGACCTTAATCGTCGAGTCCCGGTTACCCACGCAGTCGTGTAAGGTTTCGATATCTACATACCCGACAAAGTGCTGGCACGTTCGTCCTGTGTTCTTGATCCTAAAGCGGGTTGTCAGGTTCGTAGGGCGTTAATTATTGACACGGGACTTCCGTACACAGTGGCCAGGTGTGGCGACCTCCATAGGTCGAGCCGACGTACTGGACTAGGTGGAACGTTGTTAGGCGTCCTGCACACAAAATATATCAGCGGTCGGTCCTACACAGGAGTGCGACCGAATGCCAGAGGCCATAGGAGAGACTGCCTGTCATAGTCCGAGGCTTTTGCTAAAGAGGAACTGAGACAGATAGGGCGATGAGGGGAAAGAGAAAGAGAGAGAAGAATTGATCGGAAGGCGTGGGAGAGCAAGAGAGAGCGAGATACCTTTGGCTTTGGGTCACTTCCCAATGAGGCCAACCTCGATCGTGCTTTAAGTGCGGATAATTAATCAAAGTTTCATTACAGTAATGTTCTAGCATGAACTTAACCGAGCACTTTCTCTTAAATTGGGCGACGAGTCGTTAACCAAAATTAGCCATAGCCGATCCAGCCCTTCTTCATTAGTGCTATTGAATACCGATACACGAGGGGTAACCTGGACACTTTCAATACTGCACCGGCATCGCTATTTCGAAACGGGCCGGTACAGCTTTTCCCGCATTAGATTGTCGCAGCCGATATCAAACGTTCGCTCGTTGCTTCTGTGTACTGGGATTCCTTCTGGAGGAACCAATACATCGATTTACGAGCACTGTGGGCCAACCGTGTCCCGGGTGACTTTATTTATGGATGCGATTATCCTTACGTGCATATGTGAACGTTCGGGTGAATAAAAAAAAAGGGTTTTCAGGACCTTCCTCAAAGTTTTCTCGCTTAAGGATTTCCCCGGAGATGGCAAATCGATTATTTTTATTAAGTGTTTTACGTCCTGGTCCTTAATTCACGTTTTGGGTTTTTGCTTTGATCTTAGTTGCTGGAAGAGAAGAAACGCTTCGACGATGAGATGCGAAAGCAGCTGAAGCTCCAGGCGCAGATTCATGCTGATCATCTGCGGGAGGCTCTACACCAGAAGGAACTCGAGACTCAGAGGACGGTCAGTCGTGCTCTGAGCGAACAGGCCGAGAATGAATCCACCGCGTATAAGATGAAGCTGGCTGCTGTGGTTGGCAGAATGCAGGGATTGGACCATGCGCTTAAGGGTGAGAAAATTTTTTTTATCTCTTTTTTTTTCTTCCCTAATATAATCGACCCTCCCTTCAGCGTCCCCTCCGAAATCATTCTGCCAGACGCGCGAGGGTCGCTGATCTTGTTTTTGTCTTCTCGACAAGGAACCACAACCTCAAAGTTAGACAACTTGACGGATTTGCTTCGTTATCCCCTGTGAAAGGGATTGAATTGGAGAAAGTACATTTTGGCTGCTGAAATCGGGAGATAAACTCGGGTCACGCGCTGTGCTTAAGCGTACATGGAATTCCCAAAGTGGGACGACTTCCGGCCGATCGCACCTTTGGGAGCTATTAGTCCCGAAATTCCCTGAAGATGCTGAAAAAAAGAGCGATGATGAAACGAAAACGATTTTACCTCGTTTATCGTTACCTATGCGAGAATTCGAGAGAATCTTGAATCATCTGGCTATTTTCAATTTATCAATGAGCTCTGGACCAAGAAATATATTTTAGAGTGCAAGACGTCCCGTTGGATGTGTGTACCATCGGATGCTTAATTACCGGAAGTTTGAAAGATACGCCTGGGATGACGAGGGAAGACGCTTCGTGTTATCCAAGAGAAGATGTCGTGGTCGTAATCGTTGTTTTGGCTCGTTATTTCAAGGCGGATCCAGGACAGTCCCGGCAATTGTTTCAAGGATAAGAGGATGTTCCTGGAGCGTGTTTCTCGCCTATCCTCTTCATCGCAGTTCTATGCATTGGCCCTACCACACTTACCAGGAGCATTTAATTACCCCGCTGAGACAAGCTTTCAAGGTTAAAAGCTTATGGCGCCACAGAAAAGTGCTTTCGTTCCACCCTTCTCCGCAGACAGACACAATCATCTCTCTCGGGAGCGTTTCATCCCCTACGAGGATCCACCGGAACGCCTCAGATTAATCTGGCATTACTCCGAGAGAGATAATTCGACGTGATTCCTTGAACGGCTTGATAATCAGACCCAGGGTCGGTGGCTGTGAGCTTGAAAAACATTAAACGTCGATTAGCGGTCGGACCACGGATGCGACCCAAACTACTGGCTGTCCCTCTTAATCATCAGGGAACATCGTCAATGGGCAAAAATAATTCATTACAGGAAAGCATCATTCAATTAGAACCTTGCGGGTGTATAATGGTGGCTTTACGTCCGGTTATTAAACACCACATTGACCCTTCATAATTGAAATCGGTCTAAGCTTTATCGCTACCCCTCTATTCACGAGGACGACCCTATCGCTGCTATACGAAGTTCTTTGATCTCTCGTTAAACTACCTGGAGGACCTTAGGAGCCATCAGTATAATTTGTCACTCTCTTCAGAACCTTTGCGCCACTCGATAGCGCATCCAACGCTTTCACAGTCGTTCAATTTATTCAAAAGTTTAGGTAAACGACTCGGCTTACATTTACCTCTGGGCTGGATGATACGGCTAGTGGCAATAGTGCCGGTGACCTCGTGGCAGAGGCGGAACGAGTCCTGGGTGTACCACTGGCTAATAAAGCACGACTGTGGAAATCGCTCTGAGACGTATCTGTGTATGGGGGTTAACACGGGGAGCTTGTGCTGCTCCACGTGTTAACAACTCCAGCAACTTTGTAAATTAGCGCCAGCTATGCGTACACTCTGCGACAGAAACATTGGCAGTAAATTAGTAGCAATAATAGGTCTGCTGGTACTTGGGTGTTTTATGACCTGTACCAGAATCTCTCGCGGAAGAGCTTCAGGGACGCGTCATTCCCCTCTTTATGTATACTGTTTATCTTGGTACCTTAGCCTATCGCCCACTGAGGTGGTACGGTTGGCAGGACTGGGACAGTGAATGGGGTTGTGCTTTCACTGAGCTTTATGCAACCTGAAATAATGGATGCAGCATCTGTTGCAATTATAACTTTCAAGCATTTATCTCAGGTGACGTATATTATTACGGCACTACTAAAAGCTGGTATATAATGAACGAGCAATCTTTTTCCATGCCCCCCCCCGTTGGGAGGATCAATTTAATCGCCAACCTACTCAATCTTACTCTCTCATGAAACTATCTGTTTACATCCGGTTCATCATGCTAAACTTTTTATCTCCTTTACTTCGTATAACGATTACGTCTCACAAGTATAATATTTTTATAATTATTTTTTAAGATTTATATATGTTTTTTACCTATGTACACGTGTATCGTGTAATGTCACACGTTGGATACACGATTCATTCGTAGGATTTTATATGAACTATTGACCCTTTAACGGTACTTAAAGGTAACTACGGCACTGGTGTTACTGTGTACATGCAAAGTATTGCATTCTAATTCGAGCTTCAGACCTTTGGCTACCGATCGCTTTATTTTTTTTGTAACCCGAGAATTTGACGGTAGGGTTTGCGTTAATGAAATTAGTGTTTATCATAGGAAGATATATCACGGTTGTGTTGGCTTCCTTCCTTTTGTGTTCGTAAGAGGAAAAATATTGGCAGAGTGGAAAGGATGTTGTCATCGTTGTACGGGAACGTGTTTTGACACTCTGAAAAAAACAGGAAATTGATAGCTACCCTCTTGGCAGTAATTCACGTCTCTTGGATGGAGCCACAGGATCCGAGATATTCTGACGGTTGAAATCTGATAAAGTCCTTGCACTTGGAGGATGAAGCCAATAGAGTGCAACGTGGACGTGCGACCGGAAAGGATGTTAGGGGGAGATAAAACTATAGCTGTGAATCTTCGCCTAGGGTACGAGGATTGGTTCATCCTGGTTTACGATCGAATAAACAGGATACGAAGGGGCCCGCCAGAACCTCCGTTTCGCCAAAGATATTTTCCATTTATTTTGCGATCGCTGTATCTCTTTCTGTTAGATTTCTTTTTTATTATTACTCCTGTCAGGCTACCTGGAATTTAAAAGTCGCCAAAGAACGGAACGAAGTATCTCTTTGCGGTGTATCAACATTTTTGCGTCTTCCGTTTTTTTTCAGAATCTTTTTCTTTTATTTTCGTCCTTCCATCGTTACCAAAATCTTGAGTCCGTTCGGTCGGATCGTCAAAAAGTTCTCAAAGTCGTTTACCTACTTTCGTGGTTATAAGGAGTGAAAAACAAAATTCAAAAGAGCTATGATAATGTGTGCGTGTGTGGGCTATGATAATGTCATTCGATAGCCTCTTTCGTAAGCGTCAAACGTGTTGATTTTATGAGCAACTTTTCTTGCAGGACGAAACTGTCAAATTTTCAATCCTTGGCAGTACCCAGAGACTGGATGCTGATATGATCAAATAAATTTTTTTTTGTATCCATATTCCACACTCTGCCTTCGCGTGTAATTAATGTCGCTCTAGCCAAGAGGGAAAATTTGTGGAGAAATAAATCGACGGTGTCCTGTCAGTGAATTTGTGACGTATAGATCGGTAATATGTCATTGCCAACTTGGTACCGTTGGAATGGACCTGCTGGCATTGATTTACCAAAAACGCTTGAAATCTGCTTGTTTTTCGATAATAGTGGTCGTGGCGGAAATAAAAAATTTTCCGCACACCATGAAAAAAATACGTGCGAAATTCCTAACGATAAATTCCTACGAGAATCTGTAGCTTGTCGCGTATTCGCGTCCATGAATTTTTTCGACGTAAACGTCGTCAAGCTTGAACGAACGAAATATCTGCAACATCGTGACTTTAAAACTTGTCCGAATGCCTCGTTGAAAACTTTCGACAAATGCTTGGCTTATTTCGTGTTCCTAGAGAGTCTGCCATCCATTTCCGAGTTTCAGCTAGAAATTCGTGCTTCCCTCGGTGATGCAGTCGCCATTTCTAAAGGTCGTTGCACAAAGTGGGCAGAAGAATCGAGACGTTTTTTGACCAGTTTATCCATCAGACTATATATATATATATATTAAAGCTTTAATCGCAGCCCCTTCTGCTTCCTCGTAGCACGTAACAGTAGCACCAAGTATACAGGCTAAATCACCATTATAAAAATATTTGTGCAGTATAATATTTGAAAACCGCATATATCTACCATTAAATCTTAGAGTTTGCGCGAATACACGGGATGTGACCTAGGAAAAATCAGAACACCATTGGGTAGTAGCGAAGCTCAGATTAATTATCCCATAAAATTTTCTGCCGCTTTTTATTGCCCATGGATCCTCGCGAAGCGCTGATAATGAATTTTTGTAGAGCTTTCGCGGGTGATAAAGTATAAAAGAAACAACGATTTTCTTCTTTTTTTTAAATTCCCTCTCCTTTTCTCCAATCAATCATCCTGGCTCAAATATCTCGCGAATATTTCCCAACACTCGCCGTTTTCCCTGTACACGATCCCGTTTGCTCTATATTCGTTTTCAAGCTTGTTTACCTTTTGCAGTGACTTCGATCGATAACAAGGGATGAAGTTTGGTCTTAAGGAACCTCTGAACTCTTGACACTTTAATCACATAAGAATCAACCCTTATCGAGCTTGTTGTACCTTAATACCTTGACATCACTTTAAGCTCTACTTGAAGCTTTAGTACATATATAGACATACCGTCTTATAGTGTAGCCGTGTAAGGACATCGTGAAGCAGCAAGTCGAGAATGTATTGTCTCCGACGATGCTTGCAAGGCCGCCCATATAACGGGTGGAGACTTATGTACATAAATGTTTCCAAGGGGTTGAATATAACTCTGGCATCGGTAACCGAGAAAAAGAGAAGCAGTACAGTCGCAAGGCATACAAAAAAAAAGCTTTCGCATTCTGCGGAGCTTTTAGAAAATGGTATCCATTTACTCGGCGCATCGTCTTCGGAGTTCGCTACGAGCTTTTTGCTCGTAATTCGAATCGTAAAACAAACTCAGTCCTCCCAATGCTGTTTAATGAGAAGCGCTAAAGTCACATGGGTTCCATTTGGTTGTTGTCGTCGAGTCAATTAACCCTGGAGCTTTTTTTTTATCACTGTGACGTTTGTCATCAACTGGACAATCTCTTAAATTTCGCGGGGATTTTTGGAAACGAATCGACTCTCACCGTATCGCCGTTTTAGACAGCCGTTATGGGCTTCCGGTGAGATGGTTGTTTTGGCGGGAAGTCATCTCAATTTCAAATTGACTTACTACGACGTAAAGACTTTCCGTAATAAAATAAAATGTATTTAGTTTGGACGACGTCGTCTGGTCTTTCTTGTCAGTTTTTTTTATTTTTATTTTTTTCTTATTAAGTAAAGTGTCGCGTTCCGACTTTATAGCGAGACAAGGATACAAAAAGTTTTCACGAGATACAGTTAAGGTAATTACATTAAGTACGTGAGATTATTATTTTTATTTAGTGTAACTTTTTCGTTTATGCTTTGAAGTTATATTATTTTTATTACTTTGTACTATACCAAAAATTGAGAATCATCATCGTTATATCGGTTGTGTATATATTGACGTTATCTTGAAAGTTTTTGAAAAATCTCATCGTGCAAAATTGAAAGACTGCCAATGATGCCTTAAATTATTTTTTTATGAAACTCTTCGTGTGCTTTTCCATCGGGTGAAAAGCAATTTGCTGTCACTCGTTTCATGATATCTGTAGGATCCAGTTCGATTAACTCATTCGATTAAAATACAAAGCTATTAGAACTAGGCTTTATGGAATATATGAATTCTCTATAAATTTCATCCACTCTCCGAAAGAGTAAAATTATTCGTGAAACTTTTCCTAGTGCATTTCGTTGGGTCGCGCTTAATGACTCTTGCGACTCGTTTATTCTCTCTCTTTTTTTTTTTTATAATCCTGATTTTCTAACGGAAATTCGCATTCGTGGAAAAGGACAGAACCGACCAATCAGCATTTCTCTCGCTTGCCATCCGGCCTTTTGTCGAGAGACGACCGCACGTCACGCTGGTCGCTACATAGCGAAACCAAAGAGAGTGAAATACCAATAGATTCGGATGAACGAAGAGACAGAGAGAGACAGACAATCATAGGAAAATGGAGAGTGGAGAGAGAAACAGAAAGAGAGGGTACACAGACCGAAACACGTTGCACTTTCGAAGCGTGAAACGTTATGCCAAAATCGTAGTCGATTTGGCGAATTTAATCCTGGAACGTTTCGATGCTGTGCCCTTTACAAAAAAGAACTAAATTATAAAAAAAATTTATTCGTTTTTTTTTGTATACATTATTTTTCCCATAATTCCGAATTCAGTCAGATTAAATTAGGTACCAAGATGAGGGGAGGAAGAAATGAAAAAAAAAATTCATCGGCACGGCTTTAGGACCCTGTGGCTAGATTATGGGATCATCCTAAGGGTTTAAGAATGATCCTCGTTCCTTAGCTCTATCTTCTGGACCAGTCAGCCGCAATCCGCGGATCTTCCGTCAGCCACTTTTTTTCTACGTATGTATATACCTATCGATTATACGTACGCCATCTGGACGGTGGGTTCGTGTACTCGCGTTGACATATCGGATTACCCTTAAGTGATATGGCGAAAGCGATGGGTCGCGCTCGAGGTTTAAGGAAAAGGAAGATACGAGTTTTCTAGGAGGTCGCACTTTTAGAGATAGTAATAAGAGGAGGTGGATGAAATTTCTTTTTTTTTTATATCGTGTTTCGTGGGTGAGGAATGAGCAAAAATATTCATACGGATTAGGTAAACTAGGCCAATTGGAATTCACGGGTTTGATCTTTTAAAATGTCCTGTCGAGACGGATGAACCGTCGATTTGGGGTTTCGATTTCTCGCAAGAAGGATATATCGCGTTATCTTAATCCTTTTTGCGTGAAAGTTTCGTCCCTTTCTTGTTTCTTTCTTTTTCCTTCTCTCTCTTTCTCGTATTCTTAGCACTTCGGGAAAAAAGAAATCCAAGCATCGCCATTGTGATTCGGGACAAAGAGTACAATCATACGGACGCGCCCTTTCCTGTGCTTTCACAGTATAGGGTTAGGTGTGGACTATGTGTGTTCAGGGGTGAAACCAGGGTACGAATTGCACGAGAAAATTTTCAAATTGGATTTCTTGCTTGGTAATAAAGGAATGTCGGGACAGACAGAATGAAATAGAGACTTGGTTTAATTTTCGAAAAAATATCTTTACCCAATTTTTACTCAAATCCAAGAGTATTTTTATCCGTAGGGCGATGATTTCTGTATCGATCGTCTCGTGTAATTTTTTTTCAGTACACATTGTACAAAAAAATAAAAGTAGGTGAGGGATTTAAACATTTTTTAAAATCGCATCTTTTTAAATTCTGAACCAATATTTTAATCGTGTTCAATCATTCAACAGCTCACGAGTAATGACAAATTTCGTGACCGTAAATTTCGAATGAAAAATTGCCGATCCTCAACTTTCCTCCCGCATCTTCATTCATGGAAAAGTTTCTGCTTTTAGTTAATGACGCGTCAGGCCGTGAGATAAGCGATCACGGAATTTCCAATATCAACCTACCAGGTTTCTTGGCAAGTAGAAAATCTCAGGAATGTCTACAGAGAGACACGTGCATTGGCTCGACGTTCCACAATAATTTATTCACACGGGTTAACTATATTTATTCCCCCCGCCCCTCACTGGATTATTTATCGGAAAGACACAAATACGGAGAAATCGACCAGTCGCAGTGGATATTAATTATTCAAGGATCAACTTCTACCCAACGATATACATGAGCTCGGTGATCTCGCTTCACTGGAGTCTAGACAAGTGGCGCCACGGTGGACTCAATTTGAAGGTTGTTCACGCCGAGATCACGTGACAGTGGAAAAAACCGTCTGCGCGCGAAGTGTGCCATTAATTAAATTAATTGTAAAGGAGGTTTCTCTAATCTATCTGAAAACGAAACTAAATAAAGGTTTCTCTTTGTTTGCAGCGCGTCTCGAGGAGGAGAAGGGTGCGTCGGATGCTCAGATGCTTTGGGCAGCTTGTCAGACCCTTGCAAGAGCTCTGAAGCTGGCGCCACCTGGAGTCACTGCTGAGAAAGCATTGAGGCCCTTGGAACCAGAGATCAAGGCGGTTTCCAAAGCAGCACGTGAGTAGGACATTAACGAGATAAGACCGGTTGCTAGTCTTCTTTTATGTTCTTTCTCTTCTCCTTTCGAACCTCTGTCTTTCGTCTTTCTTTCTCTTGTTGCTCCCTCCTTGCACTCTCATTCTATTTTCCTTCAACCTTTTTTTACCCCTTGAGGAATTCGAGCCAACGACGTCTTATCGTTTCGACATTCCCGTCTGGTCGTATTATATCCACAGTAAATGTTCCCTGCAGCCGCCAATTCGGACTCTTACCCCATCGTCGTATACAATGCACGAGGTAGTACGTGTATTCTGCCGCTAGATGGCAGGTAGAGAAAATAGCTAGAATTTGATGAGCCGTTAAACATTGTTCGCCTGTGGTGTTTCTTTGGGCAAGAGTAATGGCGCTCGAGACGTCTTTAACGCGACGACGGAGTTGCTCGCTTTTAACAGTCCTAGTCGAATTACGGCTTAATCGAGTGTCTGACGAGTATAGGGGCGGTCTACAGAGATTGGACCTTAAATGATTGGAGGATACTCGGGAGGTCGGAGAAAGGGGTTGCTTCGGCATGGAGAAAGAGAAGAGTCGTCATGCGGCTCTTGAAATACCTTCAAAGGGATGCTAACATTCAAACTCCCTGCACACCCTTGACCCTTCACCCTTTCGGCAGATAACGTGCAGTGGCGTTTACGGGCAATTACACGCGCGTGCCTATATGAAATAGCGCACGGGAACATCTCTTAATTGAAATGCTGATGTTAAAAGTTCATTTCTCTCTAGCTTTTTCTTTCTCTCTCGCTCTCTCTATTGCTCTTATTCTTTTCCTGCTTTCCATGTCCTCCCACTCCCATTCCGCATCCCCCCCTCTCTCTGTCTCTGTCTCTATGTGCCACTTTTATTCCGTCCACCTTTATGAACAGTACCGAATCTCTGTCACCCTGTGACGGCTAAAATTGCGCGGTATTCTGACTGACCATTTTTTAAAATCTCTTCTCTTTTTCGTCGCTATCACAGAAAAATGGAGATTACCCGTTAGTCGATTTGTTTTCCTTCAACCTCTGGTGTGTCCTACCTAACCCCCATTTTTTTAGAGACAAAAATTTCAGCGTCAAACAGTCTCGAGAGTCCTCCACTTTGAGACCGCAGTCATTTCCATGATTCATTCGTATCTTCCTCTCGAAACTCGCCCTGTGTCTCTATTAAAATCGTTCATTGTCTCGTCGCAGCCAAAGAAGATGCTCTGGTTCGTGCCGCCATCCAAGGTATTCCCGAGGAAGCTATCAAGAGAGGCGTTTTCCCCGAGGATGCTCTTCGCGAGAGATTCCTCAAGGTGATAACGCAGCATCCAGTCATTTGAATACATACTAACGATAACTGATAAGATTCATAGACAATCTAATTCTCGTTTCCAGGTAGAGAACATGGCGAGGAGGTTAGCACTGGTACCTGAAAACGGCGCCTCGTTACCGATTTACTTGCTCAGCTATCTTCAGAGTTTCCTCCTGGTGAAGGCAATCAGTCCCATATCGAAGACCGAGCTCCAGGACGAGCCAATTGACGTCCAGTCCCTGAGCACCTATGATATTCTGCAACGTGCCAGGTAGGGTAATGCTGTATCATTTCAGGAAGCTGTAAACTTGGAGTTGTTCAGTTTACCTTGCTGAAATACATAGCACCCTTTCCGTTTATGAAATGAAGTCTAGGATCATCCCAGTCCTCTATCCGCATGCTGTCTATATACTTTGTATAACAATATCTAAATTCAGGTTCCAGCTTCCTAGTACAGAGTACAAAATTCACATTTACTTAAGGGATATACCCACGTGTCTACCTCACCTGCCTCGCTGTGAGCTTGCTGGTGTGCCTGATTACGAGCAGAATGGATGGAGAAGCTTTACCTCTCGTATTTGCCGAATATCCCTTTATTTTATTAAAGCGAGCTCCGTTCCATCCTGGGACACGTGCTCCAACCGACAGACACACCTTATCACGCTTTTCTCGTGCTCCACGAGGCTATATAAATTGTCCTTGTAAGAAGGGAAGGGATCCACGCCTGCTGCAATAAAGCGAAACGTGGGCGATCAACCTTGATGAAAACACCTGGCCAGTAATATCTTCGGCACTGGCAGTTTAACAGGGAATTTTTCCGTCGGTAGCATCGGGATATTACCGCAATCGTCATCTCGTAAATGTATTACCTTTTATTTTTGCGTTAGTCATAAATAGTTTTATTACCATCTCTTTTTCTATTTGTTTCATGGCTCCCGGTGGAGATGGAAAAAAATAGAGGATTATGTTTTTCCTCTAATAACCAAAACTGCATTCCCTCAGGGAATACATACGTAGGCTCGACGTTTCTTCTCTTGCTCATACGGCAGGCAAGGTAATCTCTTTCTTGGGATCTGACGCGTCGATTAAGGGAAGGATAGGAGAGAGCCAAAAGGAAATTCAAAGTACCCAGGAAAAAGTGTGATCAAAAAATGCTTGGGAACTTTCTGCGGTGACACCGGGAGCCTGAAAAACTCTTCACGTGCTGAAGAGACTGGAAAATAGTTATCGTTACAACTTCCCTGGAGACATAGGGAAGCGCCTCTTGTGCTCTACTATGCTGATATTATTCAGTGCCAATGATAAAATCGATTAACTTGAAGTGGAACACGTCGCTTAAGGCTTTTTCGACAGTAGAACATTCGATGATCAAGTGTAAAGATGCATTCAGTCGTGGAACTGTAACAGCGCGAGGATACTCTATTCTTAATGCATAATATTCTTAGGGCTTTCATTTTAACAGATCATCGGTAACGACATCCAACACGTTTCTCTGGTTCTCGTTCACTGTTTTTTCTTCTACCCCTTCTCCCAAGACTACCATGAATTTCCGAATATTACTGCACCACAGGATTCAGCTCAGTGCTACATGGTAAAATCTCATATTTCCCTAGGGAGCTGCTACTACGTCATAGCGGTCTCGTCTCTTGACGTAGCTCTTCACTTTTGATCTTGTCCCAAATACCTGAATCGCAAATAACCATAATCATTCTTGGCATATTCTTGAAACAAAAAAAACACCTCATTATATGCATATATTTAGACTTGAACCAGAGATACGCTTAGTTCCTTAAATACGGTGTAATGATCTTCCTGGGGCCTCACGCATATATACATTTTATACTGCTTCCGTAACAGCATCACGACTCGTTCTTGACAACTGCTACGTGCGAACCGACTAGCAAACTACTTTGCACTACTGCGGAAGACGCGAAAGCTCCTCTTTGGCTTGGGTACATGAACGTATGTAGATACTCCTGGGTATACGTATACGAGGGAAGGGGAGTGAGTGAGGAAGGATGAGGGAAGGAAAAGGAAAGAAGGCAGAGGACGGAATCAAGAGCCGTGAGCCGTTAGATCTAGTGAATTTTTAAACGCACAGAGCGCACTGCGGATTGCACCCGTACGTAGCAGAGGTCGTGGTGGCCGACCGGGAAAAAAAAAGAAATACGATAGCGAAGACTTAACGGATTAGCGAGTTCGGTAATTAGTTTTAATAATTAACTTCATCGCGGTTCCCCACCAATAACCTGATGAGAATACCTATGAGGTACCGAAGAGGAAAAAAAATCTTATTCGTCCAGGTCTATATCTACGGGGAACCATACATCTACGTAATAGATACCAACCTGTCCTATCACTGAATATGGCGACGCGGAACATTGACGTGGTAGCCGCGTTAATTTGTTTTGGGAATCGGGTAATTGATCGAGCGTGAAAACATCCAGCGTGACTCCTGTGATGGTTCGATACATTATGCCTATGTGTACAGTATCAGCAATCTCGTTGAGTCAGGCTAAAAAAAATTCTATTATCTCCATCTCCATCTATACCTTTTCCAACGTGATGATACGCTTTTATCTATTAAATGGCGTTTTTGTTGTGTCTTGAAAAATTGTACTGTATAATTCAGTAAAGTAGGTTATTCGATTTTTTGATATTTTTTTTTGTGGGGTAGGATAAGCATACGTGTATGTCTATACCTTCTGCGTATAAGATCTCCGTCGGATATTAGATATATTCTAACTGGAGACCACGTTTCTAAATGATAACAGTCAATGCTGAGATAACGCTTTGTAATAACAATGTTCTATCTCGTACTAAAATTCGTCCTGCACGTACAAAACGTCCTGGTGGTGAGATACGAGTCCAGCCGCAGCAGTATGCCCAGTGACCCCCCTGAAGGCTTGGAAACTCTTGTTTCGAAGAGTGGGATGCAGTTTAGAGGAGAACTAGTAAGCTTTCCTTCCTAGGTGAAAACAATACCCGGGCGAGTCCTAGCAGAAGGTACCCAGTTTGGAACTACTAATGAAGTGTGGACCAAGCTGGCATCTAGGGAATTTCCAACGCGTCAGCTGTCCAGTCTTGGCTGTCTCATAGTTTCTCGAGGGATTTTCAAAAGTTCCTAGCCTGACCGTTGGACGTACTTCTATTTGTTCGCAGATACTGGGTCGATCGCGGTGACTTTAAGATGGCTCTGCGGTACATGAACCTTCTTCAGGGTGCACCACGCTGCGTGGCCAGGGAGTGGATGAACGAGGCCAGGATCCTCCTAGAGACGCAGCAGGCTGTTGACACGCTAATTGCTTACGCTGGTGCCACGGGACTGGTCTTCCTCGGTGGTGGAGATTCCTCCCAGGTCGGTACCTACTGGTAACCTCGTTAAAAAGGATTTAGACTACTTATAGAACATAAATCTTACGACGTCACCAACCTACGCCAACCAACCTTCTACCTGGTCATGCTTGCTCCTTCTGAGGAATCGTGGCGGATGGTATAATCTGTCGGGTTCTCCCTCACTCGGCACGGCCTTATTTTATTGGAAAGGCTTTCGAGTTCGTTTCGCGCAATCATTACAGGATGATCGATTTCCGGTTAATTGAGAAAGTTCTCGAGCGGGATGAAGGTGTTATCAGTCGGCACTCCTTTGGGATATATCTACTAGTTTGAGGGGGAACCTTTCTTTAGCAGTGCTATGTTTTTACGGTTTTTTTCACGTTTGCAAATTTTTTCCTCTTTCAGACGAAGAAGTAACCTAATGCGGACGAAGATAGGTTCTGAAAGAGAAAGAAAGAGAGAGACACAGAGCGAGAGAAGAGAAACGGTAGAAACTGCCAGCACCGGAAGAGACGCGGAATGATTTGGAGGAAGCGGAGCCAGCACCACTGTACAGTCCACTGTCTTGTATAATGCTCTATTTTATTTTCCTTCTTTTTTTTCTATAGTAAATTATGTCGAGAATGATTTAATAAAAGATATTTGTTGTTGTCACGCTGAATCGAACGATCCGTTTGGGTCGGTCGTGCAAAGTCGATGTGTCGGGGATGGAAGTCTCCGTTGGACAAGAATTCGGATAAGAGGTAGAAACGATGGAATTCCGCAATCGAATATATAATGCTCTGCAGCAAGAAAAATAAAGGAACATAATCGATCTCTTCTTTAGGATGTTCGTTTCTTTATGGAAGAGAAAATAAGGACCTGTACAATCCTTTCGCTGAATTTACGTTCCAAAATCAAATTCTCATTTGTCAATTTCGTATTTCTGTGTAACTACGTTTTCTGTTGGTTTTTTTTTTAATTTTTAATCTATGTAAACTTTTTATCCGCAAACGTGATCCGCACTCAACCTCTTTCCGCTGAGACATGAATTTTCAACTTTTGCATTGACCCCACGGAGAGTCACAAGGCTTTGTAAGGACTTTATTTCGAAATTTTGTGACAATTGTTCAGGGGAAAATGCATAGGAATGAATATAGAGACATTTAAAGCATTCGGTCGAGTAATATACTGTATAAAGAAATACACACAATCCTGCTAACGAGATAATGGAACACGGTTCTGGTAACGTGTCTGAGGTAAATCTTGAAATCTTCTACTGCGCGAGCATTGAAATCAACGAGGAACGTATTTGCAAGTGACTTTTTCGCGAAATAAAAGTCGTCTGTAATTTCGCTAGTGAATAATAGAAAATTGTAAGTACTGAATGAAATGAAAAGAAAAAAATTACGAGAGCACGAATTTCTTTTTCCACGTTGCAAACAAACATACTTTACCTTCCATTCCTTTTTCGTGTCCTCTGATGAAGAAATAGGTTCTTTAGCGTGAAAACCTTTTATTTTCAAAATACACATTTCACAAAAATAGATAATGACATATTAAGAAATAAGAACTCAATGGGCATGTATTCGCAATGGTTAGTTATTCTTAAATAAAATTTTAAAAGCGTTGGAATGTATTATGCAATCTTCTTCATTTGAATTTTCAAATCATTCAAAAGCGCATCATATCTAACTGTACACGGAATGACTGCCGTCTGTAACTGCCAATGTACTTAAATAAATTTCATAAAGAGTAAAATAGACAGAGAACTCATCTCCGGAGACTCTTGACAAACAAATTTCACCCCTTATTTAAGAGGATTACGTTTTCGAATTACAACTTCCACCTAATTTTCGTCTCTCACGAATTTTTTTTTCATTCAGCCTCAAGGTATTCCGACGAGTTATCCTGCTGGATAACCTAGTTACGCGTATCACGATAATTCTCATGAATTTCTCCAAGGAATTCGCAGTCTCAAAAAAGGTAGGTGTCCAATTACGCTATCTCTGTCCATATTCGCTATAATAAAATAAAAATGGGTCACCATATACGATGAAATCCACGCGAGTGATAATCGTATTTCTCCCTCTTGCAAAGTATGTGACCTTTAAAAAGTCCATTATTCGCTTAATATAACAGTCATTTTACACAATCGATCGAATTTCAAAAGTGTTACGTGTGTCGTGAAAGTTTTTAGTTTCCTTTGACTTGTATTCTCTTCTCGGACAATAGGAAAACATTAAAATTCTAACATTAAAATCGTGTACATATACATACATAATAAATTCTACATATCCACTCTTGTATTAGCCAACGAAATCTGATACGATAATTAGTCAAATTCATCCCTTAGTTATGTAACGTTAATTGATATTTATCGTAGAATATTCAAGCGAGTCATTATGCGTAAACGAATTTGTGATCGAGGAGCGATAGCCAGTGACGCCGCTAATAGCAACGGAAGCTTCTCCACCTCCTGTCCTCTTTATGAAATTTTGCGATTCAATTTATGGTCACTCGTCGATAAGCGGATTTGAATTTATACCTAACCTACATGACCGTTCGGCGCGTTACATTCGTGCTCTATGCAAACATCCAGTGGCACACGTGCATAGCTTCACTCCGTATGTACTTACCTAACCTCTAAAGCAGAGAGAATTGAATTCCTTCATACAGACTATGTAACAGTCAGTGCATAGTGTTTGGATGATATATCATCCCAGTGTATTTCAAGAGTTTCTTATATTCGCTCTACATAATATATAACGTGACATAGATACATACACCTCGTCTTCATCCACAATCTCGTGTGCTACTTGGACGTCCTGTACATAAAAACACGTCATCCTTTCACTTCCGGAAAACACAATCTATCATCTTGGATGGACGTACTTGTGGACGCAGGAAAAATTGCGAATGAGTATCGAATTTGACGGATGTCAAGAAAGACTTTTCCGCGGTCAGTATCCACGTCATTCTCACTCGACACGTACTTTAACGTTAATGGAACGGCATTGAAGCACGTTAAGCGGCATCGGACACACGGTTGATATAATCGGCTGGATTTGAAATTAATTTGCTAGCACCGTGTTTACGATAATGGAGGCTCGTGTTACGACCACGAATTCAATGCGGATTAATCTCCGAGAGCGTTACGCGCTCTCGTTGAGCAGGACAATTACATTGGTATTCATAACCCTCGATGTCGGTCCCCAGGTGATCGCTGTCCCTAGTCAGGATTAAGGATAGTACTGGGACTAGGAACATGCGGGATAGGGATCCAGTCTATATGCTATCATCCAGACATGAATTTTTGGTTAGTATAAAAAATTGAATTACTTATTAATTGACTCGTCTTATCAAATTTGAAATCCTTTGATTTCAAGTTGTTTCGTTAGTCTGTAATTCTTGAGATCTTTAGATCTCTGAAATTGGACAAATAATGGAAGAAGGAAAATCGTGTAGAAGAAAAACTGCAGACTCCTATTATGGCTACTCGGTTGTAGCTCAAAATAATAGCTGCTATAAATAACGTAACGACCTTTGCTCTGGGAGGAACATGGAGGAAAAAAAAGATGCTATCTCATGAAATGAATTTCGACTCCAGGAATAAATCGTCCCGTGTAATTACCGCATGGTTAATGGCCACTTGTTCGCTCAGTGGAAACTGGGTATTGCGGATTTCAAGATACACTTGAGAATTCAGTCGATTCATCTGACAGAATTTAAGGGTGGGACATTGCGTCAGGTATGTCGCACTTGCTCCAGATAATAATTCTTGATTAAAATTAATGACTGAATTTTTTTTTCTTTTATTATAAATCGACACGACTATTAAGAGCTTGCGGTAATGAAACTTTATAACCCTTGAGAGATAAATGAGGCTTTTATATTCATCATAATAATTGTTTATAATCTTCAGAAATTAATTTATATTAATGTTCCGTTCCGCTCTATAAAATAATACTTTGCCCAACAGAATTCACTGCAGAATTGCAGAGCGATGCGCACGCAGCTACAGTCACAATCATAATCACAATCACAGTCTAAGTCCATGGTAAGGTTAATATAGAAGTAATGGCTGGGTATAATAAGGAAGACCTTATGGAACGGGCAATAAAGGCAGTCCGCAAAGTCTAAAGGCATTTGCGAAACTCCTACGAATGTATCCGCGCGATACGTTTCTCCTGTATGCATATAAGTTACGTTTGTACAAAGTCGCACCAGGTTGCGTTGCGGTAGAAAATCTATGACGCGTAAAATCCTGCGGAAAGCCAAAGTGAGCAAAGACCAAAGTTAAGCGATTTTAGAAAAATATTCTAAAGATAATGTAAATTTTCAATTACGTTAAAAACAATATTATTGAAAGATCGATACGTGGAATAATTAAACGTGGATTTAAGTAATTGAATCATTATGCATAAATGGCATTGATCTGAAATCTTATTATTATGAACCTGTACATAATTCAATTTATCTCTCGAAATTACAAATGGATCTCTATACAGAGTTTCGGATTCGAGTCTCGACCATTATTTTTTTTTAATTACCAATTTAATAAATAAACGATTATATTTTACTATGTACATTTTATTATATTATATGTATACGATAAATACATAATTCAACCAGCGTTTCTTCTTCCTGAGAGCTCCTGGGAGACAAACCGGGCAAATGAACATTAACACAAATAGGAAACGAGGATTTACATGGAAATCGCATTGGCCTGTGCGCGCACGTGCGCCCTCGCGGCAATCATGTATAACAACGATACGACAGTGACTCACGCACCCGTGTGCTAGAGAGACGATTCCACGAGCCGTGGACTCTACGACGCAAAACCGGCAAAAAAGAAAGAAGAAACTGAGAGAGCGATGAGGCTCGGTAATTGCTACGCAAGAACACGCTCTCCTGGATTATAGGTTCTCAAACGGATTAAGATACGATAAAACAAATAAAAAATTTGTACTAAACGATAGCGCGTCTATCCTTAAGCTAGGCACGTCATGAGTGACGCTACGAATTTCCAAAATCGAGAACCTTCTCGAAAGCGCGCCGTAACATCACTCCCTAGTCCAATCAGGTTCGCTGTTTCATTGGCTCCATTAGCAAGCTCACGATCTTTAATTGCTTGGACGATCCCGATTAAATAGATCCTGGCATTTCGCTACCTTAGGATGGCTGCACTGGCTCTGAGCCGCTTCTGCAGCCCCTCTATGCCCTTGATCCTGAAGACGCTCGCCGCTTTATTCGCGTTGAGCCGCCATGTTGCGTGCTCGGTCTTGACGTCATCTTTCCTTGACAGCGCTCCGCCAGGCTCGTAGTTGGGTCTCCCGGGCCCCGTCTCAATAGAAATTGTATCGAATTCTCTCGGATCCGATTAATGAACTCAAAAATAAGCGAAACATTTTGCATAGGGAAATAAATAGAAATTCTTGAAATAAAGTCAGTTCAAAACCACGCAAAACGATTCGTAACCCATCAGGCACCACGACGTAGCCGAATTCGCATACTTTGTGACGTGCATCAAAATGTCACGTCACAGTACATAATGCAAGGCTGAAGAAGCACGTAAGGTTGTAAAAGTTACGACCAGGAACACTCCAAATCCCAAAGACGCCCGTAGACTACAAAATCTGTGGTGAGGAACGGATAGTATCTAAAGTGGAATATGTAGACTTCCAACTTCCAATAAAAAATAGCACTGCAATACGTTTTACCTACCGTGGACAGGCTGCGTCTAACTGAACGCGAACCTCAAAACAGTTGCGAATCGCATGTTCGGCTTGGAGCTGCAGCACGAAGTTAAGGCGTTTCGACAGTATTGGAAATCTGTCAAGAAGTTACCAAATTATAAACGCAGATATCTCCCTTATTATGTATGCTCTCCGTATGTACTGTTTTCCATCTTTATTCTTCTTTTTTTTGCTCTATGACTTTTGCATCTAACTTTTTGCGTTATCATTTCACTTGACAAAGATAATTTTTTATTTGCCTACGGAAATTAAATGAACAATAATAATACGTCCAATCGATGCATAATCAAAAAATATTCATAGGTTGTCACACCAGATTTTCGAAATCGTGCATTTTTTCACCGCAAAGCGCAAACGTGCATCTTAGTTAATACACTTTGCATAGAACATATAGACATTGTAAAAGGATTTAATAGGTACAATAACGTTTAGGCATTTTTTTCTGTAAAAATTAAATTTCCTTATCATATGTAGACTTCTGAACGACAATGTAATATATACATATATACAAAGTCATTATACCGTTACCACGGACAAATATTTTCCAGTAGTTGTGTCGTAATTTTAGTCCTATTTATTAATACATATCACATTAAAACTCAACCACTGAAACTGTCACTAGGCATACTTAATAAAATGCGTTGCAAGAAAAGCTAAATTAACATCAGTTGTAACTGAAAGTGTTCTTAAACTTGACAACAATTAAGAATTAAAAATATATTACGGATACTCAAATCCTTTTTAATCGATACACTTACTCTGAGAGCATCGTTCATCCATTGAGGTAATACTTACGCGAAAGAGAATAGAATTTTAATAAAGATAATTAATATTCTCACTCTGAAATATCCATAAAAAAAATTAAGTAAAATTGTAAAAAAGCTAATAGAATGAATCAAGGAAAATAAAAAATATGAAATTCTACAAAATAAAGAATTCCAATACGTAACACTAGGACTTTTAGTAGCAATATAACGGCGTAGTCAGTATCGGTCGTTAGTATTCAAAAGCCGCAATGCAGGACCCGTCCACTTGCATATTTTGAGAAAATCCACAGCAGATTCAGCAACATATTCCGCAAGAATATTTAAAGGTTCCAAGCACGAATATTAGCATATTTATTGAACGTCACTCATATCTCCGTCCCAGGACCTAAAATACCAACGGCACGTCTTCGTTTTACCCCTAAAGATAAACCAACGGATCAACCACCAAGAAGACATAATTACTCCACCCCAATTGGATAGCATCTTCCCACGTCGCCCCAAAGTGATCTGTTTCGGTTGACAGATTCTAGACCACTTTTCATATTTCACCCCCGTCAAAAGCGAACCCCAGCAAAAGATACTCCAGGTACGATCCGGTAATTAAATTATTTTCCGTAAAAGCCGAAACTTTTCCCTCCAGATCCAAAGCCCCTTACCGATTTCGCAAATCGAATAAACCCCCAAAAAAAATTGGTACACTAAAAAATAATTAATTTCTGGCAAACCTAAAAGTTGCCATATATTAGTTCGGTACGTGTATACATATATGTATATTTATTCCCGCAATATAGTATATGCCTACTACACTGCGGTCTTGTATCCGATACGGCATACCCTGGGGCGTAGAAAACTTTGAGATTATAACTTGAATTTTTAATTAGGCCCAGGAACAAGGGTCATCAATCTTGGCCGAGGGCAGTAATCGTTCGTAAGAAGAAAAAAGAGGAAGTCGCCACGTCAGCCGATTAAAAAATGTCATCGTTCCTTATACTTCCTCCGTCGCCCTTGGCTCGTTCGTGCTCGGCCGTCCCCGCTGACATCGCTCCGGGTCCTCCCCAATGCGAACAGCGGAAGTTCAACTTTTCAACTTGAAGTGAAGCTTTTCTAATCAGCGGACATTAATCTTTGTTAAGTCACGAGCGCCGCATAATGGGCTCTTCACGTACTTGCTTCTGCATTATCAAGACTCCAAGTGTTTTTTTTTCCTATCTTCCATGCGGGCTTGTACTTATCGACTCCTTAAGATGGAATCTCATGATTTTAGATTTTAATTATAATACGAGTAGATCTTACCTAAGAGTAGATCCGACTTACCCGATTGGCATGGTTCAGATTTATTAACGATTTTCTTCCTAGGACGTCTGTAGTGATGCTTATCGTTAGAGACACTTATTAAAGAATCGGTACGCTCTGTGAAATGATTTGGGACAACAGAGCGTACAAATTCTAAAATAAATATCGTAACAGTCCGATTTGATCCAGCATAGACGAAATCCCATTGCATGAAGCGTTGATTGGGTATTGCATAATTTACCAATGTTCGACTGCATAAACAAAAGGGGTTGGAGGAATTTTCATGAGGCGTAAAAGAAAGAAAAAAAAATTTTAAGTTCTCGAGAAAATTGCATTAGCGAATTATCATACAGAAGCTACAGCGAACGGTACGAAATTCCGACTGTATTAATCGAAAGTCAAACTGAATATTATATGAATTTGGCACTGACTGCTTTCAAATTAATTAAATCGCAACGGAAAATTCCCGCCCGCGGGAAATGGCAGAATGAAAAAAAAACGGATCTCAAAGCTCGACAGTTATTTTCGAAAATTGTTTTCATCTGAAAGTAAACAACAAAACGAGCCGACCAACGCAGAGACAATACTAGATTACGTAATGTCGAATTCTGATTACCTTTTTTTTTATTGCGTGTCTATTATAAATGTACAACTCGTCATACATGATCTGCTTACGTAACTAAGTGTCGTCATTATCTTGTCGTATTCTTATTGCATTTAGTTGTCACGAGCGCCGATATTAAAACTGCAGCGCTCAACGACGTCCCGTCGACCATGACCAATTAATCGTCAGCTAAGACGACATTGCATATAGGAATGCGTACACACCTGACTCGACATACAGACATATGTAGACAAAGGTACGTATATGTACATCGAAACAGCGGGTGGATAACAGGAAAGTCATATGTGATAAGAAAAGGATCTAAGAAAAACGCATAAATGAAATGAAAAAGAACCTCCCTTTGACGAAACTTTATCGGCCTTTTAGTACGTCTTTAAGCCGACGGGACGTGGTGGCGCTTCTTTCACTCACTCTAAAACGCTAATATAAGGATATAACGAGGTCCTATTACGTATGTATATAATAAAGTCAACGCCTAGAAAGCACAATATCAGTGTGAATATAGTTTAATAAGTGTTAATAAGTCATTCCGCTGGTAGTCGGATCGTCGGGTTACGTTAGGATTATAGGTTAGGTTAGGTAGCAAAGTTCCATCTAATTTCAAGAAAGGAAGTGTTTAAGTACGCGCTCAAGTGAAAGCACTCACCAAGCACGCAATTGCTTAACGATTCCAATTAAGGCTTCGGACAAGCTTTAATAGGCAATGGGTATACAAATGAAAAAAAAGTCATTCCAGTACGGCTGACACGTTTGCTCTATCTTTAGATGAATGAAATTCTTTCGACCCGATCGTACAGTCCTTCATTTAACATTCCACGTAACCTGCCTTCCTTCTGTTCCCCTTGTTTTCCGTCTTCCCCTTCGAGGCATCGTATCCCTTTGATACGAACTGACTGTAAATACAATTTTCACGACTCCCCGCGTATCCGACGTCACCCTCAGCCCAGGATCGGCTGGTAGATATTGTAACGTAAGGAATCGTTATATCCAATGCTCGGCTACAAGTCGCAAGATGGTGCTTTGAATTAAACGCGTGCTTACGCAAAAGCTCTTAAACGTAGAAATGAATAAGGTGTAGGAGCTTTACTATAGGTAGTATACCTATATGCGTACGGTGAGTACACACTGTAGCGACGTAATGAGCATTAGCGTAAATTACTGGAGGTAGTCGAATTTCTGATACTTCTAGCTCTGCCTGTGCTTCCCTTAATCGTCGTTGGATATGAAAGTGTTTTGTGCAAGACTGTATTCCGATACGTTCGGTATCCTGTGTGCAGATAAAAGGAACGTGACTCGAGTCACAAAGGTCCTATATATATATATATATATGGATAATTTTTGTTTTTCATAAAAATTGCAAGCCTGCCAACCAGAGATACAATTAGGTGGAGCTTTGATTTTTTCGTGCGAGGTACCTTTAAGAATGCAGAAGAGGATGAATTTGTGCATAGGCTTGTACGAATGAATTAATTAGGAAAAGCTTGGCGGGAGAGGAGGGGAAGGGGATGGGTGAGAACTGTCTTGTCCTTATAGTACTGCGTTGATGATGATAACAATAATAAAATCTTATTGCCTAAATTCCCTAAAGTTAATATGTATGTTGTTTTTATGTATCCTTAAGGTATGTACGCATTTATTTATCCGTCGACAATTATCGACGGTATTGTTCGAATGATTTTTACAGAGAATATCGTCTTAAACGGGGTGACAACAAGGTAGCAAGATTGATGCTTTTTTTTAATCTTAAATCTATATTTTTTGATGAAAGTAACAAAGAGCAAAGTAAACGAAGAGACAAAGGAAAATCGAAAACGGTAGCCAGATTAATTTTCTTAATTAATATCGAAAGACTTTATCGAGCCGTTTTCATGAAAACTCACCATCCATGAGTATCCAATGATAAATCAATGTCTATTGTAGATACACACACGTAAGAAAATACATAACGATCCTCGTACCTTGAAAAGGCCAGTGCGGCAAAGTGGCCGTGGTTCAGAAATTCCTCGTTCCCTTTCTCTACAGGCGAAATCATTTCGCAAAGTACAGTAACAACGCGACAAGGATTATTTATCACCGGCAATAACGAGGAATCGGATTCGATAAACCCTGACCCTAGCTCTTTGAAATATCGTTAGATTAAAGTATTCATTTAGCCTTGAATAATACGTAAAACTCTGTATTATTATAATATTGAAGTAAGTGCTACACGTGTGTCCCCCTTTATAAGTCACACGGATCCGTGAATCGGACTGCGAATGGATATAATCGATCTTATTTCGTAGCAATCGAACAGTCACCTGATCGATCACACTCGCACCGACAAAAATCAAAATCGACATGCTGCATTTACTTGATGAAAGAAGTTCCATTCCGATATCATCGCGGTGTCATCTTCATTCGCGCCCGTAATATATAATAATAATAATAATAATAATAATATAATAATAATAATGACAATAATAATAATAACTCGTTTACAAGTAATTAATGCTACTTAAGCGATATATCGATTTTATATAATAATTCTTTAATCTCCATTATTATCGTATTCGTAAGGTTACTATTTTTTGTATAATAATAAGTATCTTCATTTTAAATATTTTCTGTATGTAGGTATTCCACGTTCAATTAAGCTTAAGATTAAGAAATACGTCATCCGCTTGTCTCCTGATGATTGATAAATGTCGATGAAGATCTCTCGGGGCGTATCGCAATGATTTAAACATTATCAATCGTCACGATTTCCTTGCGTTCGCAGGTGTGCGCGTATACGTACGTGCAAAAGCGTCGCGACGCTTCAACGATTTTTTTGCCCAGGAGACAATTTTAAGAGGAAGATTTTTTAAAATTATTTTTAGGTTATAGGGATTCAACGTATGTACGAAGGAACGTTACTAGAGATTTTGTAATCATTGAATGAATTTTTTTTCATGGTTCACATTCCTGCTTGTAATTTAATTAAAATCTTCCTCTGCTTCTACGTGGCTTCTCTAGTAATTCTTTATACAGAATTTTTGTGTGATGCGAAGCGAGGAAATCGCGCGGAGGAACCTTTGACATCGTCGCCGAGGAAACGTGCTCCCGTGCCTTTTCCAAAATCAGACTTTTCTTTTACATTTTGTTATTATCGACCAACAGCGTCCTCCTTGATACGGCAATGATGATATCGAGAGAGGGATTATCGATGGAGAAACGATCTACAAATTTAGGTACAGCCAATGTGTTTGTTACGTAGGAATATATCATAGTGAAATCACGTATGACCAGAATGATTTTTAATTTTGAAAATTACAAAAAAAAATATAGGGATTCAAGATATCATTCCGAAAGTTAACTTTTACGAAGATGAAGACAGTAGTCAGACAGTAAAAGAGGAAAAGGAGTAAAAATAAAGTAAACGAATCGGTCCCGATTGTGGAACGTCGAATGTATTTTCGTTTCAAGCTGTAAAAATTCGCCTGAGGATATTACGTGTGTTTAATTATGTCCTTTTAATTTTACTCGGCTTTTTTATCATTCAAAAAATTGGAATGACATTGAAAATTATCAAGCATAATTTTTTTTATATTCGTATCTGTGCATCATGCTTGTGACGTAACTTCTTGATATATTTTTTGTCCTTTTTTTTGCAGTTCGTTTTTTTTTCTGTGCCTTTCTCTATTTTTCAAATTGTATATCTACGAGACGCACAAGTCGCGTTTAACGAAACTGGACAAATTACTAAAACAGAGTATTTTATTAAATTCCATAAATCCCTGAAAGCATCGATCCAAGTTTTCATATGAATTTGTACGTTTCGAAAGATATACAATTTTGAAAATGACAAAGAGCCTATAATCCTACACCGTATACCTATACTTACGTCGTATAAGTACAGTCCGTCCATAAAGTGAGTATCTTATCAAGGGTGCCAACATTTCACAGCTCCGTATATAAAAGAGTTTAGAGAATTTTTTCGTTTTAGCATAAATTGACTATACCAATACACCAAACGAAACAAAAGTTTATCCGATTGATCCTAACCAAACCCGAGATCACGTTATTTACAGATACACCAATTCCCAGCGTATTATCGACCCTAAATTAGTTTTTGTTACCATTCCCATTTTAAAATAAAGAAATTTGTTTAAATACAACAGCAGCTGGCCGCAGTCAAAAAAAGGGGAGCTCACATAAAAAACAAGAAAAAAAACTTTCTGGATAAATTGAATAAACCCAGGCGGTTCAAAAGACAGATGGTATATGAAATTGCCGCAAGTGTCGATATTAGTGATGATGTTGATGCTGGCGCCTGCACATTCTCATAAAGCAGTGACTCGGGTCCAGGAACAAGATCACGCATAATGATTCAAACAAGGATAAGGATACGTCAGCCCTTTTGACGTTGACCGAATATAAATGAAAGATATTTAAAAATCAACTAGACGGACGGTACCTTCCTACCTATCTACTTTACAGACATTGGTCGTAAAACCGTCCAAAGGAATGGCAGAATCGAAAAAAGAAAACGAAAGAGTTTCAAGTTAAAACTGAAGAGGGTACTCAAAAACGAATAAACCCAGGCGAGCCGTTCGCTTGTCGCGAGATTGAATTCTGCCTGGACGAGCTTTCTCCACGTTCAGAAAAAGCTCTGCCGAATGTTCTGATTTCAATTGTACCTACGTGGTAGGTTGTAGGTACAGGCCCGTCCGAAAATCCTTCCAGCCTGTCTCCCTTATATAATCGTTCGTCCAATAATTCGTTCCATCGGTTTCCGCCCGGGTACCCGTACAGTTAGCTCAGGTAGAGAAAAGATGAAAAAAAAAGAAAATTACCATGAAACACAAACGAAAAGTTTGAACCAGGATTGGAATAATAGAAAGAGAAGAGGAAGAACAGAGATAGACAAAGGGATACCTTTTTTTTTTAATTCCTACAGGAAGTAGCTATATATAGATTGTTGAATGTCTGAACGTGGCCTATCTCGGTCAGAGATAAAATGTCTAGTGTGAACTCAACCTCGTGGCACTACTCGCTGAAGGATTTCAACTTGATGATGGGATTCGATGATCGGGGATGATCGTCACTCATCAGGATGGACGTATTAGCCACGAAGACTGTGTCCAAGGAGGATGAGAGCCGCTGCGAAGACGCAAATAGTGGCCGAACTCGATGTCAGAGAGTGTCCAGAGTTGCATCCGTCTTCGTTGCAGCAATAGCTCCTCGTGCTCCAGGTCTCTGGAACATTTCGTGAAGGCTCATTCAATTTCCACGGATTACGCGCTCCGTCTGGTGCACAGCGATCGGTCAACGTTTTCTCTCTTTTTTTTTTTTTCAATGACTACTTCGTTATTAGATTTGCCTCGCAGGCTTGCTTAAATTTTTTTTTTTCCTATTAGTTTCCCTTGGGAAATCTAATTTAATTTTTAACTCCCCTCCCCTCTCCTCCCGGGGCACTTCACTCCTTACTACTCAATGAGAAATATATAATCTACGTATGCCAATGCTTCGTTAAATTTTATAAATTATTACGCTCCCATCTTGTTTAACTTGTACGAATGTGTTTCTTTGACATTTATTCTTTACGCAAGATATATATACGTAATCCTTCAACTTTTAGTAACGGTATTTATTTTTAATTTGCAAGTAGTGAAAAAAGGGGGAAAAAGTATTTCGTGCACGGGGACTTTCTCCCATGGGGAATTATGGTATCTTACGTTTACACTTTTTGTATTTCGCAGTTTTTAAAGTTAACGTAATCGCTAGGTTTTGCGAGTCGGTTGAGCTTGACTTTTTTTTGACTGCCTAGTCTCAATTAAGTCGCGTGACCGTATTTCTTACGAAGTAATGTAAATGGGATTTATTTTCCTACAGGAAATTGTAATGCACGACCTAGCCTCAAAAATACCAGTGTATCAAGTTATACGTGATAAATAATAATAATAAACGTATACCTAGTCGAGCGAGTACGAATCTATGAATACGACAGTCGAAAGCACAAAGCAACGTGAAAGATTAAAAAGTTCGAGAGCCTTTTCCTTGTTATCATGACCGTTTTTCATTTCTCTACTATCCTTTTCTTTTCTCTTTTTCGTGTCCCCTTTATACCCGGAGAGTCGTGTACGGGAACGCGAGCGCAGCGCCTCTACATGCGGACGGTCGTAACCAGAAATCGATGACATTCAATCGGTGCGTTTAATCGACTCTGTGACAAATCGTCACAGTGTACCGGTCGAGAGAACGTGGAAAAAGTGGAGCAAACAAGAGAGATAAAAAGAGTGAATGTGAATGGGAAAGAAAGAAAAAAAAAAGCGCAAAAGGAATTTAGGAAGTTGATAAATTGAAATCACGTAGTTGAACTACTAACCCTTAAGCCCGAATAAAGTCGAGTTGTCGCGCATGGTTTGCTCGTAAAACGATCAACAACCCTCTGTGACCCTGTTCGTATAGGATATATATTTTTATCCATATACGATAAACATACCGATATAACTATGTAGAAAAATATTCACATACGTATAGTGCGAATTGTATATGATTATTCAGGATACACGTGGTTATTCGGGACTATTGTGCCACCTGAAGTTTGTTTCACCATGGAAATTAATAGGACTCTCTCAAATAGTCCTGAATAGCCGTATCTAGGGTTATTTGGGCCACCTGACGTTGACCTGTCAATTTGAGTTTACACAGTAGAGCCAACCAATCAGGTGATGCCGTTGTACTAAATGTCCATATACCGTATTACGTTAGTCAAAATAACATATGAAATATTCATGAGTAACATATGTATCAGCGTTTGTGAAAATTCAAAACCGATAACAGTATATCCCTATTTCTGGTGTATGGATAAAATAAATATAAAAGAATAGCCTATCCTCTTTTACAGCCGCTTAGGAATATTGTGCGAAACCCGAATGGAGATTAGGGGATGATGAAAGTCTTCACGAGGACCAATGACGACATCAGAATCTAAGGTGGATCTAATAACGGTAAGAATAACCTTTAAAGGAGTAAAGGTCTCTTTTGATGGATTATCCTGATTGTCAGAACAGTTGGACGCACTTCCGGTTCGTTGATGACATATGACTCTACTGTAAAGCGAATCTTGGGTAGTTGCATTATACGTAGGTAACATACCACGTTTACTGCTAACTATTCTCCGGCCGGATGTGAGCTTCTCAGAAAATCATCAAAGAGTCCCGAAGCTTACGCAGGTCGAGAGAAGATGTCTCCTGAAAGTCAGGTAATCCAGAAGGGAAATTTAACCCTTGTCATTCTCCAGGAATTATGACGTAGAATGGGGAGTAAATCCATCCCCCATCAATTATTCAAGGCAAGATGACGTGCGTTTACGTCCGATACGTCTCTGAGATGGGAAACTAACAACCTTGAGCTTTGAACCGGAAGCTGTGCTCTTTGAAAATATCGGCCAGCATCTACATGGATATTTCCATGAAAAACACAGTCCATACCTACTTATAAAACACTCGTTGAACAAACATGTATAATTTAAAATAAGACATGTAGATTATTATTATTTTACAAAAAGCTCCATACTACTGTAATTTCACAACAAAATCCTAAACGGTGAGATCATAAGTCCAATGAAGATTTTCGTCGCATGTTTATCATGCGTTAAGCGCAAAAGCTTTCGAATGCAAAAAAAGCCCGAATGTGCACCGTCTAGAAAGACCGTGAATAAAAGTAAAAAAAAAAGTAAGTGCGATCAACACGAAAGACACACGTTGGAAAGAAACGGGCTGCGAGTTACGGTTAGTGTAGGAAAGAAGCGCTAGGCGGCGCCACTGGAGTTCTCCGACATTTCCGTAGTCGCGCGTCGAGTTTCGTGGAATTGTAAAAGTTTCTCGCTGTAAGTGCTTGTGGATACGAATACGTTACGTACAAAATGTCGCAGTGAACCACGAGAAATAACGTTGAAAGAAACGAAGGATTTTACATCGTGCAATTAATCGTGTAGCGTCATCTCGGGTTTAACCAGCTTGCTGGAAAGTTGGTCGCCATTTGGGAGCTTGTTGTTTGCCTTTTTTTTCCATTCTTCTTTTCCGGTTACATCCCCTTTTTTACCCTTGCATGTCTGGCAACTTGATCGACTCACTGTCTGACAAGGGTACGACATTAACATGTTTTTCCACCGAGAAGAAGTGCACGTAGACGACGCATGCGCATTAGCCACTAACAACCTACTTCCACAATGTACTTTTCCCACAATTAATTATAAACAATAATTAGCCAATTTCTAATACATATTCTAAATGATAGTCCGACTCCTAAGACTTTTTGGCGTTAAAATCAATTGACCTATATCTTACGATATAATTGAAGATATCACGTGAATTAATACTTTCGCCGCGGGATTAAAGATTTAATTCTTCGAGTCTACGGATTATAGGGATTTCGGACGAAGAAGATAAGTCAATCCATGATTGTCCAAGAATATCCTATGACCTTTTAGTTCTTTCCTCTTACATCGAATTGCTTTCTCTTTCTTTACACCTTTGCTCTCTATGCGGTTTTCGCCACTTTATAAAGAAAATCGCGACTTCAGATTCCTGCAAGGAATTTTATTTCCACAGCAACACGACTCACTTCCGGCACGGGCATTTGATCGGATGGAGATGTGTGCGAATATATATGAATATGTGTATACATATGTACTTACAGATAACTGAATATTAACTATATATATATACAAACACATATATATCATATTGGAAGTATATTAGAACGCTTCTCACAGCTTCCGACTTCAAAGCACTGTTAGACGAGGCATTCGGCTTCTCTTTGTAGACGAGCCACTGAATTTCGAGGACAATCTTGAGAGTTAAGCGAACCGGGATGCGAAATTGTCAAATTCAAATTCGTGAAAATCTTTGGAATTCAAGGAATCACAAGTTCTGGACGCTTCTCGGTACTTTCTAGTCTTTTTATATTAAACTAATAATGCATGAGGAGTCTGTCTGCCGTTCTCTAGCGAGTAGTAAGGAGTAGATGGTACTTGGCTCCATCCAAAGACTCGAGACACGTGTAACGTGAAGGCTGGTATAACTGAAAAGACATGGTCGGGCTCGAGTGTATTCAAAATAGGTATTCCGAGTGAGTGGGAAGTTTGAAAAAATAATTATGAAATTGCCTATAAAATCATGCAAATGCGGTCTAGGACGAAAAGCACCATAATCATCATCTGCATTGATACGCAATTCATATACCGGGTTATTTCATCAAAATTCACCGTCTTAACACGAGTTTACCATAAGAATCAATTGGGCGCTAACTTCGGGTTTGACTTCAGGACTAACCCGGTATATACTTTCTACGATACTTGTAATTGTGAAAAGATGGCGACACTGTATATTAGCAGTGGGAAAATATCGTTTGAAAAAAAAATGTCTATAAGCACTGACTAAAGAGCTAAGTAGAGTGGACACCTTATGAGATATAATGACACGCGAATCTGGGTATTGCGGACCCCCGCAAGCAGATTTTACCTATTGAAATGCTATATACATATATATACATGCACATACCAGAATCGTGTGACACAAAATACACGGGCATGTCTAGTCTATTCATATTCAGTCTAACCTATATAGTTTATTCAAAGCCTGCTCTTCAGGGCATTATTCAGAATCATAGAATCACGACTCAGTCAGTCCGATAAAGTTCAAGAATGACGTATGAAGTGCAGATTTCTCTTGAGATTTCTTTATCTTTATCAATATTATATAGGTGCATGTATAATGCCGTATAAAAATGGTTACGATGATATCCTGAATGCATATTGCAACTTCGGGTATAAAAACCGCATACATGTACATATAAAAGCATATATAGGTTAGTCAGAATAAAAAATTTGGCAACTCACCCTTCTCGACGCAGGTCGTCACGCAGTCCCTCACGGTAGAACCCTCACTGACGTATTTCTGCAAAAGGGACGAAGAAAATATTTTTCGTTATTATCACAAAAAAAAGTGAAACCCCATTTGATATTTTAGAAATCGGCGCTCAGCTAGATTACAATACCTAGTCATACGTGTAATCCTACCCAGAGGAGGTTACGTGAGAAAATTTATTCTATGACGTGAACCAGATAAAGTTTGACACGTGTGAAAATATATTTACATATGATTAACATTATTTACGTGTATTTTTATATAAATAACGTGAACTTCGTTTTTTGTAAAAAAAAAAGAAAAAACCTGTATATTCCCATTTGAATATATGTAAGCATTAACGACGGCAAAGGCAGCACGAAGAATAACTGATCCTTGTTCGGTATGTAAATCCCTGGTGTCCTTGAGAATTTCCAAAGTTTGATTTAGGTAAGACGTAATACGTCTGCGGCTATGTGTATACAATAAGGAATAATGGTTAGGCGATGCCTTATTTGCCGACTGAATACGAATTGGTACGTCTGGTCTGACGTAGACGAAGATATTACTACTACCATTGGTCATTCCTGACCTACTGACCAGGTCGAAAACAGAATAGTTAAACTTATGATTAATTTAACGAAATTCCCGCGTCTTTCCATAAATTGTTCGACGAGTGTCTAATCAATGATTAAAACCGGAATTAAGTCTGCCGAAAGGTAGGTAAAACTTTAAAGATCTTGCACAATGAAAGATTGAAATTGGACCTACGGGTAATTGGAGTGGAGAGTAAGCATAGCCGTATGAAAGAAGTCAGCGAGGGAATATAGAAGGAAATAAAAAAAAGGATATAAGAGAATATTTGGCAGAGTCAAAATTACCCATGATCCAATTCGAGGAATCACGTTGAGGCCCTGGAGCAGCGCAAAGAAAATTTCGCGTCATCGCCGAAGCAAAATTCTTAAAGCTTTAAAGTCGGCCAGCAAAGTTTCGTGACAACTTCTACGCGAAATCCCCAGCGTACGACTCCTTCTCTGTATATCTATACGATAACACCCATGCTCCGAGGACGCTCCGAAAATTGCGCGAGACCATCGAAGCTCCGAGTGATTAAAAGTTCTCCCTGAGATCAGGCTAGGTCTTACGTCATTTGACTGCTAACCCGTAAACTTATAAATCAGCCAAACAGCAGAATTCATCATCAATTCCGACAATACCATTTTCTCGAGGATTACAATTATTCGTGGTTAGATATCGGGACTTGGGACGATTGCTATATTGGGTAGTTCAAAAGCGTAAAAGTAAAGGGAAAACGCTGCTATTCACTTGGGAAAGAAATTTGAATTTCCCGCTGCCTAAATAGCAGAGCCCATCGATATTCATACATTATAATACCTCTGGATGAGGTTTTCATACATATTAAACTCTGCTCCTCTCTCACTCTCTCTTCTCATGCTCGGCCATCCTGATCCTCCAATGTATCTTGTTATCACGAACTGCCGCCTAGGATAGTGATGGCGCTAGCAGTAGCAGACCGCCCAGCGCGTAATGCAAATTTACTGGGGGTACGAATATACGTCCAAAGCATGAAGAGAGAATGAAAGAGAGAGAATGAGAGAGAGAGAGAGAAAGTACGAGCGCATTACACTTTACGAAAGTAAAAAAACAGTTGACGATACATAAGAGAATCTGGCATGTACCTATTGACAGTAGCAAGAACGGTCGATCATTTTCAGGTTATGGTAACTCCGCAACGATGCATCAAGATGGAAATATGACTAACAGTTGCCATTCTTCTTGGCCGAATATTCAATGGCATATCGACAATTGCATTCCTCTCGTAGGTACAGTAAAGAAAAGAGGAGAATCTGAAGTTTTTATACGCGCAGTAAAGAAACATGATTCGTCGAAAGTGGCGAGAGTTCGATTGCCGACTGAATAAAATAAAGAGACAAGAACCCGTATGGCGTAGCAATAGATTAAAGGCACGAATTCGCAAGGCTGTACCACTGTACCGGAAGTTTAATTCTCGGTAAACAGCCGTTAACTAATTAGCGAACGACCTCGAGAATATTCCTGGAATTTCTCTCCTCGTGCACAGAGCGGAGACGTGGAAGTTGAAAATTTCAGGAATTTTCAAAATCCTCTCTCATAATCTCTGTTTATTCGTCAAAGAGAAATAAACGGAAAAACAGATACGAAACTACGCAATACCTTTATCTATATCTTAGCTTTTACGATATAAAAATTATATAAGATGTGTGAAGTATCTAAGGTATTATAAAAAAAAAATTCTCAACTACTTGACCCATTGCTCGTACTATTATGCTAGATCCATGTAGGTTCGTCACGCAGCTGCGCCGGGTAAATCGTTGCACGCACATGGCGACATTCGCCGTGCCCATAATTCTCAACTACGCCAAAAACAGGGCGGTCGCGATAAATCTCAGTTTTGCTTATAATCACATTTTGCAGGATGGCAGCACTGACTACCCAAGAGCGGTTGGCTTTTAAGCCCAGGGTAATGAGAGCGAACGAGAGACTATCGCTTTACCTTTTCCCATTTACCTTTTACCAACACAATATATATATATATATATATATATATATATATATATATAATACATAGTATACACACATACACACACGATACAAGGAACCTCTCCACCCTTTATTTTCACCCGCTTTATTTTTCCACCATCCCTTTTTATTCTGTACTACTACACCTTGGTGGCCCCTCCAACCCCTATGCATTATTCGCATGCCGAATGGAGCACGCAGTGAATAAAACACGCTTCCGGATCCGTCATCCGGTCCGAAGGATCCTTCAGATTATTTTTTCCTTTTATCTTTTTCTTTAGCCTCTTCAATCTATTCTTATCTTTTTTCTTTCATCCCATCCTTCTTCCACCTTTCTTTCGTTCCCACGTCGAAGCAAAGAAAACTCGTGCCCACTTCTTTCCAGATCCTATTTGGCTTGCGCTAGGATTCCTCGCTCGGAATGATAACTGTGAACGGAGCTTAACGAGAAGTCCGGGTAGTAATTTCTTGAGGCGTATCATACTTTGTCAGGCAATCAACGTGACCTATCGTGATCGAGAGGTCACGGATTTGGAAAGCTCGAGAAGTTGGCGCAGACGTGACGTCATAATAGGAGAATAATGAAGACAAACGAACGAGCCTTCCTCGGGGATAGGATCGTCGATGCGTTTCTGGAAGGTATTAAGCTCCCGTTGATACTCCGCCCGGAAGTGAGCTTTCAATCGGTACCGATCGGAATATCAATTCAAATTGTTCCCATTGTTTTGGCAGAGGCGGCGAGCTAAACGCCGGTATGGGAATCCATGGGTTTCGCCGTCGACGAGTACGGGCTTACTTCGAGGATTTTCCAAACGAGTAACTGAGAAATTAATTAGTCGATCAGGACTCGTTACCAGGCGCGTCAATTTGTTTTGTTCGGGATAAAGCAGTCTGGAGGGTTGAGTCGAACGGATTAAAATGAAACACAAACAATGGGACCAATTTTAGGGAAAAAAGTTATTTGAACAAAAATTAATGACCATGGGTCAAATATATCAGCCATAGAGATATATCCTTACGATCCACAGAGGTAATTGGGGTCAGATGGACCCGGTAGATCCGAGACTTGATCACCCTTAAAATTCGTTTTAGCAATCGTGATACACCTTTTGAAATAGCTACTCTGACGATCATATTTCTTTAGAGAGATGGTTTTACCCGACCTACCCTTATTTCCATTGATCGTTAATCGAACTGACAGGATATATATATATATATATATATATATTACAGGTCCTTCACTTCTAATGAATCGATAATCGAAATCGCCATCGTAGACACAATCGAGAATCTTTCAATGCACGACGCCATTTTGCCGAGCTTAAGTGCTTTCGGAGCACTTGGAAAGTGGACCAATATAGTCTTCCTAGAGAATCTAGAGCTCAGCAAATCCAAAAGCGTCGCCCAACCGGAAATTGAGGCGGTGTCAGACCGAGGGCGTCGTAACGCGCGGAGTTCAAAAGTCCGAAAAGTCCTTCGCCCGGAAGCTTCCTGGAAATGGAAAACAATTGATTTCACGAAAGAACTTCCGGCATTCGGCGGTATAAATATTATGGGAAATCGGGCCGCAGTGGAAACTCACGTACTTTGCCAGCCAATTTCTTCGAGAAATTCTTTTCTGCTTTCTATAGCGGGCACGATGCGTCCTCCTGTCTTTTATCCGTCGTCCTGTTATGCTTCTGTAATGCGTTCTGCATCTATATTCGGTAGCCGTAATACGTAATACCTCGGGAATATTTTTACTACGGAATTACTTCACCGACTATCCAATTCGCGCGTAAACGAACAACAATGGTAAACCGCGCTGTCTCCTCTATTTTGAATTAATTGCCGCTTAACGGTTTGGGATATTCGATACTTTACAAGGATAATTTTGCAAAATATTAATTCTTCATATTACATGGTTCCGATAGATATAGATTGGAAAAGTGTAATAAATGTAAAAAAGACATTGATAGTGCCAGTAAAATAGTATTATAGGTAGAGCTTAACGGTGATAATTATTACTTGCTACAAAGAAGTACTATCTTCGCATATGTTTTGGAATCAATATAGTACAATGAATCGGATAACAGATGACATAATATCTTTAAAGTGTGACAGTTAATAGCTTGCTTTGTCGAAGAGAAAAATTAAAATTTCTTTTAATTCCGAAAAATTAAGTATAATGCAAATTTCAAATGTGACACTTAGAGCGCAGTTTTTACATGGGAAATCTAGAGTATTGCATTTTATTAGAGTCCAGTAACGCTACTGTTTTTTATCACTCGCAAAGCGCGAGTATATATTTTTGGCCATTTCTTTACCGCAAAAATCATCTCACGAATTATCAAAAGTTTCAAATGATTTTTATCAGTTTTCGCCGATATCAATTAGTCTTGCGTGTTAATTATTCTTGCTTTGGACGTCATTCAGTAAATGATAGGTTGTCACTATGTTGATCAAAGTATTTCTTTGCAATCGCATTGACTTTTCACTATATTCGCTTCGGACTTTCGCGTTCGTGAAAGTATAGCATACCAGCAAGCTTTAAAAACCAAAAATTGAAACTTGCATAATTATTACAAGATTCTGGATTTTTAAACTTTAGTCGTCCATGCATCGTAAAATACAAAAATTTCGAGTTAATGCATGGCCTAGTAGGTGAAAGAACTGAAAGCCATTGAAAAAAAAGTACTTCCTAAGGTCTTTTACTCTGAGTCTGGGGACCCGAGAATTTTTTTCTCATACCTGAAATAAAAGGTCCCAGTCCAGAATTGGACTACAGTGAGGTCGTAGTTTCCTCATAACAGGGCCTTATGGATATAAGCAAGCTGGGACCTACTTGGTTACCTTATATTTAATTTTGTCCAGTGTTTCCTTTATCCTTGTATTTCTTGTTTGTCGTCCATCTCTGATCTCTTCATTTCCCTCTATACCTTATTCCGTCTCTTTCATCCGCTCTTCCAGATCTCGCATTTTCCTTTTCTTCAATTTTTATTGCTTCCTCTGCAGCTCTTATACGTTTCTTCTTAACCCTCTTGTCGCCTTTGAAACTCTAACTCGTTCGCCCACCTTTTAATTCTACGTTTCCTTCTTTTATTGCTCGTTCAACTTTTCCACTTCGCTCACCTTCAAATTAATTGACGGGAAGGTCTAATACAATGAACAAGCGCATTTCAATAAGATCGGAGATCAAATCAAACCGACACCAACGGATACACTGATGGACTTGATGTTCATAATTTGCATTATAAACGTCAAACGCAAACAGCTGACACAAATGGTGGCCGCCATACTATCATTAGCAGCCGACAAAAGATCAGAGTATCGCCAAAACTCGCCACGAGGGCTGCGCCACTAGTTACTTTCCAGGCGTATATCGTACGACTAACCTAAAATGAAATTGATTGCAATAGTAAACTTTGCATATAAATTAAAATAAAGTCAAGTGGCAACGCGAGCTAGCAATGAAATATTACGTGACATTTAATACGCTATATATTCACGTAACACGTGTACATATGTGCGACAGTGAAATGTATTGAATTCGAGAAGCTGCCAGAATTTTTTAACCAAACTGTCAGCCAAGTAGACACGACAGAAGTGCATAAGCTTTTGGTACCTTTTTATTTATTGAGTCAGCCAGGCATTAAATCAGGTAGAAAATCTCACCCATAAAGACCCGCCATCGTCTGCCCCGTGACATCCCTGAAATTTTGGTTAAAAAAATCCCATCCCCTTTAATTGTAATCACTAAACGCGAGTCCGGCATTATGCAAATGCCGCACAGGTTGCGTGTTCGCTCCGCAAAAAAAAAACCAGAACACGTGAAACGCGTTTAATTTTGAGAATTTAATACAAAAATCCAGGAGCTCAATGCTGACCCAGAAATGGATAAAAAGCACAGCTCGTATGCACATATTAAAAGTATCTCTGTATTCCAAACGTATATAGGTACGTACGTGCCTTCAGCATATGAGGACTCCGATAACGAATGAACGCTTTTACAAGCGTGAAATAAAGCTGGCGTAATGAACGGGAGACAGCCGTATAAATAAAGATGAACGTTGCTATGAAAATTGGATTAAAGAACGGCTCACCGGATAGCCAGAAAATTAGAATCGCCAAGTGAAAAACTGGCGTCGAGCTTTCTGGTCCGCTCGGGGCTAAACAAGAAATGCGTCACGAGTTAACCGTCCGAAAGCTCGCGAAGCTTTACGAAGCTCGAAACTCGTAAATTTTACAGCTACCTCGGGTATACTTCTTCTTCGAGGACTGACAATAATTCGTGGTTTACGTCGACGGGAGGACGTGAGAGTTCGACATTTTTCGTCTAAACTGGCGGAGTTTATTTTTTGAAAATTTATGAGATTTTTTGTCAACCTCTTTGCCACATATTTTACGTCTCGTATGCTTCGGCATTCTTACACTAGATTATTTCACGAAAAAAAAGATTCTACGTGAATATTGAACAACACGTAATCAACTTTTTCAAATTTGACAAAAATTCAACCACATTAAATTAAAATAAAAATATTCGACCGTACTACACAATTTGTGTGTGCATCCATGCGTTTTTACCCCTATCCTCAACTATGTCATTATTGTTGATAGAACATTATAAGTTTAATTATCCATAAATTATTGGCAGTAATTAGAAAAAGTGTCCATCCGATTGTAATGTAATAAAATCCACACAGCTTAACTCTTAGTTAAATATGCGCTTTACAAAAGTAGTCTTCTATTCTTCTTAACTCCTGACTACCTGTCTGAAGGTAGGCCCAGAAGAGTAGTTACACGCAGAAGAATTGACGTTAGGACTATTTGCCCATAAAGTTCACATCAATTCAACACACCGATCAAAGAACAAATAATTAGGCCAAGTGTCTTTTTACACGATTATTTACGGTCCTATAAATGTGTTGGTTACCTAGTTTCAAAGAAAAAAATAAATAATAAACTTTTTTATTTGATAATTAATATGCCTTACAATCGTAGACCACGCGCCCGAAAGCTCCTCGATAAAATGCAAGTGCCTAAAGGAGAATTAAAGTAGCTTCAAGCTGAATAATAATTTCGAAACTTTAATGAACCCCCACCTTGACAAAGGCTACCCTTTTCTCTCGATAAAAACGGGTCATTTAAAAGCTTCAGGTAATATTCCGCTGCAAGGGTAGTCACCCCAGTACCCATCACACACTCATGCATATATCACCTTCCAGTGACACGTGCACGTTACACTAAAAGGGTTTAAAAATTTACAAGTAAACACTCGCAGCTCGTGACTGTCTCATTTTTCATATAAAATTAGGACGTAAGAACCCCGTGGTACCCAGCGTAACTAGGTACGCTACTGTGACCCTAGAAATTCCATTTTCTCAATGTGCAAGCAGCCTGAGCGAATTTCCGTCCTGCTGGTAAATTCCTCCTAACTGAACCCCGCGTACTACGAATACAAGACAATCGCGTAGGAATATTTTTTGAAATTACCACGCAAAATTAATTAAGACAAAAACTGTCCCATTCACAGATATAAAATGATCGTCACGATCCTTTCAATTAGCACAAGTAATTTTCTTAATATATTTATAATGTATACGTGGGAAGAGTAGTGGAAAGATCCACAGACAATAAAAGGAACAAAGACCGTCGTGAAATACGAAAAAGCCAACAATTCTAAAGAAAAAAAGTCAACCGCGATACATCGGTCGCGTCGTGAAATATCTAAATAACTAAGCATTTCGTTTTTGAGGTTCCATCTGGTACACGCCACGCGAACAGTCTCTAAAACCTTTCTCGAGCTCTCAGCCTGAGATCCGAATCCTAGACATCTTCCAGTTTGGCACGTTTCGCCGAAGATGCAGCTTCAAATCGGAAGCCAGGCATTCAGGTGAGTCAAGAGCTTATATCCATTATCGACAGCTCTCAGGAATCTTCGGAACGTGCGTCGTTTGCGAACCCGCTGCCGGTTCATTCTGGGATCGTTAGGTATGCTGCATAGACAGCTATCCATATGCGAATACGCGATTTGGTATACGAGAAGATACGAAGGCATAGAGAAGTACGTAATATGTAAGGGAAATTTCGTACAACTCTGGCCTCTCTAAGCAGTATAGCTATAGCTATCGAAATTATATATTAAAAACTGCCAATATGACAATATAATGTATGCCGAAGAGTTTCCTCAGCAATGTAAAATATAATAGGCAATTTCCGAGCGATACGCGAGGTTGCCGATCGTCCAAAATTAACAAGATACACGAGAATATTACTATTAACAAAGTATACAAAAAATTGTGGAAATTTCTATTTTGACTCTAGATTTAACGTTAACCGTTTATCTGGCTACGATTGATCTTTCCTTTGAAGTTCGACCCGATAAAGGAACTCTAGGCTAATTATCGCATCATAAAAATGTCCCGTTTACCACGTATCATTGAAATTCAAAATTATTTGCCAAGCATTTACCGATGGATTCGTCGAAATTTTGAAAAGTAGAGACCAGCATTATTCTGATACAGGAAATTTCGGGTAATCGATGTGTATCGTTTAAATGCTCAGTTTACTCTGTGCAACAAAAACTCCTACTTGTTAGGATCAAGTACTTGCCGATAGAAACGTCGAAATTCTAGCCTGTGGAGGTTAGATAGAAGGATTGTGCCACCAATTTCCGGAGGATGCCAAAACTTCCTGGCTGTCACTAGGCGCTGGGCACTTTATGACCTGAGGAATTGTATGCCAGGACGACAGGACAGGGAACCCTTAAGCAGCTGGACTGGCGTAATACCTAAAACCTGCCTATGTACATAAAAGCATATGGTTGACGTAAGGACGGACCGTAGTCAGCAGGTAGATTAGAAATTGAGGAGGCACATAACGGCGCATGAACTATAAGACTGGAGCACTTTGAGTTCTAAAGTCGGCACGTGGAATGATTAACGGAGTAGCATAAATATTAGACAATGCAGTCATAGCGAATGACCCGTGGGAAGTCAGGCGATGAACGAGAGAATACACAGGAGTCACTTGAGAGCAACGCGTGAATTACTGATCAGCGTCGAGAGTGCCGAATCGCAAGTTGCAAACCCGTCGCAGTCAGTACGGTCCGGGCTTTAATCAAGTTTCTAATTGGACCCGTCTCGCCCCACGTTCGTTTTCATAATGAACCTTCGACATTCGCCTCTGCACCTACAAATTGACGATTAAACTTGTTTACGTATATGCCTTCCCGTCGGTCTTGCGTCATTATCCTATGGCCGCACGTGGAACGTAACTTTGATTACACAACCTCTTTCTCTTTTAGCATAACCTCAATCTCCGAGTGTCCTACGACCTTTCGACCCACCTACGACGACCTCCTTAACCTTCGAAACTTCTCTAGTCGTACCTGGACACTGGATACACTCGTTAGCACATGGATTCCGTATATACAGACTGTTTACGAAAAAAGAAAAAAAATATATTTCTTACACATAAAAAATAGTCACAAGTGGATATATAGTCTGTTGAAAAATATTTTTTCACATAAAACTTTGTAACGGCTTAGCACGCCTTATTTCTTTTACGAGGTATCCGCGTGCAAGATTTTACTGCGAAGTATAATTATATATTTTTATTTTATGTTCAAAAAATTTCGAAAAAGTGACGTGTATAATTTAAAAAATTAGTTTATTCACGGATAAGCCATATTGTCAGATCGATAAAGATTACGTAAGAAAGTTTACAGATTCCGTATACCTTTGCAGGTTAATATTCCGTATTTCTCAATCCTATAAAACTATAATCTGTTCCTGACACTCCAACCCCCCTGACACCTTACTCAAAGTAACCGGCTGTCACGAGTAAGGGGAAAGAAAGTGTCGAAATAGTATCGGAAGAGCACTTAATTTTCTTCTGTCTTTCGATCGATTCGACGCGCCGGTCGTCTTAATGGACATCCCTTAGCGGAATAAGGAGCCCAGAGGATTTTGCTGGGAGATACCGAGGCAGAGGGTCTCTGCCTCCAGTGGCCATCATCGAATATAGATAACGGCATCCGAAAACAGGGTCAAGATGCGTGGTACCCATCTTACACTGAAATGGTACATGGAGGTATTAGCCGTATGGCTCGTACACAAGAAGACACCCTGTATAACATGATACTACAGGTGTATTCTACTTAGTACCAGCATTAAATATAGACGACGTTACTTCACCGTGAAAAGGAGGTCATTTTGCGTGGCACGTGACATGGGGAAGAGACCCTTGGATACTCGGGACAAATCCTAGGCTTTGCGGGAAGAAGCTGTAGGGGATACCCACTGTATGCAATATATATAAATATACATGACACGGTACACGTCCCTACACCAATATAGGTATACAGACAAAGTACCCGCAAAAGGGTAATTCTGGGTGAACGGCCATTTAAAAAATCAAACGCTTCACGATACGTATCGAAATACATTAAAAATTTATTTTAATACTTATCGACGCGTTTTCACTACAGGCTCTTTCATAATGTACTTTATGATACCCATGAAATGGTGCACTACATGTATATACAGCCATACTGCTTTTATCTCCATAGGACATACAGAGTCGGTTAATGTGGCTACGCGCTAAAGGTAAATATAGACAGGAGCGAAGGCTATCGCCGTAACAAATAGTATTGGTGAAAAGCGGCTTTATGAAATTTCATTCTCTCAATGGTTAACGCAGTTCTTGGTTCTGGCCAGGTGCTTTGGTTATAAGCAAACTCGTACACGTATACGGATGTACAGGTAGATTCAAAGGATCTTATCTCGTATCCACATGACAGTCAAGTTTCAAAAGCTCATTTAGGCAGTGTTGAATATCCGTTGTCCCACAGGAATATTCCTTGATGTTGGACTGGGATATCCGAATCCTCTGAAATGTACCGTAAGCAGGTAAGTATATGTAAGTGGATATGTAACGTCCTGTACAATACATAGGTATAACGTTCAGAGGATACGTAGAAATTCTGGATCGTTGTGTGCTTGACTATACGTGAAAGTAAGACTAGGTATTATCTGTTATCAAGAATGAATATTTAGGGACGGCGAGATACCAATAATGATAAGGGCAAATGGATAAGAAAAAAAAGACAGACCATTGTATATGATTAAAAAGTGCATGACCGTGAAATTAATTAATAAAAGGGCTGGTTATGACTTAAATCGATCGTGTACGTCATAGTTGATGTTTCATAAGAAACCACTACCGAGGTCGACTGATTGGACATATCTCATTCAAGTAACCTATCGGAGCGATTTGCGGATATATGTATGTGAATTGGTAATGTTTTGCAAACGGACCGCGAAAAAGGTTAAAGCGTCAACGCAGAGCTTTTTGGCTGATTAAATCAAAATTGAACGAACTTTTTTTTTCATTTACGTCATCGCCGACCTTTTTCGCCGTACGGCAGGAAATATGGAGAAATATGTATATATGCTGGATTCAAGTAGATAAAAAACACTGTATACTCCGTGAACGAATCAATGAGATTTTGAAGGGGTCATCTTCCTATGGGTTTTAAAGTAGAGGAGTCCCCTAGGCAGGAGGCTCGTCGAACGGCTGCACAAATAATAAATCATATAGATAATTTTTTTAGATGACATATTTATGCAGGAGGTTTACGATATCATCGCGTAATATATTATTGATAATAGGAATTAAAATAATTTTTAAAAAAATTCTCGATTCTTTACCTGATTAGTTTTTTAATTTAGAAAAATAGACACAGTAGCTTATATAGTTAGTAGCTATACGGCTATCCCTTAATATTCTCAATTCAAATGTTTTAAGTGTACTTAACCCCTTGGCACTGGCCGGAACCCCTTTGGCATCGTTAATTTACAGGACCGATAACGCTTTGGCGGACGCTATTCGCGCATGTGTTTCGTTCCATTAACATCCGATCGTTCTATCTGGCGATATTTATCGCGGTCCTATTTCCCAAAATGTACAAAACCGCCGGCGTCGGTTTTACAGCACGTGTAAATATAAATGTATTCCTCAGGGATTAAGAGGCGACTCTCGAAAGTGAGCAGGGTCGAAAAACACGTACCAGTACGACTTACGATATTTATAACGCGTGTCCAGATTCCGTGTACACCTTATGCAGGATTGGTCATTGGATTCGTGAAACGAAGGGGAGACGCGTGTGGTTTCACGAACGGTCTTATGAATGGGTAGGAAGATTTAAAAACAGAAATTTAATGTAAAAGTACAAAAATTAGTTGAAACGCTATATTGTACAATTACGGATATGAGTAAACACAGGAAAAGTCACAAGGAGCTTTACGATGTGGCAAAGGGGCTTGTTCGATAAGCGCTGAATATAATTTTCTATTGGGACAATAAAGTCAGCCGCTGTAAAATTGGCAGGGTACCCCCCCTCGCCCTCCGCCCGTAAAACTTGAATGAGTCAGTAAGGGGATGACGAGGGTGAAAGGGTTCTCTAGTGGAAAAAGCAGCTTGCAGAGCACCGAATATAGTCAGCGCAAACCATTAACCCTTTCGTGCCAACATTAATTCCAGAGCGTATCCCCTATTTTTTTTCACCCTTTCTGCTTTTCCTTCTTCTTCGTCTCTACTTACATTCTTTTTTTCACCTTGCTTAAAGCTCCCACGAGTAACCTCGACCACATGCATGCTTCCAGTTAATGCACCAGCAGATTGCACGAGGTCGTCGCGTGATGAACAACTGGATAAACTGCGTTTCGAATAATTTATCAGCGAATGGCTCGCAGTCCGTTAATCGCTTTAAAAAAATGTGAGGAAAAGCTCACGCGTCGGACAAAGCTCATTTGGACGTTATCGTTTGGCGACGATCTGATAGTAACAGGCGGTGTGTTTCCGCGAATGCAGATAACAGAGTGCAGATATATGGATGTTCGAAGTCAGTTAGACAACGGGAGTGAAGCAGTATCTGATAAGCAATAGTGTACGGTATATATACAATTAAAAGATTAGAGCTTGCGATAAATTTTTATTCAGCTTGAGCTTTTCCTAGTAGAAATTTTCTTTTTTAAATCCAGGGTCTGTTTAGGTCATCCCCGAACCAGTCCCAGTCCTAGGTAGGAGACTTGGAGGAGTCCTCAATTTCATAATGGAAATTACTACTAGTATTAAGAAACAATTGTGATACTTAAGTTTAAGAAAAAAAATGTTTATCAATGATAATAAGAACGCTACAAACTATGGAAAATCTAAAATCTACAATTCAAATTTTCACGAGCTTACGCAAAAGCTCGATAAAAAAAAAGAGAACCTGTCTGTGACAAGTTAAAAGTTGAGAGAGACAAAAAGCTCACGGGGGTGTATGAAAGCTTCGTCGAGGCACCTAACAATCGCGAGGGCGAACTCGACCAGACAGCGAAGCTTTAGTCAAAGTAACGAAAGCTTGCAAGCTTTAGGTCAAAGATCACGCGGTGGCTTTGACGAAACATCACAGCACTGCTTCGGCATGACTGTTACAACCGCAGCTTGGTAAAAGCTCTGCGCGAAGCTCGTACATTTTTTTTTAACCATTTGACCAAAACGCGACGGAAAACGGTAAGAGCTTAACGTAGAAAGCAAAGTTGCTGAGCTATACAATGCAGACACTCCTAAGGCTCTTAAATTCGAGCTTCGCCGCGGGGAGTGCAGGAGCTTTTTTTCCCATGCTGTACCAGAGGCCGACGAGGATTAAGTCGTTGAAAACTGGCGTACACGCTGCAAGTTAAAGCTCCGTACTTTTTTACCTATGGGACCTGCGGGACCTAACCAGACGTGACTACGAGTAGTCGTGGAGTTTCTTTTTACCTGAAAAGTTTTGCAATCTAGTCCCGATAAAAAGCGAATTGGCTCGAGATCCCGAATAAATGGCCAGTATATGCGAAAAGGACTCGTGCGCTAAGGTCGTGGCACACCAGCGCCGTTCGTTCCAGCGATGAGCTTTTCACGAAGCTGCTCTTCGTTTGGATTTCAAATGAGAAATTAAACGAGCCGTCCTATCTGCAATTTCGATCGCAAAGTCCCCTCCGTCCCTCTTGTCGTTTCAACGACTTTAAAAGTTCACCAGATAGAAAAACGACCTCGACTATGCTATCCTTGACAAAGATTCGCAAGCTCATTCCGCACCTTTGGCGTCTACGTCCAACGCATGACGTTCGTTCGTTACTGCGCCAAGAGAGACCAGACCCGAAGATTTGCACTTTGGAGCAACTCCCTAGGACGATAACGATAATGGCGACCTCGATAACATTATCATAGTCAGTTCCGCTAATGCTATATCGCAACGCTATGACGAAGTTCCAAGTTTGTCGTGCCAGGCCGACGATATCTTATGAACCGATTCTGAACTTTACGAGCTTAATCAAGACTCAATCTTCATCAGGGGGAGCTTTCGTCTCGGGATTGATTCGCACGTCGTTAAAAAGCTTTAAATTTATTTTACCTAACCAGAACCATAATTGCTTGCGTTAATTCATTTGTCATAATTAAAGTAAGTAAGTAAGGCGATTACACTGCCTTGTAGCGATAATTCAGGTTTATACCCCTAACGAAATTGGCACCCGGTCGCACCCTTTGAAATTAATAAATCAACTGCATGGAAGCTTCATCATCAGAAAAGCTTCTACTTCAAATTTTCACCAATAGGAAACTCTTTGATCCTCTGCCAGCCGCATAGAGCTTTGTCGTGCCATTTTCTATGTGCAATAGTACCAGTCAGACTGAATGATGAGGTCTATGTAAGCGTATTTGAAGAAACGAGAAGGTAGCCTACTAGTCGAAAGCTCTTGAAGAATTCGAACCCATGGCTATAGCTGTCACTATTAATGAGGTTAATTTTAAAGGGCTGGCAGTAATGACATCGAATTCAAACTTCTCATCCAGTCAAGTCTGCATTGGCGAAATTTTCAAGATGAGCCGATAGAAAAAGAAAGCAAAGAGCTAAATTATCACTGAAGACATACATACATGCATATATGTGATTCGAGAATAATTGACATAGTATTACGAAATCGAAAGCAGTCTAAAAGCAAAGTGCAAGGATTAAATCCCAATGGTATAAATTAAGCGTGGCTAAAGGACACTGTGCTATCACGAAAAGCTCTCCTAGATCAGGAAGGCAATACCCTATTTACACTGACCACTCGACAACCCGAGCTTTCGCTCTGTCAAACTATTAACCATAAAATCCTCAACGAATTTCACCTCTCTTTATCCTTAAAGAGTAAAAAAAAATATTTTTCAAGGACTAAAGTTTCCCATCGAATTTTCAAAATTCTTGTAACAGACGTCCAACACAATACTCAAAGACGGTTGAGCTTTAAAAAAAACATTTTTGTACGTAAAACCAAATATTAATCGTAGAATCCCTTATATAGAAATATCCAATAAAATTGTTCCCATATACATCAGTATTGATTAGAAAAATATAATCGATTAATTAATTTGCATTTAACTATTGACGTCTATGTTAAAAAAAGAAGCGAATTACACGAAAGCTAACGAAGCTCATGGATTGTATTTCTTTTAGATCGTACTGAAGAAACAAGAGGAAAAAGCTGCTAATCAGGGAAATTCAAGGATATCGATGCGTCGATTTGTTCCTTTCATCGGACAAACACATAAAGTGCTTTATGTTGTTTTCGAAAGAAAAATGTGTCTACCTCGTTCGAATCAATTTCAAAATGTCGATGTCGAGAATAAAAGAACGAAACAAAGTACAGAAATAAAAGCAACGATATCTCACAATGAAATTTCGATTCCCTTCTAACCAATTACCGAGATTAGCCGAAGTTTCCCGAAGAAAGATGAAACTCGTAGATCATTATTATAAAAAAAGTCAATTAGACTCTTCGAAACTTTTCATATTTCCTTATGTTCTCGTGTTCACGTCATAACGCACTTGTAACAACTTTTTTGAATGTCTACAATTTTGAATATTTAGCTTTTATAAATAAAGTATTTGGTAACATTACCGACTGTGTTCACCAACAAAATATAAACTAAAGACATCGACCCCTATGATTTATTATATCAAAAACTTAGAAAGGGTTAATTAACCTTACTCAAACCCTATACAGTACAAAGGTAGTCATTAACAATATTAAAATTAAACATTAACTTTTTAAATAGTGCAAAGCCAATCAAATTGCATTTCCCATAATACCTCACACGTAACTGCTTAATATTTTTTCAACTCCCACGGACTATATAAGCGACTGTAATCGAAAAAAAGTGAATTTAAATTTTGCCAAGAACGAAACGACCCAAGGTATCCAGATAGATACCGATATCCTGATAATACTCCAGGCCATGTACCCTGAATGTAAATTTGAAGTCGATAAGCCATTTTTGTATGCCCATGCAAGGAACTTTTGAAGCTGTGATAAATTCTATTCACAGTTATCTATCCCAGGCAAAGCGTTCACATTCAAATTTTTATATTCCCACCTCAGACGTATCCCAGAGAATATATACGAGAGGTACACAATGAATCCTCAAACTGGACACCCTGTAGGTAGCGAGTCAAAAAAAAAAGACTAGAAAAGTTTTTCCTCATTTTTATCAATCCTTCCTCCCACAAACCTTATCACCCTGATATGAACCTCCTTCGCACGTAACCTCCTTTCACGATGCATAAGGAGAATATAAGCGTGCATAGAGGCTTCCGTATCAAGAAATGCACTCAGGCGAATTTTCGATAAAGCCATATTGACTTTGATATTGTACACTTTGTGGCTATCGCGGTCAAGAAAAGTATTCGGGTATACTTATAGCACAGAAATATACCTTTGAGAATAATGTCTTGGAAATAAACCTTACTTTACTACCGCGTACCAAACCTAACCTAAAAACCATTGACGATCTCAAGTAGATACAATTTTACAAGAAATGCTTCGGACACGCCTGACGCTATAAACGTGACAACCATAAGACCGTTTAAATTTTTAACTAATACCGTTCACCTTTATAAAATGTAAACGTCCCCTTATCAGCTATCTCTTTCTTAAGCATTTATACGAAAGTCGCTGGTTCGAACGAGAAAACGACCCTTTGCAAAATCATCCCTAGTAACACTGACAACAAATAACGTTGAATTCTCCTCGTAACCTAAAAAACTACCTACTACCATACTGTAGGCAGTGGGTACTAAAACTTTGAATTAGTTATTAATTTTTATATTCTTTAATTGCATGCTGAAATAATAACACCCTTTTTACTACTTTCTACTGCGCGACCATAAAATTGTTATTATTTTAAAAAACATCTGATTCCAAATTGTTACGCAAGAATTTCGAAAAAAAAATGACAGATCCTACATGAGTGTCTGTACTGTATGGATTTTGTGTAAAAATATCGACTCAAATTTTTTTTCGAAATGACGATCGAGTGGCTGGATCTATGCTAGTTGGAATTGTGCCTTGGGTGATTGAGGGATCTATGGCAATGCGTGTGAGATATTATCTACTGGCACAGTAGTGTCTGTATAACGGGTAGGCCACATCGACCCGATTATGACGGCCTTTCTAGAGAAAGGATGCCTTTAAAATATGACTAGCTACTGCAGGCATATATCATAGGACTATATATTCATGGGATCAACGCCGGCGGGAGGGTTCACTACGTTCGCTCACTTGAGAGATCGATCTGTCCTACGTAATATGCCCAGAAAATTTGGCGAAGGCTTCCAGAAGGAATTGTTTATGGGTTACGCTATGTAATTTTTCGAATACCAATCCACGAAGAAGAATAAGCTTGTAACATACGAATGCGAACACGTTCGAGAAAAAATTTCATAAAATATTATAAATTTGTATAAGATATTGCATTTCTTTAAATTGACCTTCAAAATATTTAATGAAGAAAAAATCTTCACAACGATGCATACTGTTTTTTTAATACTCATAGCCCAGAAATAAATTTTTAATCGATTGCAACGTATGCCACAGCCACGGAGGGTAGAGCCTGAATAATTGAGCAGTGTTAATTAATAGCGTTCCTCATAACCGGAGGTGATGAACGAAATCAGGCGTTATACGGTTCCCTCGAGGCGGGAAATTTCAAACTCAAACTTTAAATGGTCTTACAAGTTATAATTGAACAGAATCTCCAGGTTGAGACATAAAAAGAAAAGGTGTCAAGAGAATCCCACGTCGTTTGCACAGACTGAATGTGAATAAAGTAATATCTCGTTTCAAAATGCCCGCGAAATAAGTCACGAGTCGAAAAAAAGTCGTAAAAAAATGAGTGGCCTGCCTCATAATACACCCTAAAAAATTCGACTAAAATAATCAGAGCCAACGATTGCGTAAGATGGACGGTCATCACGCACGAGAAGGACTGACCCAAAATTCATGACCCAGTCTAAAGGATGAGAGGTCAGGTCAGTTTTTCCATTATAAATTATGTCTCATGGGTTCACAAGACACCTTTCGTCCCCTTATTCGCAAAAATGTTACCTAGCCAAAATTGAATATCAAAAACGACAGGAGCTACCCTTAAGTTTTTACCGGGGACGCCTATACGTCGTGGCGTGACAATAACACGCGTGTCAGGCATAGAAGGGGGGCGACTAATTTTAATAAAAATCTTATGGTGATAAAACCCGTCTGACAGCCTCCGGGGAGCTACTGGAAATGGCCAATAAGAGGGGTGGACCTCTTCTCCTCGTATAGGAGACTCTCGAAGGTTGCCTCGACGTTCCGCTATCACACAAAAGGAGACCCCTGCAACATAAGCTGTTACCTCTGCCCGCGAAGAAACATCAATAACGCCGATGACAGCCCCGACTCCTTTGACGTATAGGTAATCGAACGCCACCCTCTCGGCAAGTCAGGACCGACTTTTCCACGTCCCTATACTTCGAGGACTCGACGTAGAGGGCTAACTTCTTGATAAATTCGAAAGCCGTGAGAGGCTTCACTGGCTCTCCTCTGTATCCCCACGGGATGTCCCGTGCCGATCTACATGACTCTCACCTGTCTGATTGTGCGTGAGACGTCGTACGTCCATCCTGAAGTGTCGCTTGCGAAACCATCTGGCATTTCTTTTATCCAGTCTGGAGGTACTTTGGGTAAAAGAATGAGTCCCCTGGTATCCATTGCTTTACCAACGAGACGCACGTGCTTCCTTCTCACTCTCGCACAATGTATTTTCTATGGTCTCTAAACTTACCTTGTCGTAAAATCGTGAATATTGCCTATATGTACCTGCCAAACTTTCGACTCCCTCCTGAACCTCTTCTTTTTTTTTTCCTCTCCACTTTTCAATATCAATTTCGCGTCGTGTATTAAATTTACGCGGCCTAACGGTTTTGCGAAATCGCGTTCAATCTCTATGCAGATTCGAAATGGAAGTGCATCGAGAAAGTCGCGAGAGCAGATAAAGCCGCGAAAATTCAATTTGATGAGTTTTCGAGAAGAAAAAAAAAGTACGAGAAACAGGCAGAAATTCCTTTTTTTTCCAAATTTTCGTGCCTCCGTACGTGTGCGAATGTATACGTACAGGCATGAAATTCCTGTATATACGTATATGAGGGGTAAAAATTCGATTCGAGCGGCGTTGATATCTGTGTTAATTAATACAGAATAGAACGGACGAAGAGTTGATAAATAATTGTGCACGCGCGAGAGAAGGACAGACGAGAGAATAAAGGGGGTCGAATGGCAATTAATCCGTTCTCTCGAATCTTGGTCCGCTGTATAGATTAAAGCATTGGGTACTTTGAACGTCACCGTTGCAAGGAGAATATCGATTAATACTAGCGATTCCGTACGGTTGGCAAAAGCCGATCCATATTGCAATTAAATTTAGCAAAGACAAATTCAACGAAATGGGAATATATAACGCGAAGTACATTAGGAACAAGCCAAGTGGATGCACGTAATAATACAATGGCTACGAAATGCTCTCTCGGGATATAGATGCGTCAAGCTGTGCTGCGACTTAAGGGATAATTCAAGAGATCGACCAAAGTGCCAATCCCTCTCTGTGCATATAACAGAAAGATTTCTTAGTTCACGTCGAATTTTCACAATTGGAATTTCGTGAAAGAAAATTTCTACCTTAATAAACCATTGTAGAAATGAATTTTTAGATCAAGTATATGTACCTATAACCACATACATATATACCGATATGCATATACATACACATGGTAACCAATGCATACCTTATATAAACGAATATCCATTGATCCTACGAACAAATCAAGCAGGCACAGAATTTCGACGCTATTATATTAGCCTAATTCAGAGGCGTTGTTGAAAGCATGAAGAAGAACAAAAATTTGAACAAGAACGAGAAAAGCTCGTTTCGTCGTCCTCGGCTTTTGTCCTGATCTAAGATACTTCGTAAATGGACCAAAAAATAACCAATAACCTCAAAGTATCCTGTTGACCAAGATCGGTATTCCCTGGAGTCCTTAGCTCGCTGGAATGAAAGTCCTTGCGCGCTCGTGATTGATAGCACAGAATGCCTGATATCCTGGTGCCCATTTCTCGGCCTTGCACGAGCTCTCTATTATACGAAAGCCCTTTTACCGGTAGATTGTGAGCTTGCGAGCTTTGGTCATACGAAGAAACGCGTTATACGAGGCAGGTAGTGGTACGTGAGAGTAAGGGCAAAATAGGAAAGAGAGGAGAAAAGGGAAAGAGGGTAGAAAACAGAATGTGGAAGGAACAAAAAAAGATGGAAAAAGCTCAGAGCTTTCGTCGAACGAGCAACCTCCGACTTATCCCATGAACGACTATGAGGAAACCAGCTTCATCCTTATGTTGATTAGATTAGGTCTGATTGTGAGCCCGAGTCGTTTTATTATGACCACCGGGGCGAAGAAACATGCTACACGTGAAAAGGAAGGTCATACGATGTGGAGGACGAAGAAAAACCCGGAAATACAATAATTAATTCGCAAAAAAAAATATTAAAACACCTAATTTTTCAAATTTTCAAATTCTTCCCTCCTTGTAAACTTCCATCGAAACCCTTACAGTATTAATGCATTTTCTAATTATCGTGTCTTATGGGGAAACGAATAAAGAAAGCTTATAAAACGAATTTCAAAACTAATAAGAAACTTTTTAACGTATATAAATCAACTAGATTTCTTTTTTCTTCTTTATCGCATTCATCACACCGTTTATTTTTTCCTCCCTCCCTCCCTCTCCCCCCTCCCGCCCCTCTCTCTTTGTTTCTTTCTTTCTCTTTAGTTATGAATATGAATGCAGTGTATTCTAATATCGTGTGAATGTTTCTATCAACGTTTCTATAGCAAAAAGCGCCAGTGAACGTGCAAGCTTGCAAGCTTCGAGCCAATCCTGCTATTCCCAATTCGGAATGAAGCCCTCCAGCTGAAGCTCATCCCACGATAGGGACCATGCAGCTTCGTTCGTTAGTCTCCTGGAAAAATGTCAAACCATCCCCTGGCGCCAGGAATCACTGGAATAGACTCTTTGACACTTCCCATTTCTTTCAGCTATCGCGAATCACACGATTGATTCTGCACGCTGCACTTCATCCTCTCAATTGAATAGGGCCTTTGGAAAATGTTAGAAAAATATTTATATATATTTTCTAGTATTTTCATACTCACGATACACCATTCGGCAGAAGAAGAACACTCCTTCAGATGCATTTGAGCTGTGTGATTGATGCATGGGGTGATACTGCCAACCCCATCGTTGTACTGTCCACATTTGTAGCACCTGACAGCCTGTGTAACTCCTGTGAAAAAATACGTTTATTAATAATAACTAAAGTAGATATTAATTATATGTTCCGTCAATTGCGCAATATGTAAATACTATTAAAAATATATTTATTCCAATTAAATTATCTCAGCGCTAGTCAAGAGGGACTTTTTCTTCATTTATACGTAAATCGCGCAAATCATAAAACGCACCTGTAACTAATTATCAGACGTAATTATTGCGTAAGGTAAAGATCTCAATGGCTTCCATTCAGTGAAAATACAATTAACTTTATCTCGTGTTAACGCGTAGTCCATTTCCTTGCCTTTTCATCGATCAGCCATTACGCTCGCAACGTCTATTGTCACGAATAGTTAAATGCTACAAAAGATTGGCGTCTACGTTAAAGTTACCAAGACTCTTTATTCCTCTCAGTCCCCATCAATTAAGGTAGCACCGGTGCCCAAAATTTATACGGCCTATAAAACATTTAATTAGCACTCGCGTAACGTCCGATCTCATTAAACGGTGGGAACGAACTTTGACCGTAAAATGGAGACTCGCCTCTGTCCGATCCAGCCAAATCACTGAACGTGAACCGGTACCCGATTATTAACTCGGGCCCATTAAAAGCATTGACCTCAATTGACCTCGTGCTTTCCTCAAAGTTCGGCATTTTTCTCCGCGTCTATCCGCTCGTTAAACGCAGCGAGACTCAACTTTCTCTACCGAGTTTCACAAACGTATTCAGCCCCAAGGCATGTGGCACCCTCTATCCACGAGCCAAATAAAGCGTTTTTATACCTTATACGGAAACTTCAAACCACAGGAAAGACTAGGTAATATTTCTTGACATTGAAAAAATGATGAAAATTTTAATTATTTGAAAAGCCGATTTCGATAAGCGTTAAAACTAACGTAAAAATCAATAAGGCCGGTTTATACATCTATGAAATCGTCCATGAAAACACTTTAGAGTACTACCTCGTTATAAGCGAACTCGTAAGGGAATATCTTCTCCATTCCTCTTGACTGAGCCATCATCACTTAAACTTTGTGCATCAGACACATCAAACTTTGACGCCATACGTTTTCCCGTGTTATTCGCTATGCCATCTCACAATCTGACACCTTTAGTCCTGCGTGTTTTACTGTACAGTGTGATTCCCTCGTAGAGCAACGTTGATGCTAACAAAGCCTACGATTCTCGAGCTCGCCCAGGAGTAGTGGGGGTTAGGCTCAGGCGACGAATTTCTTAGAATCCTAATCCCCTAACCAGCCCGGCATTCCTTTACAGCTAGGTAGTGCTATAGAATTCTTTTTTACTAATCGTAATGTTCGAGGGTACTTTATTGAAAATAGGAAAATCAGACATATTCCTGAAATATACTATAGATAGAAACGTGTATATACAGTGGGTCAAAAAAGTCTCCGTACACCAAGCATGAAAATTTGTAGACATGTATAATTTTTAAAATATAGCA
>JAYRCB010000593.1:0-292782 GCA_036026315.1 Trachelus stipa | reverse complement strand
ACCTGCTGTATTTAAAAAATTATACATGTCTAAAAATTTTCATGCTTGGTGTACGGAGACTTTTTTGACCCACTGTAGATATAAGAACGGATACAAGCAAGCTGAGCATGGAAGCGGATGTAAAAGTGTTTCACAGATAACCGGATATCACGTCACGGTCCATCGGTCAATTGGTGAGTTGGTCATCGCGCGACCATATACGATCGATAATCCTTCTAGCGTTGTTTTCCTATTTCCACTAGAATATTTCCCGCCGACGAAAAATTCGCCGCAGCAATGTGCCATTCAGAGAAAAAGACGAAACAAAGAGACACAGAACCACGATAAGAGACTACTTTTCCAATTTCCCGAACTCTTCAAGATCCGATACAACACGTGACCCTTCAACCTCTGCTTCTCTTACTAACCGGAAACAGTGAGATACACCCGATACAAATCACTGAACTAACACGTTTATCAACACGTCTACTATTTATCGAAGACTTTCCCCCTCCTGACTTTTCCATAGACATCAGTCCCCTCGATGATTATCGGCCCTACTCTAATACTATACTACTACCCCAACTGAAATTTCCTATTTGACCCTCCGTGTCCTGGAAACTACCTTAATCTTCGATCCTGATCGGTTTCCGATCATCCGTATTTTCAGGCACGTTACACACTGCGAAGATCTAATCGGCAGGGATCAAAGAAGAAAAAAAAGTCTTCGCTCATCCTGACGCATCTGGGTTATCTACACGGATGTGCAGACTGCAGTTTGCACTACTGAGCAATGTACGCTGCAGTGGCGCACTCTGCCAGCAGTTACTGGAGAAGGAAACGAATCGGTGAGAAATCCGCAAACCGTTTTTCCATCTGTTCAGCCTTTGTCTTCCTTTCTTCGCGTGTCTGGCCGTTCTTTTGTTTCTACTGGTATGTTCTTTAATCTCTGGAACAACTACACTTTGCGGACAACTGAATGGAATCGAAAAAGAAAATGTCGTGGGGCGCGATGAGTATTATAGAGAGTGCAATAACCTCATTTGCTGAGCTAGATAACTTTTGTCAAGTTCTTTCGATGAAACGAAGCCCACCACTGTAAAGGAAGTGCTCGATGAAGCGGTATCTACTATATTTAAATCGCACTAGCCATAGGTCCTACTTGGTCCCGTCTCCAGGGTATTTTTGACCGGAAACCCATCAAAATGAACTTTCGTAGTCAATCCCATACTCCCGTGTTTCGTCTCGGTGATTTCGAAACAATTTAAACTTTCCAAAGCCCCAACGACGCCGTCTCGACAACTCAACGGGGCAGGAGTAGAAAACAGGACTGACTGTTCCCGGTTACGTGTACGTCAAACGTAGAGAATGATTTTAGATGAATTCGCGCGTACCTGAGAAAACTTTTCAATTTCAAGAAATTTCATTTCATAACCAAATCAATCTATTACTGTATACGTAGAAGTGAGAATGGAAATTTTGGCAACGTTGAATCTGAACTTTTGAACAAATTACTTTTCATTGAATTTGTAGCTACGAGTTTCTTACACTGATTTGCATACCATAATATCAGCCTCTCCCTTCTTGGCAACGACACGTACTCATTCATCTCGATGAGATTCCCAATTAACACGATGTAAATTTATAGCTTCATTTATTAGTCAACATATACGTCTACAAGCAAAGGGACAAATTAACATGTAGAAATTACAAAGTCAAACTCTATTTGTCCTAATCAGAATAATACCCCAGGGGTAATCATTACTTTATGTACCGTAAGTTACCAGAAAGTACACCCGTAATTTTCGAAAGTCCTATGATGAACATTTCTTTATTCTCAATCTAACATTTTTACGTCAAACTAAGTCAGTCTTCTCTCTCATTTTTTTTTTTCAAAGAAATGAATTTTTTTCTTGGACGTTCGGAAAGGGCCATCAATTTTCTACCCAATCCATCGGCCAACTGACTGTATGGTAAAATTCCCAAAAAGAGCTGTCACTTCCATACTGTTTTTTTTTTCAATTTTTTATGGTGTAGCAAGGTGCGAGCTGTCCGACGCCAATAATTCGATACGTGCGGAGCGTCCGCAACAATTTACCTTGTTTCGCCAAAGCCCGGGAGCTTAGTCGAAGCAGGCAGACAACGCCATAGCGTTATATCGTAATTTCATGGGTAATTGAGCCAGTCGCTACCGGGATTCCCATGTGCAAGGAAGCTGCTTAGATACCGCAACAGAAGAACCAGGGACGTACATCGTATATATATATGTATATAACTTATCCACCCGTGTCAAGTCATATTCAGTATTTTTATTACTGTGAAGTGTGTCGCGCGCTTCTTCCGCTCGTAGGGTAAGAGGGCAGGTCGATCGTTTCTTTGAAAATGGATGAGGAAGGTACAAGGAAGGGTACTTTATAGGGGATCGTGATAAATTTAATAAGATATTTACGAGGAGCAGCCGTAAGAGAGCCGTCAAGTCTTAGACTTTGAAAAATTTTATTATCTTTTCATACTACCTGCATTGAAAGAGCAAGTTACAATGTCTGCTTAGCCAGTCGAAACGAGCCAATTTTAGACTAATGCGATTTACCGGGCAGAAAACGTCTACTTCCTGTCAGAATTGTTTTTGTTTATTGTAAGCCTGTCATTTCGACTGACTCCAGACATCAGAAATCCCAGTTTAAATGCAAACACATAGTATAAAAAATATAGAGTATGACACACGATAAAACACTATTTAAGACTTTGCCTCGTGGCAGCCAACTTCACTCTAATCTGAAATCGTCTTGTTTCATTCCTTGTCACGTTAATTTTTTAAGGTGTGACTGAAGAATCAAATAAAGTGCCAAAAAAATCGTGCGCTTTTTTTTAACGAGAAAACACAATGTAAAGGACTGTCAGTCATTTTCCTATTTCTTGCTCTCTCTTTTTCAAACAGCCTGGTCACGACTTTTTCAAAACTCGATAGAGCAATGGAGTTTCGATAGTCGGGAGTTCTTTTGCAGACCCTACGGAACTCTTTTGTACGGCTGGTAATAAAGCCAGATAATTAGCTGGCTAAGCACTCAACTCGCCTGAAGTGTCCTCCCGTCCGCCAGAGGGTATAGCTAGAGGAAGAACAAGAAGCTCTGCCTAAGGCAAGACCGTGTCTAATCTGAATCTACAGCGCGGTCAATGTACATCTACACAATTGCCTGTAGCCCACTTCAGTATCATCGTTCACCAGTCCCTGCTTATCCGCTAGTCCATTGTGAATTAGTAAGCTTGCCTAGAGGCCTGAAAAGCCTCATAGGACCTTATCGACGTGGAATATCATTAAACTCTTCTCCTGATGGGCATCGCCCTCTACATATAACCATTCATGCATACACCCTGAACTTGGAGATTAATCAAACCTGTGAAAAGCAACTGCTCCGCCATGTCCAATGGTTCCCACAAAACTGTAGAGCGTGCTAACCATACAAAAAGGCAAATTGACAAAGTTCTTCTGCTCAACGTTCGCTGCGCCATCTGGCGCATTTATTGCCAAGTCTGTCCTGCCGCGTCGAAAGCCACGCTTACGCGCTGACCTACGTAGTCTACGTATATTCAACTGCCACTGCTGTCCCGTGTGTATCTAATACTTAACTATACAGGGCTACTCGTGACAAACGCATCACCTGAAGACGTTTCTACTACAGAAATCAAATAGACAGGCTAGGTGGTGCGTTTGGCGTGAATAATCGTGTATATACATGTATATACAGTGCAGGACACTAGCACCATAGGACAACGACGTTCCGCATTGGTAAACGTAACGACGTCGCGTCGTGACATTCCCAGCAGTCGAACGGCGTGTCTAGCGTCGGATTGAGTAGATATTATGCCGCCGGAGGTAAATTAGTGCGTGTGCGTTTCGCATAACATGCCAAGATCGCTATGACCAGTATGCAGGTGGGTTATGCAGGCTGGTTCGCCAGAACGCTGCCACTGCTGAATTCAGCAACACGGATGATCATCGCAATACCGTAGACAGCTAAACCGCACGGTGTAAAAAAGTCGCATAGTTTGCGCGGTTCTTGCGGTGAGTATCGATCGCGATTGCTTGAGTTTATTCAATCGGTTATATCGATCAATTGGCCCAATCACGGATGTGTAATTAAATGCCAGTGGGTGGTAGTACAAGTACAAACTATTCTATACACGGTGCACGTAATCCTTCGAATGCCAGAGAAGGCTGCCGAGGAGTACAGGAGTTTGCTCCGTAGTGCCACATCATCCGGATCGGAAAGAGACGGTCGGGCAAAGGTATACGAATCAGAGAAATAGAAAACAAAAAGAAAATAGTCTATGCAAATCTGAAAGAATCTGAGTCGCTCGTGCAGAATCGTATACGGTTCTACGGTACCGCGAATTTCGCGAATCGACCGATGTTACGGAGCAAACAAAAACATCGTTAAGATAACTGGCCGTGCGGTTTCGACCGTTTCGGCCACTCCGGGAGGAGGACCAGGTCTTCCTGGGGTTGGGCAAACTGACCCAGATAGGCCGTGAATGCACTTGCTACTCTGTGCTGCACTAGACTCGGCTGGATGTGTCCATATAAATTCCAGGGCTTGCGAAACCCCTCTTCCCCAAGAGGACAATGTGATTTCGGAATATGGATTGCTGGCACAGTTGCATACGTAGCGGACCTTCTGCCTCTTGCGCGACTACTACTGCTACTAGGTTGGTACTACTCTAGTGACGTCGCGTGTTTACAACCCTGACTAAGAATAAATTATACCGTAGCAAGACCATAAAAGTCACCCTGCTATCATTTGTTACTACTATCCTACGTTACGTCGAAGATCGACGCTCTTGTGTACCGAGACTGCATTCCGTACCAGGTGCATTTTTGCTGACGACGTCTCTGCCGTCGGACTGCTAACAGTTAATTGCTTCTACTTAAACTTTTCTCTAGGAAATCGCAAGAGCAGCCTGTTTATATATATATATTTACTTGTCTCTACGGTAAACAAGGGTAGTTTCACTGTTCGTAATGCAATATACTAGTTTCATGAATTTCATCAATTTCAGGTTAATTCACAAGTTCGAGAACTGCACGTAGAAAGTCTCGCGCATTCTACCTCTGCGATCGGAACAGCTCGTGTTTAGGATTTCAAATTTCCATGAGATTCTGGTATTTGATCCGCGTCCAACTGGACATTGGCTCCAGCCAATTCGTGAAGTTCAGGCCGAACTTGGGTAATTGAATTTCGAACATCCCTTTCCTGTGAATAATACAGTCCAGACGAGGTCGACAAAGAAAAGATGACCCACCGGATGACAGATACGAAGATGAGCTCCAGATCTTTACGAATTTATGGTGGACAGTTTGGGAAGCTGATCTTAACCGGAGCAAATGTCATCTAAATTGGATCGCCTCTGAACCACTCAAATTTTATCACACGGATTGATCCTTTAATACGTAATCCTAAATGTCACTCCGTTATCTGGCCAAAGATTTTCGTCTCGACTTTAACATTCATTTTTATTCTTTTTTATCTCAATGAACCATAAGTCTAAGCATTTGTACCCCGTTTATATATGCAAACGGTATGACTTTACCCTCGCTGTTTCGCCGTCTGAATTTTCTAGACGAAATATCCTGATTGCGCCAAACACAGAGGGTAGAGGAAACATGGAGAGGAGAAGAGGAACGAGGAAGTGAATAAACAAAGAGAGAAAGGGAAGAGAGAGGCAGATTAGCTCTTTGCTGCGGTACGATTTAATCTCTGCTCGCCGCGGGCCTCTTAAAACGAACCCTTATTCATCCTCAGCCCTTGCGCAATCCTTGCATTACACCTCGACGAAACTTTGACTTTTCTCCAACGACCTGAAAACTCCTCTGCCCCATCGTTTCCGCGCTGAAGTTTATATCAGTAGGATCAGTATTTATTGTATTATTCCAAACTATCGTGTAATCCAAGTCAATTTCAATAAAAAAATTTGTTTGTAACATAGTTATATTTTTGTTCACAATCAATTAAATTCCACGTACTTTTATCCAGACAGTTCCTAACCTATAATTCAACGTGTACAAATTTTCCGGGTTAGTTCAACTCGTTAGAACTCACCGTTAACGTACGTTTTCTTTAGCGCGGTTCAATTCATAAACTTGTTTTAACTGTGCCTATTAGCCAGACACTTGTGTTTTTAAGATAAATGGGAGTTTATGCATTGAACCGAAGAAAAAGAGCCTAACTCGTACATTGGCTGAGTCCGACTTACGACGATGAAGAATTTAAAAAAAAATATAAACATCGTTCAAATTTCTGGTGCATCCTCGTGCATTTATCCGGTAAGACGTGATCAACCATGGGAAACGAATGGAAATTACTAGTTTCCAGGTAGTTAGTAAAGCTCGACTTAAACTTTTGAATAAAAAGAAGAAAAATGTTTCCATATGGAGAATAGAAATATATAGGAATTTTCCTTACGGTTTCTGCAATTTTCAGACAGATTCCTAGATTCGAGTCACGGCCCAAGGAGTTGGGGCACGAAGTCAGGAATGCCACGTCGTGATAGATCAGCGAAGAAGAAACAGATAAGAAGGATTGGTACTCTCTACGTATTCTAGTATCAATCCAGGGAGTAACATCGTGTCGGGAACTTTTAAACTCGGTCAAATAATTACAAGTGACTTGCTGTTTAAATTCCGTAACAAAAATACAAATAAAAGAAGAGAGACAAAATGAGCGGGACAAAGATGAAAGACGATACTTAAAATAAACATACCTATATCTTACTTTATACCACACTGAGAATATATAAACCAGTGCAGAATGAACTCGCTGGATTTTAATCGTCGATAGAAATAATGGCTACCCAAATGGAATATCTTATGCAATAGTGAATCCTTTGACATTCTTGAGCTTATTGTCTATACCAAGAGACTGTGCTATCCATTTTGCTTCGTGTCCTAATGGTTACTTACTTGCTACCCTACTGATATTCATAATAGCCACTACTGTCTCACCATAGAGCATTGTTAAGGTTTCGAGGCAACAATGCTGAATGGTTGTCTGCCCTGTCACCTGAAAAGCTGAATGTGCATGTTCCGTTAATGGTTCTCTGAGCATTCTCATCCACGATCCGAAAACTGAACCAAAAGGATGCTCCCTTTGGTAAAAGGAGCAAGTACACACTGAAAAGTCCCTAGCCTCCAGAGAGACGGCACCATTATTTTTTTTATTTCAGAATACAAAACCAAAGTCGATTGAACAATTCTAAAGTTTTTACCAACTTGACAGTTTCCAGTCGCAGAACTACTCCTACACCCTTAGTATATAATTGCCTTTGATCCTGGTAGTATACACTGAATTAGGCCTCTTTAAATAACATGGATCAATTAAATCTCTGAGGTTGCATCCTCAGGTAGACACCAACGGATACCCTAGAACTATTGCTGTTATCAAGGAAAGTGACTTCGCCTTGATCATGCTTCTCGTCCTGTTAAAGTCCTCCGTGTAACTACCCCTAGCGCTGGAGATCTTGGTAAAGCAAAGAGGGGATGAAAACACTCCTGCAAGCTCATCTGCATCGGACGGGCTCGCACTCTAATATTTCAAGAGTGTCAAGAGCAAAAGCACCCAGCAACTCTCTTCAAAAAGCTGGCCCCAATTCTCGCCCCGTCGTCCCCGGGCTAATCTACCATTCTGTTTCTCGTTCCAGCATCCCGTATCGCCCCCGCCCGGTCTCACCCTCCGCGGGTTTTAGTCACGAAGACTCTAGTCGCCCTATTCCGCTGCTTTCACGTTCACTGACTCTTGGCTAAATCCTAGCATCTACTCTCGCGCCCTTTTATAGGTACGTGGAAAAGAAAAATAATACCCGGCAGGAGGGGGTTGCAGGAAAACATGTATAGAACCGAATGTGGCTAGTAGTGCCCTGATCTATCATCCCGACCCTGACCTAACCTATGAACCATGTACTTAAGTCTCGAGGGTTGTTTCCATGATTAGGAGAGGGATGAGAAAGGTCACTTGATAATTTCAACAAGTCGGACAAGGGATTGATTATATGACAAAGGTAACTGAATAAATAAATCTTTATCTTCGTTGCTTATCACAGGTATAGTATACGTCAGGTCCAAGTTGGCTTACGATTATGTAAAAATAAACGAAAGGAACGACACAAATATTTTTCTGCGTTAAAATATACTTTTGGTACTGGGTCCGGGTGCTCTCAAAGAATCGAGTTTGTTACGCGATAGGTATTGAGGGTATATAGCGGATGCTCCAAGAGTTTGTAAAAATTTTACGATCGAGATAGAATGGGCATTTCGTTGGCCATGAATAAGGTATCGAGTTTCTCGAAAATGGTACTAACTTTCTTTAACGCGATGAATACGAAAATAGAAATTCGATGCTCAGGTAAGTCGGATATTTTTATAGGTTATGTTAGCAGCGTTTTCTCCAAGTATACACGTCTGCATAGAAAAACTTAAAAATTCAGAACACTGCTGTATGGAAATACGAGAGTACCACTTTACCATGTTTATATCCAAGGGTGAAATTCAAGTAAAAAAGAACCACTCGAACACCGTCGCATATAGCTAAAGAAGAAACGGCACTTTCCGATTTCCAATGGCTCTCTAGTGTTTGCTATACAAAATATACCTGCAAAAAGTGTTCAATCTTTGCCGAGCTGGCACGTTGTTCTCCCTAGGATAAATTCGATACTCGCGCGAAAAGGGGAAAGAAAAGAGAAAGCGATGCCAGAGAACTGTCAGAGATAGAAAAACAAACAGAGTGCCTATAAGCTAGGTAAGATTAGAGAAGAGAGAATAAAGAGTAAAGAAGAATGAGAAGGGAAAAGAAACAAAAGTCCGTCCATCCGACAGCAACGACAAGCAGACCAGTAGAGAGTATACGAAAAGATGTTTCACATTACGGAAGAGTCGCACTGTAACCAGGTTCACGATATCCTTCAATCTTGTCTTCAGGTTTACGACGAACTAACCTACGTCACAGACAGAGGTAAGGTTAAGCACGACTCCGCGTTCCTCTCGAGCAGAGGGCACGAATTTTAACGTCCGCCGGCATTCCGAAGCTACCGCTCTATTTTTCAACGGGTTTACACACTTTTTTTTCCACGAGCGTTTGAGCACGTAATACTCGGCAGTCGAGTGTTGGTAGTTTGCCTAACAATGACGGACCTAACCTCTACGACGACGCGTCGGTCTCTGCACGCTCCTTTACCATAAATGTATAACCCCGTTGACAACTTGATGAAAGTTAGTTTCAAGCGTTGAGTCTAGAGGGAGCCAGCGGCGCGTTCTTGTTATGTTATGTTACTGCTGCCTGCTTCGCTACCTGTATGAAACCGTGATGCGGATAAGTTCTTTTTCTCGAGGCAACCCCAAAGCAGGGAAACTCCAAGAGGATCCCTTGTGAGACGTGGAGATCCTCTCCTGGAATATATCAAGACCGACGCGTCCCTATGGCGTCTCATTGTGCGTCCTGGATAATAGCATCAGCCTACTCCTCGTCGGAGGGCTTAACGAGTTCTCTCGTGCAATAGCAATTAGTCGAGGAGTAAGCCCGCGATAGCTTTGGGAAGTATATCCTTTCGGTTGATTTACGAAAGAAAGCAATGGCGACACTGTAGGCCGAAGACCTACGGCTTCTGGATGGTTAATTAAAGAAGCGTCGATTTTTGTCTACGTTGACTTTTGACGAGAACAAAGAAACCTTTATGAAAGCAGTACAGTCATGCTTTTTTTTGAGGTCCCTCTTGATAGTGGTGCCAATGCTGAGAGTAAAAATAAACCAAGCACCATTCGAAGAGGCCTGAACGAAACTGACGAGGGCTGCTCTACAGTAGAGGGTTGACTGTCGTGGAAGCTCTGGATAGCCCCGAAGCCTCCAATTCTTTGTTTACCATAGTGTCTACCAACTGACAGGAAAAATATTATTTTCTATAGGACTATACTAATGGAGACAGGACTCCTGTCAATCATTCGGGACTCAAATGAACCGAGTAAGAAATACGGGACAATGAAGTGCCAATAAATTTTTGAGGCTGTGCAATAATGACAATTCCCTAGAAATGCAAATGCGATTTTATCACGTTGCTCAGTGCATTGAGCTAACGAGTATAGTGGATCTTCCACAAGGACATAATTTTGTAAATAAAAAATAAAAAAGCAGCCAGAGTAAAATTGGGAATAACAAAAAAATTTCTTTCAAATTCAAAGCGATCCTGGGATTACGCGTAACGTTATTTGAATTGCAAATTTTTCTTCCACTTATGCTGAATCGAGAAATTCGAAGTAGACAAAGGAGTCTGAAAGGATGGCAAAAGAGGCTCCGCGAAGGGGACGTCGGATCGAAGGTCATCATTCCGAGTCGTTCAAGGTCCTAGAGAAACCAACAGGGAGACACTCGTTCATTCATATTCATTTGAATCGTGCTGACAACAGGATCCCGGACAAACGTAGGAGCACTGGCGAGCCTACCAAGAAGAGTGTCAAGGTTCCACGTAAATATTAAAAGTCGAGCTTTCAGGATGGCTGTTTTTCTTTTTGGAATCTTCCACGTGGTGACAGGGACCTAAAGGAATGAGCCTTCCTCGTAGGGTAACCCTGGCAAAGGGAAAGAATTTACCGCCTCTGAAAGAAGCTTCGCACCTTGGCACAAAGAGGTTATTAATACTAGCTTGCAAGCTCGTACCAGGATCAACAAAAATTATCCTCCCTTCGTCCTGCAATGCTAGGTCAAGGTGTCCCAAAAAAAATTCCTCTGACTAGGAACATCCTGGTAAAGCTGCTTGAAATTTTTCCTCGAAGACCTTGATTTTGCAGTAGCATTTCGAAAATTGGGCAATACCGTGATATGCATACAGTGCAATTCCATAATTGAACAAAGCTCCCAAGTTTTGCCCTGTTTCATTAACAGGTATAATCTTGGAATAGTTAAAAAAAATTATTTTTGATCTACTGCAATTTGACGTTATGCAATTAAAAATTTCAAAATTGGTACTGCCTGACTATGCATGCTGAAAGCTTTCCTAGATTACAATCATAACTATAGGGGATGAAATTACTATGCGGGGTAACTAGGTGCTATCCAAGGTCCGTTTATAGCGATTATTGTTGAGACCGGTCTGGCTCTTGAGCTTGTAAGCTTGTTTGACAATTAACAGAAATGAGCCTCAGAGTTTCGCTGGTAAGTCGATAGTCTAACAAATAACACTGTTGACCACCTCCAAAACTTCTGGGGAGCACGTATAGCGGGACACACAGCGAAGGAATGAAATCTACGAGCGCATTCTACGGTGTCCCGGAGCTTGTGAGTCTTCCAAATAAAAGCTTTATCAGGAATGTTCTAACCTACAAATCAAACGTGCAGTAACGTTTTCAGAGAAGCGGAAGTGCCTGAGCCAGTTACATCCCTGCTAACGCAGTTAAGCATTCGGAAATACTATCCACGCAAATCAAAATGGCGAACAGCCATGACAATAAGTTACATGGAGATTTTAAGTTCGTACTTATTTTTCCGAGTAATTTTACACTCGGGTAAGGTGGGGTAAGCTGAGGATGATTGCGGTATACGTTTCCAAGGAGAAACGAAATATAAGGTGCGCTAACATTCTCAAGCACATCCAGAGTAACGCTTATATGAGTTAGGGGATGAAATCCAACGTGAAAAAAAAAGGACAGAAGAGAAACGTTGCAAGGCTCGAGGATTTACCGCGCTTGAGATGAACTCCGATGTAACTTATGGCTTCAGCGAGACGATTTCTAAAGTTAAATTTTTCGCGCGTCTTTCGCTCTTCCCGACGGTAGAGAAAGAAGTGAAAAAACATGTGAAAAAGAAAATACGAGATTCGGTGCTTACCCCCCTTGCTGAATTTCATGGAAGACTGATGCCAACGGTGGAAAATTTGAAAAGTTATTTAGAGGTACTTGGATTATCGCGAAAGACGTGTCAAGGTATTTTTGATTAAATCATTCTTTCTTTTTTTTTGACAAATCCTCTACTTCACATCGTAAAAAATTGTACGCGTTAAAAATCATTTTTATTCCTTACGCGTATCGCGGGACCTTCGTTCGTGAGCCTTTTATTCCTTTTATTTTTCAATCCTTTATTATTTTCAACAGCTGTTGTCAAGAGCAATCTGAACTTGCTGTTATTACGTACCATTTTTCACCCCGGCGTGGTGTAATAAGATTTACCTCATTTTCCAAAATACCCGACATTCTTACGACCTCCTTCAGAATTCTTCTTCATCCTTGTCTTTTAAAACTCCCGTGCATCGCTCAAGCGACGTCAGTGTATGCTTGCAAACATAAAAACGACGCATAGCGTCGACCTCGTTCTTGCAGAACCAAAACTTTGCCAAAGTCCGATAAACTTTCTTCAGGACGATTTTATTTGGCGCGAGATACAAAACTGCAGCTTGGAATATACGTTGGTTGTCTACGAACGTAACAGAGATTCGCGCAGCATCCTGCTGGAGCTATCCGAAAATAATATTTCATGCCTCGTGTATCGTTGTAAGAGATCGTGGAGATCGGGGAGAGAAATTGTCGGTGAAAAAATGAAAAAGTGTAAAAGTTTTTTTTTTCCCCATAATAACGTCCTCTCAGGAGCAAGGATCCACTCGATGTCCGGTGCATACAAGAATTCATTTATCCGCAAGGATATCCACTCGAATATTTTCTAAGTAACCTGACCTAGCCTACCCGTCATTCTCGTAAAAAGTTTCTTATTGTTTTTCACATTCACGAACAACTCAACTCGGCCGATCTTTTGCACACAGGTATTTTCTCCAATAACAATTTTCAAATTTCCCGCCAACCTCGTAATACTGAAAAAAACCTATATACGTTCTTCATATACTTTTTCTTCCATTAGTAAGTTCAAGTAAAACCGCCCATTCCTAATCCTAGCTGGTTATACGTTCTATCTTGAGCAGCTTCATTCCTTCGCGTGTTTTTACGCAATTCTTAATTCCGGCAATACCGTACGAGACGCCAAGTGCACTCGGAGTACCGCGTGACTCGAAACTCAAAGCTTCAATTTCAATTTTCAAGACACGAAATTGCTCGACACTCCGCCCTCGTTATCCCCATTCTACTCGTTACGTATCCAAGAGGTATAACAGTGTAAAAAATATTTACGTGTCGTCATATATATTTCTTACTTTCACTTAGATTGCCGGAAAATTCATTTAATTCGAACTTCCGAAATAATTTCCAGGTTTCGATGAATCTATACGCGTGACCATACCGTAATGAATATCAATTAACGTTTCGCAAAAATTTGTAATATTAAAAAAAATTTTTTTTTAATTTAAATATTTCAAGGTATCGTTGAATATTTCAGACGGACCATCAAACTGAAAAATGACCAAAAAATTATTGACTTAATGAGATACTTAAAAAGTAAAAAAAACGAGTTTTTTCCCCACACGACAAAAAAACAGCATGTTCTTTCGTAATGATAACTTGTTCTACTCTTATTGATGGAAAACAAACACCGTCCGCAGTCGAGTCAAAGTGGCGAGCTTGCGAGGTACTCTTGACTGGACTAAAAGAGTCGAAAAAAAAAGAGTGAAACAAAGAGACTGAAAGCACGAAAGAGCCAAGAGAAATAAAGGAAAGAAAGATTATGAAATGCGGAAGTTATTTTATGGTCTCGATAAAGTCAGAAAACTTTTCTCCTTTTTTTCACCCTCTCATCTGTTCCTTCTTCTTTTTTTCTTATTCCCTCCAAGAATACAGACGCAGTTCCTTCGTTACCAAGCATACTCAGCAGACGCCACTATTCATTCGTCTATCCATATCTAAAGAGAGTCTGGTCCAAGTCAATTGACTTATCGTTAACCTGTAACTTGAAAAGCTCTGAATGAGTCTTTTTGTGTTCCCAGAATTGTTTCGACCGAAAAAAGAGAAATTCGAGGACCGCTAAAGAAGCTGCATCTTCGCCCACGCGACTATCCCCAGCATCTAAAATGTTCGAGATAACCATTGTTTGCTCTGTCGCAGTATCCTACATGTCAAAATAGTCAGCGTAGGGCTACTTATCGAGTCACCCTGTATGTCCTATAGGTCTATAGCTTTATATATATACACATATATTCATACATGTGTACAACAATGGCCGCAACTCCATTAACGTTAGATACCAACGTATACCTAAGTTCATGGCGACGGCTATCTAATAATCGTGAAACCAAAAGCACGTGGCCATCCCGATAGCTATAGTATACGCATCCAAAGATCGACGGAACGTATCTCATTATAGTAACAGTACAGTACAGTACAGTCTTTACGATCATTAAGAGCTCGTTAAGCAAATGCATAGTGTTAGACTTACATTAGGCTTTATCGGTGCTTTCGTTCCGCAGTTACCCATGCGTTTACATGGATGCATATATGCATACGTTACTTAAGCAGAGAACATATGAGCTTTCGACGAAGTAAGCTTGAAAATTACGTAGAAATGAGTTCAAGTGAATGGATCGATATTCACGAACTTCAAGCAATAACGAGAGCTTTTAAGTACAGTTGCCACTGGTGCAACACAGAGCTTTCGATGGTATCTTTGAAAATTATATAAATCCAATATAAAAGCTTGATATAAATTTCCATTTATAAAAAAAGAATTTGGAGCTCCACATCCCCGAATAGCTCAATCAGGCCTTCAAGAGATTTTCCCAAGACTAAAATTTTCTTCAGAGCGACAAAAGGTACCTACGTGATTTTCCCATGGTACGGATAGCCATTGACAGAATGTGTTTAGAAAATAAAAGAAAAACGTTGTCGATTGCTTTAAACGGGTAGAAAAAAAGTGTTAAGAAATTTCAAATCATATACATAAATAAACTATATTGAAAAAAATCTTTCTTCCCTTACGCGTAGGTACCGCCATTACTTGTAGCCTTTCAAATCGAATCTGGACCTGAACCTTGTGTGACGTCGAGCATGGAATCCTTAAGCCACGTATGTACATATACAGAATGTCAATACGTCGACACTCGACGGGTCCCACGTGCATCGTAGCATTTCGCGAAAATTCAATAACGCAAAGCCATCTGACCACGGCATATAAATCGTCTTGCTTTGTGCCTTCTTTGTATATCGTGAAAACCCGGCATAATCTATAATACATACAATCTCAGTCGAGCCCGTACATCTTCAGTACATACAACCATACACTCTGCATCTGGCAACAAGATAAAAAAGAGATTCATGCAATCAACAACCAAAAACTCTATAAGATTGTCTTGAGGTCAAGCAAGAAAAAACTATACCAAAGGGTCCTCACCCCCTCTCTTGACAATTTGATTTTTTTTTTATTAACTTCGATCCACTTCGATTTATGACACTCTTCGCTAAAACTGGCCATCGTGCCTGTTCGGGACGTTTTCGAAGCGTTCGTAAATCTTGGGACTTACAGATATACCTGCCAGCAGACAGCTACTACGGTATAGCGTGTTTAATCCCTGACAAAAAATAGGGAGAAGAACCTTTTTGAAAATTCATTAATATAAAATGCCCCTTTGCACGCACTGCAGGGTAACAACGTGTCATATAGCAATGCTGAAGAAACACCCAATGCAATGCCTCACAAGGGCGCTCTATTTGCAAATTCCTATTTCACAGGACACAGGTTATACTTATTCAACCACTTTTATAACCTATCCCCGTTATAAGCAAAAAAAACAAACTTTGTCCTCAGGTGCACTTTTTAAGATGTTGAACCCGTTATACTGTCACTTATTATATACATAGATAACAGGGCGACTAGTTTTAAAATCAAGGATGACATAACCTATTGTATGACTCTCGATGCGCGAGAACTCATAAATATGTAAGTTAGGTTAGAAACGTCTTGAGAAAATTTTTCAATTACAGTCACTTGAAAATATCCTCCATAACTTTTATTATACGTTCCAGTTCGACACTGCATCTTACGCCTGCAGAGTGTCGCAATCCTATACCTGACTGTACCCTTCGGCACAAAGGCAGCACACTGTAGTGGCAGCGTTTCGACGCAATACAATTTTTAACGTAGATGGAGAACATTTATAACCGGCTGAGAGTTTCGCGTGATCTACCACGACCCAGTCTAGTGAGCCCACGATATTGGCCGGGAACCTAGACATCGATCACGGGAATGTCCTTGCGGAAGGAAGGAGGTGAGATTTCGGTGGAATACGGGAGGTAGGAGAGAGCATGGAAAGATGAAGAATCTCAAGGAAGTATAGAAAGACGAAAATTGCTATAGAGTGTATAAGTATTTACAAAAAAAAAATTCACCGGTAAAAAAATCTCATCCAAGAATTTCAGTAAACATAAGTTTCCTGGAGCGAAGCAACGTCACAGCTTGTTATTCGGCCCAAGCGCATCGCATGGTTTCACTCGAACAATTAAATGGACGCAATCGGGTGGCGCGTTTGAGTTTCAGGCAAAGAAAGTAAAATAGTAACGATTACTAGTCTGATGTGAAGTGAGTCCCAGGTAGCCTAGAAAATGAGCGACGAAAGGAGTGAAATAGTACAGATCATTTGGAAGACAGTAACCATTAACGTTACGAAGGTAATTCTTACTGGATTTGCTAATAAAAAATATTTGTCTGTAAAGCGGGACTCGCTGCTAACCCGGATTAATAACTATTCTCGTTTCCTCCGTGTGAACAACCCGGTACATAGATCTAAGAAAAAACATCCGCGTATCATACTGTAAGTACGTACAATAGTAACAGTAAATGACACAATTAATTTGCTTATTAATATCTCGTATCAAAAGTCACGTATCTATTTCTCTTCCACAGATACGAAATTTTCACGTCAAAATACGATTTCGATCATAAACCATCAGGCTGTCAAACTTAGTGTCATTTAAAAAAAAAATCATTTCACCGAACGACAGTTTCAAACTGGAATTACTATAGATAACTAAAAATTTGAATTTGAGATTAACCACATATATACATGATATGACAGTTATCACAGGTCCTCATTTAATAACGACATCATGAGAAATCCAATATCGATACGAATATACAGGTTGGCACGAATTCATCTAAACGAGTCTCCTTATGACTAGACTCACGTATCCCAGTGAACTAAAGTCACTCGTTGTGTGAGGGTATAGTGAGTGAACGAGTGACGTTTAATATGCTCGTCGGATTGGCAAGGATGCCAATGCTATGAATTTAATGCTATGTCTAAACTACACATATCTATATATGTATACTGTAATGCTAGAAACCAAGTCGGACTGTGTTGGATCGTGTGATAATTAACGGTCCAGGAGATCGTACAGGTGCTAGGAACATCTGGCTATCGGGATGATTCACGTAGTAGAATCCTATCTAGCAATGAACTAATTCCAGACTAACAGGAGGATAATCACAATTAAGGTATGGACGGCCGACGGAGGTCTATGAAAACGTCAAGTGGACCAATAGTCGTCCACGCTATTACAACGTACGGGTATGAGCGATTCCTTCGAGAATCCTAGAAAACACCAGGGCAAACTAACTGGAGAAAACGGATCCGGCTCGAATCTATGTAATGGTTGCAATCGATTGTTCGGCGTCCAATTTTTGCTTTTTGCTTGACCGAAGTTACACAATCTGCAGGGATGGGTGGAACGATCCAGTAGGGGGATGCTGTCGGATGGGAGAAGTGGTAAACGAGGAGCATAGCCAGCATAGAATCCGCGGAATTATTTGTCCTTTCGACGAAGAAGAGTGATAAAAAATGCTGGAAACTTCGTATATCTCAAGTAGGGAAGTATACGTCGCTCGATATTGATATGCATTTATAACAGTGTATATATATATATACACACACACACACACAATATTGCATCAAAATCCCACGTTAAAATATATATACATGTATATTCTATATAGGCACAGGTTAGATACAGCTACATAGAAACACTAAAAGGGGTTGAGTGTCGAGTGCAGCCATATATCTGCATCGTGAAACCGACGCCATTGATGCATCGGACGAGGGTACAGATTTGCTCCGTTGTAAATTATAATTTCATGACTTCAACCGCGTTGTTCTAGATTAATAAATATTCAGTTGGATCCATGAAATATACACATATATGAATGCATCTAACGTTGAATTAGGTAATTAATACATCCCGTGTACGATAATGCTGTGATACGATCGCGTTACTGATCGAACGAGTACGTTGTTGATGGGAGTATTTCTGCAGCTACGATGATCAAGGGTAGCAGCTGCGTAGCCATTTTTACGAGGTGGAAAATGAGTTTTCCGATAAAAGCTACAGAGGGTATAAGAAGAGTAAGGTGCCCCTCTTTCTTCACTGTCCCGTGTGAATCTAGCTGCTTTTATGCCTCGTAAATTTGAGTCTGATGACACGACGTGTTGACAGGTAAAATATTCAGGGTGATCCCTTAACCCATCTATATATCGTAGCTTTACCAAGCAGTTTAATCAAGTATCACGCGATCCTTCGATTAATCCTAGGGAATTACCGTTAGGCAGCTAACTTCAGTGCGATTATTAACAGTGCCAATGGGGGATAGATTGATGCTAATGATCTTGCTAATTACACGGGCTTAATTATTATACAAGTTAAAACGTTTGATGCTCCCTATCTTTTTCACCCCCTGGCTCGAACTAAAGGGATCGCATGGAGATCGTCTTTGCCTGAGCGAAGGTTTAACTTACCTGGGTAATACGGAAATTGCTTATCGAAATGTAATCTCTATCATGGTATTATGACTGCAACGAAAATTTTCACGTAAAATTTAGGTTAGTCTTGAAAACTAATAATTTATTACCGTGACTGACTTACAAATTACTACAGCACTGGGTCGAGGGTTTGAGTGGCAACCCTTGAGAGTCACGTAAGATCCGGGTAATTTCAGGGAAAGAGATCGAAAATCCATTTTGAAATTGATACTACGGAGCGTAATGCTAGGGTAACGTTACGTAATAAAGTATATAACCATACCTCAGAATCTCAGGTCGAAGTAAAAACTCGTATAACTGTATCCCAAGGGCGGCCATCATTGTCAGCGAAATCCGTTCAACGTATATTTAGCAAAACTTTCCTCATCTTCCGTGGCCATTAGCAAAGTGGACACGGTTTATTTACGCGTTCGGTACGAAAACGTCTGATTGTCCGACGATATTTCTCGTAAAAAGGAATAATATTCGCGATATCCCCCCCTAGTCGGACTCTAACGAGTTTCCTGACGGAAATCGTGATATAACTTTCGAACGCCGCCGGTAGATATCGGACTCACGTTTATGCCATTCGTTCGAGTTACCCATCTAGTGATTTGCGCGAACCGTGGACGTGAGTTTCGATGTGCCGTTAAAGCGAAAACGATTGTCTACCAAATATTATGGATACTGAGACGAATGTCTCCCATTTTCGTTAATCCTTAATACTATCTGCAAAGCCTTGACAAATACTGCGCGACTCAAATACGGACGATAGGAGATATGACTGTGCGAACTCTGCGTTAAGATCGAAGCCCTCGTTTCGTTCCTCTTAGTGTCATAGCAAAGCCGTCTGGTGCGCTGCAGTCGCATCCAGGAAAGTTTCTAGTATTCGGCAAATTCATTTTAAGTTAAATCTATTTCGAACTGCTAGTTCCTGTGTACTAAGCTTTAGGATGAATTCACTGGCACTAGATTCGTGTTCGTAGACAATAGACAATATATAGACTAATATTTTATGTAGATAGTAGGTATCGAACTTTGTAAAATCTAATGATAATTCAGAGCATAATAACACATATTGCACATTCTTCAATAATGTATAATGCTTAAATCTCTTCGTAACATTAAATCTCTACATTTATCAAAACTTTCTTTCCCACTCGGTAAGTGAAGTGAAAACCTGAACCGACAAGAGACTCGGAAGACTGCATAATTCATCGTTGTATTTGAAATTTGGAAAGTAATTAAGCGTAGACTTTTTCTATCTGATTAACGCGACGAATTAATGTAATTATGCCCGACGTTTAAATGGATTAGTCGTGTCACGCTGTCGCGCACTGGAAATGTTAAATTTTCAAAACTCGAATCAGACAGTGCTTTTTACTTGCAAACGTCTGATCGTTATAGGAAAACGAAACGGTCTGTTTGCGCACTGAGTATTCAGGAATTCAGTAAGAAGAATTTCTTACGCCGAGAAAAAGAGTATATTATTAACCAAGAAATTGATTTATTCGACAATGAATTCACTTATAGTAATAAATCTTTTGTTAATATTGATTAATTATTGATTAATTATTAATAAATTTATCATTACCATTATTAAAAAAAAGATTATATCTATTTGACGAGAATGAATTACTTCGAGAGAGAGATTATTGAATTAAGTAAACTGTGTATCATTCACTTTCAGTAAAAAAATGTAAACCAGCGGCGAAGAGAGTATGAAAAATCAGTTTAATCAATCTGGAGAAAAAAACTGGCTCGTTTCGTTTCGTTGGCTAGTTTGCTATAGCAATCTGATTATTAAATACATAAACAATATATATATAAAAAATATTCGATATTATTACTTGAAGATATGCAATATAATAAATGACATCAATGATCAAATAATAATAAATCGCATCAATGAACATGCTTCAATATTACATATCAGTAAGATCAGCTAACGTTATCGTACGTAAGTCGTGAATTAGGACTAGAAGTAACAATTTCCTCAGGCAAGGAATAAAATCTTTTATGAAGAAAAAAATATATGCTTAAATAATTACTAAATAACAAAATGTATTATCCATATGCTTTATAAGAAATTATAAATAAATACGGTCTGTTTCAATAAATGAAATTATTATGACCATAAATAAAAAATGTCGAATAAACTAAATACGTTCTGGCAACTAAAAGCCAATTTGCTTCATATACAATTAGCTCTCTTATTTTTCCCAATCAAAACGTCTCTGTCTGACCTTTTCACTGGACATAGAAACATGAACACATGACCACTAGAATTTTAAGTAGAATATCGTTCGGACTATAAAGGGTGTGGCCATCGTGCATCGGATATTTTTGCACGAGTCCATTTAAAAAAAGGCAACGAAAAAACAAAGAAAAAAAATAATTTCACGAAATCTCCACAATTCACACGAATTCTTTTCAATGGCCACAACTAGACGATTCAAAAGTTGCAAATAGTCACGCGCAAAAAATCTTTTTCGAAATGAATCAGACCGAAAATTTTTCGCGAACAAGCTTGCTCATTCGTTCAAATTGTCGTGAGAAGAATCACGCTAATTGGACGCCATTAAGTGAACATTTGTGACGCTATGTATGATACGTGTTTTCCTTATCAAAATATAGATCAAGTTAGTAAGCACCTTCACGTCGTTTACATTTGGGTCGTAAAAGGAGCGAAATCTGCATTAGTTTACCGGGTTGTTACGATACGGATACGTATGCTATCCTTTAGCAAAGGATTCGACAAATCGTCCAATTAGGTTAGTAGTCCTTACCAAACATCTTGTGAGAACATTTACCAACACGAAATCCAGAAGGATACCTAAGAGAGTCATAACTTCAAAACAGCTTCGTGGCAATCAACGTGGCCATTGCTTTATGAATTTTCTTATTTCTCTTTATTTTTTCTATTTTCCCCCCTTACTGCTTCCTCGTCATAGGTGCTTCGAAGGGGCCAGGTTATTATTTAGGGATAGACAGGGCAAGAGAGAATGTCCTCCTGTAAAGGCTATCCATTCGTGTGTAACACTGTACGATAATTAATTGCCAAAAAAAGAAGGACACTACCCATAGAAAGGAACAAGTTTAAAAAAAAATGATAAATTGCAGAAAATATATACTTGCACATATTAAATGCATACTGCATGTGTATACATACAAACATCCTGTAATAAATAGTAATAAAGTTATTGCGTAGTTGGCTGTTTATTCTACGACTTTATACTAATTGGTAGCTTTCATTTTTTTGGGATGAAAATATAACGAGCTAACCGCGCGTGAAAATTGGCAAAGAGGAAACGCAAAGTAAAATAATAAATCCTACCACACAGGAAGCAGAAATATTTAACACAATTTCTCGTAACACTTTAATATCAGAAATTTAGTCCATTTATCTTCATATATTTGGATAATACGATTCCATTAAAAAAAAAAAGAAAATCCGCCGTCGCAATTAATTCGCAAGGCCTAAATTTTATTCGAGCTTTCACGTAGCAAAGATGCGCAAAGAGCTCGGTGACAAAAGCACAGCCTTGTGACACGAATTGAAACTGTACTCACCGATGCAAAGTACAAGAGCCACGAGGGTGACAGGCAGTAAAACTCTCGTCGAGATCATCGTCGCTGATGTCATCCTAGTCTTCACGCGATAGTTGACTTCTCTGTTCCCGGCACTCGGTCACTTCAAGCGTTTTTATTATTTAACGTTTTCTTCCAACACACCAAACAGTCCCCCACCCTGAGGCTGACGCACCAATGAAGGCTTAGCCTGATGCGGAAACTCCGTGCAAACAATTTCGCCGAGCGTCGTTGCCACGACCTGAAGCTTCCTGCTCGAAAGTTCGGAGCGTCTTCGACGAGCTGCGGTGAAATTTTCTCCCTCTCTTGTATCCTCCTCGCTCTCTCTCTCCCTCTTTCTCAGCTTGCGGTTAAAGCTCCAAGGTGCGAGTTAGCGGAAAAGCACAGGAAGTCCCTTCCTTATTACCCGAAGCTTTATTACTATTGAGAAGTTAATAACGACCAGAGCGTCACTTCTGAAGTCACCCGACAGAAGATCCAAGTAACGAAATTGAAGTTGAATCAATGTTTATCTTTTATTTATCTTCAACCTCTAATTCTCCTCCAAGTCTTTTATAGGTTATTCCGTCTTCGCGCTCGTTACGTTAAATCCATGAGTATCCGTTGGTCTCTTGAAACGTGCGTAAACTTCAACCGCTCGTGACACTTCGAAAGTAACTTTACAATAACGATGCTCCTTCTCGACTGACGCTCGATTCAATTCTCTTCGGAATTTGCTCTCTGTTTCCTCTCCTTCCTGTTTGTCGACTGATCCAAGCGCAAACTCACGTTTAAACCCTTTCGCGAAAGCTTTTATCCTTCTGAGGCACAAGACGATCGCCACGCCGAAAGTCGGGGAAGCGTCCTGCCAGGTACGTCTGGTGCGGCGTCGCCGTTCAACTGACATGCACGCAGTAACGTACGACGTCGCGCGATGTCGCTGCGCCCGCGCTTTACAATCGTTAATCGCGTGCCGATTATTACAGGCATTGTCTCTTCGGATGAGCCAAATATCTTGTATCTCAGTTTTCCTAGGCTGAAAATCAAGATTCAATCTTGATCCAAGCATCGATTCCGTACGTCTTCATTCTTTTTAGTCTTTCTTTATTTTCTTCCTTCTCTTCCTCCGCTTCGTTCCAACCAGACATTTTTCCATCTTCTCAACGGCCGATCGCAATCCCATAGACGTGGGGGTAATATTTGGACAAACGACATCCAGTCAACGTGACGATCGTTTTGCTGAAAAAAGAAAAATAAAATAATACGGTCTGTGTGGCGTTAGGTCGCGTTGAAATCGTCGGATGTAGAATTCCAAAATTATTTCCCACTGAGGAAATGGCTGGTAAATATTTCTCTGACAACGCTATGAATGCTCTATGGGGCAGCTACGGTAGATACATTGCTACACGGTGGGAATAAAATATTTTTTTACTCTTATTTCATTCTGTAAAGCGTGCGCTATTATGTTTTTAACCCACTGTTCCGTATACGACCTATAAACGTGCACGTATCTGCACTTTCGGACACGTGGCATATATATGTGAGGGTATGACACTACTCTTCTATGCATTTACGAACACCTTGTATATACGTATAGCATATATACATATATACCAGCAATATTGTACGGACTAACATCAATCATGGACTTTGCCGCAGGTGAACCAAAGTTCTGAGCAAAATGGTTGGTCCTTTCATATATAGTTTCAAAATCGAAATACATATGAGACATATTACAAGCTAATATGCGTCATTATTTTCTCTATTATGTACTGACTTACAGAGGTAGTTTGTAAACGTGCCCTATGATAGTTTTTTTAAAAAAAAGGTATATTTTATACGTATATCCTAGAAGTATGTTCATAATTAAAAGCATGAATACCCAGACAGACTTGTATAAATGCCACAACGTTCAGCAAGGTTGTGTGTCTTATGAGTGCTCATCTGACAGTGATATATGCTGAATTAAATAATTTCATAAAAATGCAAAAAAATCATTAATGTTGATTACATCTGATGCTTCATTGATCGTGTCAAAAAAGAGACAAATATTGTCTCGTTCACGCTTTATCAAAATATACGATAGATATGGTTTAGGAATGCCTCATAGCATGGTGAAAAAGAATTTCTATCGACACGTCACATTTGCTTTATAGTTTTATCATGCTATGATCGTTTATTAAAAAATCATGATATCGTGTCGCAAATCAAACTAAAAAGTTCTCTCCATGCAAGGTATAGGGTACATGTGACGTTGCACTTTCAAAATTTTACATTGTCATCGGTTATTTTCTTAATGCAATAGATACGAAAAATTTTGAATGCTTAGTATATAATTATATACAACGGGATTCAGAGTCTAAGTAAAATAAAATAGAAGTATGGCCCTTAAAAATTAATATTTTGCTACGTCTGGAACGAAGGGTGCTTTCTTTTATTTTTATGACAGACCGCGAGAATTTTTGTACCTGATTCGGAGACACCTGGAATGGAATTAGTTTGTCCGTAAGAGTGAATATTAGTGCAAAAATCCAAAAATCCTGAGCTCATACGACTGACGAAGAAATTGCCTGACAAAAATATGTATGGATCAAAGTACCGAATGCTTGTTATAAATTGATTATGGGTATTGTCATTCGAGATAAACCAGACACGCTCGTTCTTTCGTTGCTGCCAACAAGAAAAGCAATCCCGTAGTTCAATGTGCATTGCAATCCTTTGAATTTATTTCAATTGTATAAAGTATATGTAAAGTGTATGCCAAGTATGCGCGGATGTAGTAGCAAAATCAATCTTTAGACGGTTTTGAAACAGATGCTTTATGATTCTTTCACGTGAATAATATTGCAATGAATAATATCACATAAATCAAGTCATCAATCAAAGTCATCGAAACTCCACTTACAATTAAATAGTATTTTAACGGTTGACTTCGATACGTATGTTTACGCATACTTGGCATACACTTCAAAGATATTTTATTCCATTGTAATAATTACAACGGATATCGATACACAATTTAAAATTTCATCAGTAAAAATATGCTGAAATCATTTGCATCCTTTGCCAATGGCGTTCCTCAATTTAAAAAACTTAAATATTCATTATTACATTGCCTATATTTTTACATTACTGACTATAGTTATCAGTATAAAATCTCTATTTGCAGCAGCGCCATGTAATTTATGTATTGAATGTTACAGTTGGAAAAATTAAAAATTACAATGCCCCTCAGTAACAATTGCTGAATAGCAAGCTTCTGAGATTCAGTCAATTGCATTGTTCAATATGAAGCGAGCAAGTTTGTTTAAGAATATGTGTATACAACGCTTATAAAAGTTAGTAATATTTACAGTGTGAAGTTTGGAAGTACTGTTTTTGGCTTTCGTTTTCTCCTGTGCGTAATCGACATTGACGGTTCTTATCGTATTATCATGCCATCAGTTATTTGAGCAAATATCACTGTCAAGTGAGCACAGAACCTTGCTGAACGTTGTGACATTCATACAAGGCTGGGTACCTATTTTTACAAACAATATGTGCATCATAACCTTTAAGCCCAAGAATAATGCATATTAAATTAGCATATGAAAACTGGTTTTGATGGTTTCTACGATTGATCCTTGGCAAAATAATAATTGTTAATTACACGTGAAAAGAATCAAGAATCACTTACCAAAACTTGTACATATTATTTAGAGATCCCAGAAGCTAAAATAAACTTCGTCAAGATTCGATGAGAGCGCGACCCTCGAATGAATGGGTTGTTATAATTATGAAATAACGAAAACAGAATAAACAAAGGTAAAACCGAAAACCCGATCTCTCTCTTATAAAAAAACTCACTCAAAAATTTCCAATTGAGGACTGAAGTTCTATTGTTCGGGTGGCCGATGCTTAATTACGCGACCTCTGTGTCTTCCGAGTTCTTTGAGCCAAAAGCAAAGATTCATCCTTTTTTGTGGATGAGTAATAACAGCGCAATGTCGCCTGGATATCAGAAGATATTTTTTTCGACAGTGGTTCTCTACGGGAAGAGTGAAAAAATATGATTATTCATATATTAAATTATTTTAATAACACTATCATTCTCATCTTTTCAACTTTGAGTTATACGATCGAATATACCTGCCTGCATTGAATCTTCGAGTTCCTTTCCGTATCCCCTACTATTTAACTTATCGCAAACTCCATTCTTTCCATTATTCTCCCTCGTCCTGTCCTATATGCTTCACGGCGGTATACAAGGGTACAGTTATATTTGGGGCTTCAATTAAAAGAGTGGATTAAAATAAAGAAACGAAATCTAACCATTCTATCCTGTCCATGAAACCCTCAAGCCTTCTTTGTCGTTCACTCGTTGCATCCATCTTTTTGTTTCACAATTACGTACGTAGGAGCACAGCTCAGCCACGGAAAATTCCATGAACTTTTTCGTAATCCATATCTTTCCAGCATTACTTTTACGCTCTTTAAAAGAGTGCTTATAATTGAATTAAATCTCCTTTTTTATATACCATTCGCATTTTAACTTACTGTATTATATAATGCATGTATTGTATACCTTTGTGTTCAATACGCAGATATACCGGATGGTCTAGTTAAATATATCCACTCCAATGGAGTTCGTTATCTACAGTAGCCACTTTTAACAGTGCTACCCAGTATACATATGTATGTATATGCCAAGTCCTGGTGGAAGCAGTTTCCTTAAGGACATCAAGCGAGCTTCCAGGATAAGATTCCACGTGAAAGGGTCCTTCATTCAACGGTTATTCGTGATTCCAGTCGGGACATAGATCAACTGGAAGAAAAGGGATATCCGTTATATTATTATATTTCCTGTTTGTCTCCCAGAGAATTTTGTTTTGCTGTGATCCCAAGTAGATTAAAAACTCCCACTCAATGCAGAGGCAATGTTACGATATTGAAATTAGAAGTTAAAACTCCAACTTTAGAAGTATTATATTAAACTGTGTCTGCGTGTATTATATAGAGCAGATTCCTACGCGCGTCGCTGGAACGCGACGCGTTGAGATGTTTACAGAATTTAATTATACTAGCTTCTGTATAACTGCATATTGTGTGCCCTTTATACTGAAATTCTTGTTTTATTTATACTGCGCTATTAATGCGGTATGCCTGTTCTGGTCTTATGCTCATTCGCTACCGTAATAATTATTCTGTTGCATTAATGAAAACGGTGCGAGCTCGTTCATTATACGTGTGTCGACAGTAACGTAATATGTAAATGAATTTCACTGCACTATTAACGCAGTGTATGCTTTTTTAAAATAGGCAACAATATAAATAATTATCTGAAAGAATATTACAGACAGTAACGACACCATTTAGTTATCCATCGTGTTAAGTATAACGCTGGAGACATAGATCGCTCACTCGGTATGAATTTACTATCGATAAGGAAGAGTTAGCGAATTATTGATTTCTTGAAAATCAGCTGTTAAATTGTCAGGTTTGGAAAGTGCCTATGTCGTTAGAGATCAAGAAAAGATGGAAAACGAAGTAAAGATCATCGTAAAATGGAGTGGAAAGGAATATCATATTATAGATCTTATGGAGAATGACACTGTCTCAATTTTGAAAGATCGTATCCACAAAGAAACCGGTGTTCGACCAGATCGCCAGAAGCTACTAAACCTTAAGTTTAAAGGTTATGTTATGTTATGTTTTGACGTAGTTTTTGTAATATTTTATAAATTTCGTTAAAAGACGTACATTTTAATACATAATGATTCTATTTGAAAAATGTTTATTTTTTTGTGTTCAAACAATGTTTTTTCTGCCTTATGACAATGGTTTTGTGGTATTTTGTTATTGTCTAAAGGTAGAGTGAATGATAGAACATTGGTGTCCATATTTGTAAAATATTCGACTTCAATTACACTTCTATTTAATTTGAAAATTCAAATCAACAGTGACAACCTTTTCATGAAATAATTGTTATTTTGAAATACAATAATCCACAGAATATTTTTCTTCTTTAGGCAAAGCAGCTCAAGATGACGATGCTATAGGAAAATTAGGCATTAAGCCTGGGTTCAAGCTAATGCTTATGGGTTCTCGTGAAGAAGATATTGCTGAAGCAAGCCATGCCCCTGAGGATATGCCTGATGTTATAAACGATTTAGATATTGAGGAAGAAGAAATTGAAATTGAAAAGGCAGAGATATATCTCTTAAAAATTCAAAAACGAATTCAACAGTACAACATTGTAGAATTGAATCCCTTGAGAGAAGGAAAGAAGCTATTGGTCTTAGATATAGACTATACTTTATTTGATCATAGATCCGTTGCCGAAAGTGGAGTGGAATTAATGAGACCTTACCTACACGAATTTCTAACGCGCGCATATAAACATTACGACATTGTCATCTGGTCTGCTACTAGCATGAGGTGGATCAATGAAAAAATGAAACGCTTAGGGGTATCTAATCATCCTGAATATAAAATAGCGTTTCACCTTGACTGCCTGGCAATGATATCTGTTTGTACGCCTAAATATGGCATTGCTCATGTTAAACCACTTGGTATTATTTGGGGAAAGTACAAACAATTCTCTGCCAAGAACACAATAATGTTTGATGATATCCGGAGGAATTTCATTATGAATCCACAATCTGGATTACGGATAAGACCCTTCAAGCGAGCACATTTTAATAGAGATAAAGACAGAGAATTATTGAAACTCTCCAAATACCTAGAGCTCATTGCTAAAGTAAATGATTTTCAAACATTAAATCACCAAAAGTGGGAAGAATATAAAGCAAAAAATAGCAGAAGTGATAGAAGAAGTGATGAAGGAAATGATGAGCAAAATGCATAGTAAACAATAATATTCACAATTACATAAACAATATTGTCTGTGTTGGTGCCACATTTATCATACTATCATTATGCAACAGATCTCAATGAGAAAAAGTAAATTGTGGTAAAAACAAAAGTGTAAAACTCATTATGTACGACCTTCCACATATGATCTGCTGTCTGGAGAAAATTAGAGTAGAATTTAGTGAAACTTCGACACTTTGAGAAACTGCACGACCAGTACATAAGTTCCAAGTGTGTCTAGAATATAATCAGAAATATAAAAACAGACAAGAAGACTTCTTTTAAATAAACGAATGATTAAGCAGGATTCCTTCATCTATTCATGTTTTAAGCATTTCGATTTGAGTCATATTTACTCAATTCATTGAAAGTATGTATTTTTTCACTTAATTTTCCTCACCTTTGACGTACTTATATGTTGTGTAAAAATGTACAATAAACTCTCTTAAAGTAGGGAATAAAATTTTCATATTTTCCAGCTTCGTACGCGTTTCTATTTCTAAAGCGACCTATACTCTCCAAACACTCGTCTGACGATTACGTTTCTTTCTTGGGGTACAAGATAATTTTCTCCATAGATTGTAAACATTCATATAAATAAAGTATCGAAAAGTATATAGTATATAACAAAAATAAATGCATGTAAATAAATGCATAAGAATAAAATCGCTCATCTATCTGAAATTACCAGTTGTTCACATTTTCATATAATTTTACCAATAGCATGATTTAATTACTACTACTAATTCAACATTCAATATCAATCCCTTTTTTTCCTTTTTATACGTATTATAGCTTTATAACCAGGTTTGTGAGCCATTTTAATTTAAAGAAAGAATATGTCTACTTTACTGTTGCGTGTTTTGATGTAAAACATGACAAGATGGCTGCCTATTGCGGGTAGTCGTGATCGCGGAGCAAACGTCATTCATGCCGCGCGTACGATTTCGTAAAATATATTCTTTTTCGCTTGTCGTGCACTCCGAAAAACGCGTGAAATGGAGCTCTTTCGCACAGACACACATTTTATTTTCGTAAAGGAACAAGACAGCCTTTGGTATGACAAATACACTGGCGAATTCTCAGTGAAATCGGGTACGTATTTATTCTTTATTAAAAATAATACACAAACAAAGGTTTCGAAAGTTGTTTTATACACTTTTATAAGCTTTTCAAAATCTACATAATTAAGAATGACTTACGTTGCCTAATTTCCAAAGTTACTTGGTCGTATCCTATTTGGAAAATTAGGAGGGCGTTTTTTGACAGTTCAAAACAATCATGAGTAATTTTGAGTTTCGTTTCAGTTTTTTTAATAAAGGAAATTAGTTTTAGCATTTCAGTGTAATGATCAATGAATAAACAATTAATTTTTATTTCGTATTGTCATTAATGATAGCAATGTCTATCTTGACAGACTTGTTTTATTGACTTACTTAATACACAATATTTTCATCTGTCAAGCACATGGTCGACGTAATATTTGACTAATGAGATGTCATAATGAAAAACCTAACTTTTACTTTGCATAAGAAGAGGTCTACATTTTGTAATCTAGTGTAATATGTGTTTTTATACTTTCAATTTTCATCGCGGTATATAAATACAGGCTTTACTTCAAATATTTGTATAAAATCCTTTAGATTAAAAAAATTATTTTATTTATACGATTTTATATATCATTTAGATTGGGAATGGGCAACAGCCAATGATCCAGAATGCCTTGGAATGTTTTATGGGATTGTTGGTAAAATCGAGCAAGTCTCGGTTTTGGAACCACGTCTAATGCTTATAAAAGAAGTGTCAACCGTAGGTGAATTACATGGTGGGCACACGGTATATAAAATTAAGTCTATTGCATTTTTGCATCTGGGTTCAGAAAATGGAGATATTGGCTTATTACCTTGTAAAAAACATCAACATGCTTCAAAAAAGAAAGGTGTAAGTGCGTTGCTTGATGTACCACAGAAAGTAGGATTTGCCAAAACATGGGGTACAATTAAAAGTGCCACGAATACAATAAAAAATACCACTCAACATGCAGCTGCTCTGGCTACGTCACAGGTTTGATAGTAATAAATTTAAAAAATAAATATGAGCCACTCATCTTTTGTTCATCTGAATTTGTTTATCTTATGCTTGACTAGGTCAAATCCACAGTAATAAAAAGAAGCGGAGGTAAAGATAAAGAGAAGTTTGAGAAGAGAATTCTCGAGGAATTGAGTAAGATCTTCACAGAAACTGATTCATTCTTTTTTTGTGAAACTGGAGATATTACTAACAGTTTACAAAGACAATGTGTTAGTGAACAGAATAAAGAATCTGGTGATCAAATGAAACCTCTTTGGCAGAGAGTCGACGATAGATTCTTTTGGAATAAACACATGTTGCAAGATATAATTAATTTAAAAGTAAGTATTTAATTACATCTAATATAAGAAACATAATCATAAATTCTACGTTTTTAATACAACTTTGAGTGACTTTATATTAAATCGTAATTTCTCTTTAGTCAGACTGTTGGATACTACCTATAATACAGGGATACGTTCAAATTGAAAAATGTAAAGTCGAAGTTGGCTACGATGGACAACCACAATATGAAATCTTTAACTTAGCTATCATTTCTAGACGAAGTAGATTTCGAGCAGGTACGAGGTAAGTTATTCACAAAATTTTCAACCAGTTTGAATTATAATTGATAAACCAAGGTAACATAAAAACTTCTCCATATCTGATAGATATAAGAGGCGTGGTGTAGATGAAGATGGAAAGTGTGCGAATTACGTTGAAACCGAGCAGCTAGTTTGGTATCATGATCACCAGGTTTCATTTGTACAAGTTCGTGGAAGTGTACCAGTATATTGGTCTCAACCTGGCTATAAATACAAACCACCACCACGGATAGACAAAGGTGATCTCATTAGAATAATTTCTTCATTTATAGTTTTTATTATTTGCAGTAAAATTACTTTTATATCTCATAAAAGAAAATCAAAATCACATATTTTATCTTCTAAAATGTTTAGATGAGGCTGAAACGCAAGTAGCTTTTGAAAAACATTTTACTGAGGAACTCGAAAAATACGGTCCAGTTTGTATTATAAACTTGGTCGAACAAGCAGGAAAGGAAGGAATTATTTGGGAAGCTTATAGTAATCATGTACTGAATTACAATAATCCAGATATTACTTATGCTACATTTGATTTTCATGAATATTGGTAAGCTCACGTTAACATTTACTCAACATGTTATTTTGCAACAATCCATCGTATTGTACTTTTAAAACAACTTTTCCATTACAGTCGCGGAATGCATTTTGAAAACGTGTCAATTTTGGTAAACTCCTTGGCAAATGTATTGACAGACATGAGTTACTGTTGGCGTGATAAACAAGGCACTATTTGCATGCAGAAAGGAGTTTTTCGCGTAAACTGCATAGACTGCCTAGATAGAACAAATGTTGTTCAAACAGCACTGGGCAAAGCCATAATGGAAATACAATTCTCAAAATTGGGTCTGGTACCACCGGAAGGAACTCTTCCCACTAATATCCGTCAGACTTTCCAATTACTTTGGGCAAATAATGGTGACATTATTAGCAAACAATATGCTGGTACTAATGCTTTGAAGGTACAGATATAAACCATAATCTAATATAACCTCAATCCAACCAATATCCTTAATATTCTTAATCCTTAACGGTCACATTGGGTGACAGTGCCCGTGTGACCATTATGAAATTCTACTAAAGTGTGACAATTGATGGTTAAACTCATAATCTGTATCTTGTCAAAACAAACTACATTATCCCTTAATCTATGCATAGAAATATTTCTAATGATTTTCAGGGCGACTACACAAGAACGGGAGAAAGAAAATTTACAGGGTTAATGAAAGATGGAATGAACTCAGCGAACAGGTATGTAATTTAATTCATCAATATGCATTCTGACACCGTATCCAGGGGCGGATCCAGAAATAATTCTTCGTGGGGGGATTAACTTCTACATAAAATCTTAAGATGCTCTTATTTGAAATAATATTCAGCGTACAGTTAACTTTTGGGGGGGGGTATCCCCCCACCCCCACCCCCCTTGGATCCGCCACTGCTGTATCATTACTCTCCCTTTTATTTAAATACACAGCTTTCATTCAGTCTTCCAATTCTTATAGATATGCAGCGATAAATTAAAGACTGTGAAAAACTATCTAACCAAAATCGGTAGCGCCCCCCCTTGTTAGCAAGACACTTCATCACGGCGGTCTTTTTCATTTTGATCTATAATGATCATCTACTTTTTGAACCCGCGAGATCCTGACACTCTCCTTTCATTTTCCCGTAGATATTACCAGCAACACTTTATGGACGACATACGTCAGGCGGCGATAGACACCTTGCTAGGCTACCCCATCAACGTCGATCAACTAAACGACGATTGGTCGCACTACTTAGACGTCCTTGATAATTGCTGTCTCGAACTCATTCCCATAAAACCACCAAATATACAACTTCAACTAGCTACCTTGCCAGACTTTCTCTATATCTCTGCTATGTATCATATAGCAAGGTTTGTCGTTCTGCTTTGAGTTTTTCAACTGAAAATCAGTTCTGTCTGAACAATGAGAATAATATAAGGCAATTGGATTGAAATTAATAATTTTACAATTTGCAGTGATTCTTAACCATCTCTAGACTAACTCTTTCATTAACCCTGCGAGGGCTGCTACTGATCTGACAGAAGCAAACACAATTTTTGTTTGTATCTGTAAGATACGCTGCGACCTCCGCAGGCATAAGAATTCACTACTACACAAATTTCTTAATGCACGTTTAATTACTGTGCATGTTTATTTTGGGATTCAATTCCTCCCTTACGTCATGACAAGCTCGAATTCGCTTTGGCCGCTTGTCGGATATAGGAATGGTTTTACATTTATGATAGGACTGTTTTCCGATGACTGCACTGATTGTTTAATGGGAGTCAGATTTCTTTTTAAAAGTTCTAATGGAATATATTTATTTTCCCATTAGGGACCTGTAACCGTTATTATAATGGCTTTTCCAGGTATTATCTAAACCGCTTCAAGGATGTGTATAGACAGGCCACGATTGATATGATGTTAGGCAATGCAGTGCCTGAAGAAATATTTCAGGAACGTACCGAGGAGGAGGATAATGCAGCGACAGCAGTGCATGTCAAGTTACTCATTGAAGACTGTAAAAAGCTACTCATCCCTGATCCTGAATTCATTTTGGGTAGCTGGGGGTTGATAGATGCCGACCCTGTGTACGTAGATAAGAAATTATTATCATTTAATGTTCGTTAATATCATTTACCAATATACAATATTTATTTAAACAGTACTGGTGATCCAACCGAAACGGAAATGGATACCATCTTGATTTTAACACGAGACAGCTACTACGTAGCGGATTACGACGATCAAATTGATAAAGTGACTAATTACCAAAGAATTCCTTTCAAGGATATTGTTCTGATAGAATTTGGTCAACCAGAGAGCACTGTTTCTTTGTTTAAGAACAAGCATCATCATTGTATTAGAATCAATTACAAGATTTCTAACGAATATGGCTACTTTCATATGTTTAGAAGTACGAATTTGCGCTTCTTTAATAATATGGCTGTGGTTATTAAAACCGAGGAGGAAGCAATAGGTAAGGTTTCTCAGGCTTATTTATAGTCTTCTAATAATACTCATTCATGGCTGTAATTTTTTAGAATCTTTAAAAGCTATTTGCGAAGCGATCTCTGTGGCTATGGAAATAGCGGGACTTCCAAAGATTCCAATAGCGATGAACGTTATCTTAGATAAAAGAAGGAGTAAGCTAGTTAACGTAAAGGGTTCTACTGGTCTCTTAGACATTTCCTCATTTCCGGAATTAACTAGAAACGTGTCCGAAACGCAGTTACTTGCTTTAAAAAGTGCAGGTTGGTGATAGCTCTTCTACTTGAAATTAATATAAGAAATTCATATGTAAACCTTTAATAATAATTTATAATTATAGGAACAAAAGCATTGAGCAACATGTCAGAACAGTTTAGTAAACTAAATAAGTTCAGCCATAGTTTTAGCTCGAAGAAACCAACGAATCTTGCGAAAAGTATTGGCAATAGAAAAACAGAAAATTTTCCGAAAGCTACATTTACAGTGGGTGGCCGTGATTTGATTGGAAATGTAAGTCGCAAATCTAGTAGTAGCAGCTGTAGCGACGAAGAGAATAGAGAAATTATTCCCATACATTTGGAAAGGCCTCCGCATTTTACTCATGACAAAAACCTGATGGAAGCTTACACGCCAACTGTTGGTATAATAATGGGAATAAAAAATCCTTCATTAATTCAAAATGATGGACGTGCTAGTAACTTGACCACTAATGAATTGTCCTGCATAGTTCAGGGTAACTTTTCCATTTTAACAAAGAAAGATCTAGCCGTGGATGGTTTGAATCTCATTCCAGTTTCAAACTCAGGAACAAGCACCTTTAGTGCATTCTCACAAAAGACAACAGCCAATACACCAGAAATAACTATTCAAAATGTTATGGATTATGTGTCTGATGAAAAAGAAAAATTAATCCCACCCTCGACTTTAAACTTGCCTAAAAATATTAGTCATTCCTCTGGTGAGGTGGACAACAAGGCGCCAAATGTTGGATTGAACTCCAACACTTTACAAACTGATAACAAACTTTTGGACAAGAAACGTTCAAATTCCGACCAAGATTTGACTTTGAATATCACATCTTCTCAGAGCGAATCTGCGTTGAAGTCGATAAAGACTAATATTACTAACGTTACAAGTCCCGTAACTGCTACTGCAAAGGACATTCTGTCGCCATTTTCAAAATTCGCAAAAGGCGTTCAAAATCTGGGCGCCAATTTAGATCCCAGGAAATTGAAACCCGGTCAGGTAGGCCTTACGCGGAATCTATCGGACCATCATATAGAAGAAAGGCAGAAATTGCAAGAAAAATGGAGCAAGTGCAAGTCACGACTAATAGCTCTATAAGACTAAACTCGTCAATTCTTCAAATATTATACTTTTATAAGGATTTGGCAACGTGATTACGAGTTTAGTATTACAAGTGTAACACCTCTGTAGAGTGATATAACTGACCGTGATAAAGGCAAAATTTCAAAGTATTTATAAATTCAGGCTAATATTCTAAATTTAACCCTAGGTTAATTGGCTACTTAGAATCGAAGTAGCTATAATGCTGTCATTTTGAAATCTGTGTAAAACTGCACGAAAAAAAAATACAAAACGAAGTGGAACTTCGTCAAAAATCATTAGAATCGAAAAAAAATACAAAGATCTGTTATAAAAAATTTTGTTGTGCCGTAGAAAATGAAAGGTCTTCAATTTCACATAAAACTCAATCATACTTGCAAATTATATAATTCTAGATTTAATCACGTTAGAAGTTATTTTAAACACTCTCAGTGGATTCTCTCAGGATTTTCGTGAATCAAAAATTTGATTTACAATCCTAGATATGACGTAATAAGTTGCTTATCAAGACTCAAATTGGAAATTGATTATCATTTCAAGCACTATTCGCAAACAGGCTTTTTTTTAAAAGAAATGATATTTAATATATTTCCAGAACCGTACCACATATATGGTGCAGTTGAATGTATAGAGCAATAAAATTAATCGAGCACGATTGACGATTAGCCATAAGTGTTAAAACGTTGTACGATACGATTAAGCATGTTCTTTATTTATTAATGTCGAAGGTGTTTTGATCTCTAATCACGTTGCTAAATTGGACAATCAACTTCCAACGTTGGGATATTGTCCCCAAGTACAAGAAGGTCAATATTTTTCCTGTAGCGAATTCTGTTTATATTTCTTTTCGAGCTTTTCTACGACGTTCTAAGAACAACCGTACCAGTATGATCCAATTTGTGTTCTTGCACGGAAGATACATTGCGCCGAGGGTCAAAACTTTGTGCGAAATGCTTATAGACGTACTGTTATGGTATTAGTAAAAAGGGAAACAGTACGCGTACCAATTTTATGAGATTAATTCTAAAATTCTTAGACCAATGGATTGTACGAGTGTCTTTGCAGTAATGGTGTAAAATCTTGATGTTATAATAACAGTGTAAAGAGGATATAAATAGAGCATTGACCGAACACCATAATTAATTAGTATTAGGAATGCCAACATTCTAAACTGTAATCCAGAAATTACACAATTACTGCACTCGAAACATGAGCCCTTGCCGCGCAAATATATTTCTTGGCACTTTCTTTCTCATTATAATTTGTACAAGCAGAACTGTTTCTATTTAAGAATTTTTTTTATACATAGTGGGTTCATTGTGTCGCATTTAAACCGCACGACTTGTATCTGTTAAATGAAACCCAATGAGTCTACTGTTGCTTAATGATTATCAACCAGATTTAATTAGTGCTGCAAGGTCTCCATGTATGAGAAGAAAGGAAGCTTTGTAGTCAATTATGTAAATACCCATAATTATTTAAACGTAACGAGTTAAATTTAACGGAGCATTAATATGGAAGTCACGAGTGGGATGAGAGCATCAGTTACCATAGTACCGTAGTGATTCAAGGTTTCTCAAAACTTTAGACAAGTTTTAAGCGTTGTTTTCATCGCGTGTGCGTTAATTACTTACGTATTTAATTATGAAAGTGAATGAATTTTGAAAACGCTTCTCAGACAATACATACTTCTCTTTTGTAATGTTCATGACAGCTATAATTTGACATGACACAGGCTACCTATTTTTGCTCATTTTATGTTCACTTTGTCGCATATACATGTATGTTACATACAACATATTGTACAGTATTAATTGAAATTTTCATTAGCATGAAATAGTATTTATTCCACTTACATATACATATATATTATATATACACACTCATAGCTAGTAGGGCGATCAGAATTTTGCCTGCCTTAATTTCACCTTAATTGCAACCATTTCGTCTAAAATTTAATTAACATTACTTATGAGAGCCAAGAGGAATTTTTCATATACATGTTGTGTGTGCGTGTATTAGAAGAAAGAGAAAATAGAAAGTAAGATATTCTCGCGTATTTGTCCTTTGACAAATAAGAAAATGAATTTAGATGCATATTAATACTCGTCATGGCTTTACATTGCTAATTTCAAAGTGGCGTCAACAGTTCTAACATATGAGAAACGTCATTGCGGCAATTAATTTTATTCTTATTTGTTTGGATCGTTTTAGATAATAGTCTGTGATAGTATTTTTTTTTGAGCAGTTTGAAAAACTGTCGATGATTTGTGGCTCATAGAGCATAGAAATGTGTTAAATTGTGGAACAAATTAAATGCGGGAGGGTCTTTCGTCTGTCAGGTCCGATGAATATGGTAAAGAATTTCATCGGCACAGTTAATGATACTCATTAGGTTTAACAATTTGTGAAGTTTGTGTAAAAGAAGCTTATGCTTACGTTCATGTTTATATCTCTCGCCTATAGTTTTAGTGAGCTGAAATGTTTATTTCGGAATTTTAATCCTTACAGTTATAACGATGCAATGTAAGGTCGAGCCTACGAAACAAAATGTAATCTACAAGTTATATTTCTAGTTACCACCGGCGAAAAATGTAATTCATAGTTAGACGCATTAACCATAAAGTTTACATGTGACGTAAAGGCGTTAGAATGTGCGTGAAGCCTTTTAAACATGGAAATACCTTTTTAGAGACTTTCGCAAGCGCGAAATAATTGAATCTTTACACATGACAGTAGATCGCCGACTTATCTAACGACGAAGTTCGTAAAAATTGTAGGAGAGAACCACAATAAAGTGCGTTACAAGTATTTGCCAATTTAATTTTCAAATTAGCATATTTTAAGCAAAATTTACAAAACTGAAGCCTACAACAAAATGATTTATTTCAGTCTTATTTGTACAAGAAATAATATTAATGATTGTGCTACAGAAAATTTTGAATTTTCTCAATTTTTTAACACGCATGCGCCACGCTTGACCTAATTTTCGCGCCTCTTTTTGAATTAAACGCACGTAAAAAAAATGTTTGTTATAGAAATTGCATTTGACTTTGCAAATAATAATGAATATTAATATCAGATAGATATCTGTTAAAATCACTGTTAGATTTTATTCTGTAGAAACTATTACTTTATTTAACGCAAAATTTAAATAGTCACTCTATTCGTTAACTAGGCTACCATATTGAAATTCCCGCAGTGTGTCATTATGTCCGAGCCATCCGAACATGCGAAAATGACGTAAATGGAGATGCGCAGAACAACTAGCTCCCTAACAATGGCTGTGACACAATTAACAACTGGAAATCCCCCTTTTATATTCCAAGTTCGCCAAATAAAAACATTACATAAAAATAGGCCATTTCGTTGTAGGAAACTCCATCCAGTTTCAAAAACCTTAAAAAAATACCATAAGAAACAAACGATCCATTTCCTAAATTAGCGAGCATAGAGTCAATTTGTGGATTTAATGAAACCGAAAGCGACACGTCTATCCCCCACTACCATTCCTTCCAGCCACCAGGGACGTCTCTAGAAACTATATTAAACCTTTTAAGCTTTTCTAGATTTTGTAACTTCGAAAGTAAAACAAACTGAAGAAAAGTAACAACAATGCTAATCGTACTTGAATCTGTTTCTCCACATTTTCTCGTTCATAAATACGAGAAACAGTAGTTCTTCGAGCTTGGAAAGAATTTTCCAAGTTGATTGTTGAATAACGCTACAAATACATAAAGGGGCATTTTCAAACTAGACACGCCCCTGTCTTCGAGCGGCGCGCGCCATCCCGCTCTGTCCGTGCTACGATGTCGGACGTCTTGCGTACCGTGGCGTAACCATCCGCCGGTTTTTCACGATTTTCTAAGTGAAATAACGGGGAACCTGAATCCCGAGTTGTGCGTAGTGTCGTGATATGAACGCCTGAATTATCCATCCACTCGATACCTGATATACTCAAGGAATCAACGCCTAGCAAAGATGGGTAAGTCAAGACAGAAAGTGGTTTGTGAGAGCCGGTTAGCTTTTTTCTCCCGTGCGACAAGCATCCAGTCTATACGAGAAAGACAGAGAGAAGCAGGGATGAAACAGTAAGAGAGATAATAAGAGATACGCCCCTCTACTTTGGTTTCCGCCCGTTTTCACGCTATTTCGTAGTCACGCTGAGCCCAATGTTTTCCGAAAGGACGTTACCTACGACACCGCTATAATTAGGTGGTTCTTGTTCGGTTTGACGTTTTCTAGGCCGAACGTTCTTCCGTGCTTTCTCGCCCTTTTTTCCTCTTTCTCTCTCTTCCTTTCCCACTAAACGCCTAAAGCTATTCCAGCTTGACCCTCCTTACTCTCTGTGGTCAATCTTGAAGGTTTTGGGTCGGGCCTGTTCCCACTTTTACTTGTCTGGTATTACTATATAATAACTGACTAGTCCCCCCCGAATCGACCGGTCCATTGACATTGTTTTTCCTTGCTATTCCCTGTCACAATGTACCCAGGCAAATAATTTTATTGTACAAGATAATAATTCAACATGGTAAACCACACGATGCATCCATTGCATCATTTTTATTTCCTAGTGCTTTTTGCCCTTTATTACGTGGAAATACCTTCCCAGTGCAATATAATGTGTACTGTAGAGCCTTGCAATAATTTCATAGGAAGATATCAGGAAGTTTCTACAGGTATGCCTGCACAAGAGAATAGCAGGATTGATTGCATCACCGTGAAGCGAGAAGAGATCTTAATGAAAGTGAAACAAAAAATTATGCTGCTCGTAGGCGTGAATTGGAGAAGAATCAGCGACTGGTGTATGCAGGATAGAGAGGGACGTTATGAAGTAAGAAAGAAAGTAAGAAAAGGGCTTGTCCCGTACAAAGACTGCAGTTGCGATATTTAGAGCGCCGCAAAACTTGACAGGGCATTATATCGAACGCACAACTAAATATAGGACGGCATTCGATATTCTATATTGATTTTTCTAGCTCCCTTGTATATCCACGTTCTCTATGGCACGAGGGGGCTCGCCCTCGAAAACCTATTTATTTTATTGCCCATAAATCCAAACTGCAACTCCAGCGTCGCTTCCAACACCAGATCAAAAATTCTTCAATGGCACCACACAACCTCCATCCTAAACAATTAAGTTAGTTACAATATTTCATCCCTTTCGATCATTCCAACTCACAATCAGACTGATTTAGTCACACGATAGATAAGATATACATATACGTATATTCAGCTTGACAGGCATAGGCCTCGCGCAAATGACAGGAAACAGAGCATAACGAATAATCCCAGTATAAAATAAAAAGTAGATAGGTATATCTCTTTTATTATTATTTTTTTTTTAATATCTCACTCGACCAGGCTCACACACGCGATCCTTTGCACGCACTGGAAAGCCATAACACTACTTCAAGCAAAGTCAAACTTATGCCCAACCCGTATTCAAATTCTATTAACATCCATATTTCTCTTACGCATCGCTCGTACACGAGTGAGCTCGTACACAAAAACTCATATCAAAATTCAAATACGTTAAACAGTTTATCAAGAGAGAAAAAAACTTTTACAGATATTCCTGGCCATATATATTATAAAAAGATGAACATTGCGAATTGCCTTTAGGATGAAAGATGTTTCACATGTGGTTCGTGGTTGTCCTCGCTGGGATTTAATGTAAACATGTACCTACATATCCAACTGCCGTTACGTAACCGTAGAATATAAAAGTATTCACTAGTATCGTTATCGAACAATATGTCTCAGATAAGATAGCATACAGAAATTATAAGGCATTGAAAACATTCAAACATTTGGCATATAACAGTTTCTTACGAAGCTCTCGGTGGTCCTGCCGTTGGCCTTTGAGGTGAGACTAGCTTATATCTATATCTATTAATAGTAAACCTATGATGGCGTTATAGGGTCAAGAATGTATTCTACGAAATACACAAAGATCGTTAACCAATGTTTTCGACTGTCTAGCTATGATTACCGGACGCCATTTACGTCGAAGGTTTCTCGGTAGCAATTGCGAGGCTGCGCATTGCAGGGAGTTCAATTGCAAAGATTGAAAAGCGTAGGAGTAATTTGATAGCAAACGAGGCTTATCTGCTTTCAGATAGGTTCGGTATGCTTTACGATTTATCGTTTCTATCAATAAGAACTTCAAACAGCTCAGCCAGTATTGGTATCCATGTAGTACTTACATAGCTGCAGGTTACAGTACGCAAATAGCCTTTGGCTGCGAAAAAGATCTGTTTTCAAAGTAATATATGGACTTTGATTTTATACCGTGAATGATAATTACATGTAGGTAGTTTTGTTAGATTATTTTATCTCTCGTTCCTCGATCAGTACACGTACGGTCAGTCGATTGAAAATTCTTCCAATTACCTACGTAGAGCTTTCCGTAGGATGCACACCAGGTATTTGATAGAGGGTCACTACCGTAGTAATGGGCTTTGTCCGGTAAGCGGATCATTGCGTTAATAATCGTGATAATTGTAAACGGCATCAAATCACTGCGACGAACCTTCTCATACTGAACATTTTTTACGGTAGTGTTGGTACGCATTGTGTCCATTCATTTACAAAGTTCCAAGGGTACCTCACGTATTTTGTAACGCTTCCGATAGCACGACAGTCGATGGATAAATACATAATGCTTCATCTGTCATCTTGAAAGCGAGTTATATTTTTCAACACGAAAATTCATCTCGCTTATTTATTACTGTTTCAATTCATTATTAGTTGACAGATTAGTGCTAAGACTTAGATAAGAAACTCGTATTCCGATGACTTCAGTGTGAAATTATAGGTTATGTGCAATGGGAGAAAAGTCAAGTTCGACACTCGTTCCGCATGGGAGACGCCGAGGTACCGAAATCAGTACCTGGCGAAGGAAAGTCTCGCCGGAAGTGGTACTCTTGTATCAGTGACGTCACTGCCGGTCTGTACGTGGTGGGGTATTTGAAATGTCACGTCACGAGCGGAGTGCAGTCGAAGCCTCGGTACGGTCTTCGAAGCATCGCGTCGCGCGCGTTTCCTTCGTCTACGTTAGTCAATCTGATATTATTTTCTTTTAGGTTAAATCCCGTTTATGTTTCGTGTGATTAATTCGACAGTATTATCAACATGGAATACGAAGCCAAGAGCTGATTAATAAAATTAATCGTTTTTATTCATTTATCGGTTATCTTATCGGTCCTCTGGGTGTTATAAAGTCGAGAAGGCGCGCACGGACTGGACGTAGACCCTCCCACCTGGAAGTTACGTAATAAAAGTTGTGAATATAGTGTGAAATAATAATGAAGTCGAAAAAGAATGAGGGAGTTATAGTCGGTGATACCAATGGGGTTCTGGGTAATACTGGAACTGATAGCGCCAAGGAGAAGCAGTTAAAAAAGGGTGAGGTCTTATGCCGACGATATTTTTATTAGCATATAATATTTCTTTTTTGAAGAATTTCTTCGAGGACTTCTTACCCCAATAAAAAGAAAATCATATTAATGTTTTGTATATATTTTGGGATCTTTTTACTGTGTGTATAATCGTTTTGCTTCGTCGTAAACGCTTTTCTGCTATTATACCGAGATAAGCGCTCGAGTCTGCAAGCAGAACGTTCAGGAATTGCTCTGATAAGAGCCAACCGCAAAAACCGCGGTCGTTTCTTAGATCGGCGGTTACGCCTGTTTTTACAGGGATGCCACGTGCAACGATTTCACTTTACGTTACATTCCGCGACGTCTTTTTTTTTACAATGCAACACCTGGATGCATTTGTGGCATTAAAGAACAGAATTATCGATAAATTATTTATCCGCTGGCTTTATTTAAACTATGCCAATGCGATAGACCGACAAATTGTTTTTCTAATTTATCGATTATAATCACGCGAAACAAAGTCCAAGGTACTGGTTGAAAACAGAAATAAAAACCATCGTCATGACGTTTGATTTAACAACCGCCGTCATTACCACCCGTAGGATTATTAATCATCAGAAAATATTTTTATATACCTGAACGTAACAGAAAATATTTATAAGTCTATTCTCGTGTCAAATTTTGATCCACGTGTTTTTTTTTACCACTCAAGGCAAACTTTATACACCAAGTTTATAGACCTCTTGTCCAAACAAAACTAAGTTAATTGAATACAGCATCGATGACAGTGTAATCGTGTTATCTAAAATTTAGGTAAATATATTCTATATATATAACATATATTATGTAATATATCGTTTCAAAATTGCCCAAGACTATCAAGATCCTCTAACCACTTTACAAGTTTGCTAATTAGTTACTAATTACAAAATGTTATCCTCGTATACTATGTATACACATATGACACATATTAAACTAGTTCACTTCGTTGATCTTAGTTATTTACTTTATCCGCTTCATTGAAGATAGTCAAGTTCCGTGACACGATATACCAAAAAAAAATACAGCAATTAGAATCGATCGGTCAACAACCATTAGAAAGCCATTAGAATCTGATCGCTTGACCCAGAGTGCAGCACTGTAGCATAGAGGGTCGTCGCATTTGACCCCACTTTGCGACATCCTATTTAACCCACTTTATGAATCATATTAATATATCGTGCATACAACCACGTTGCAATTCCAAAAGCCCACGCTCGATTGATAATCGTGAATTCCGATAGAGGATATTATTCTAGAAAGAAAAAAAGATAACAGATAATTTTATCTTCATTTTACATCTCGTACACAAACTCCCCCAGTAAGGCACAATGGATAAATTCTATACCGTTGATGCGCTCCAACGAATTTATTGTATCGCGTGAGTCCGGCTTGACTCGTCTGATGCTGCGTGACGTCAAATATCTGAAGTATCTTCGTGATGTCATAGAGTATTTTTAAACCGTCCCGCGAGCAGCCCGTGCCATGCCCACTGTTTACACCGTGAACAAATTTTTCAGCGCAAACGCACCAACGCCGAGACCGTTACGGTGTTGTAAAGTATGAGTAAATTCGTTAGGTAAAATAGATTCGCTATATCTATATACTCATTAACTTTCACGACTTGGCTCTGTTTGTATGTACGCGACGTCCGGCGATTTCACCGTTTTTTTCACCGGTATATAAAGGAATTACCAAGATCTTGCGAGGGGAGAAGCGGGAAGTCGCGGGGGACTCGCTCAGTTATGTTGGGCCTTGTTATACAGGACTTGCTATGATATATGCATTACACCGTACTATGAGTCACATGCTATAAACTCGTTCCTCGGAATATCATTCTTAGACTTCGCGAAATGCGTCATGTGAGATCGACAATGTAAGTCCCTTTTTATTAACGATATATCGATTATCTTATCGATTTAATCGAGTTGCTGCCGTATTTGATAAACGTGGTAGGAAAACCGGCCGGTATATTGCACAGAGCGATTTTCGACTTCCACTGACCAAACTACCTTTTACTTTTTGTGACACCTGTAGATGGCACTTTGAGGCTGGATTCTAATCGGATTGCCGCTGTCCGATTTCCCTTCGACTCCATTCAAGTTTCATTCGCTTTCTGCTATAGAAAATTCACGGAACCGTCATACTCTTTTTGTTCTGTCGAAAACCATCATTCGATTCTCGTAGTTGATGGGTCTGAAAGTTGCACCACTTCTAGAGTGTCCGTAGACCTTCACCCGGATTCGGTGTGTACGGCGAGCGTTTCTAGATACACTAAGAGCCTTAAACGGTATTTTTTTTTTGTTATTGGGCAAACCTATGTTCTATGTATGCGTCCCTGTATGTAGATAAATACTACCTGCTGGCTCTGTATGGCGTGTATATATTATAATACGGTAGGATTACACCTGTACCTCGCCATATTTGTTAAGTATTCGTTGTGCATTTTGAATACGAATCAATGTCAATTAAACGTACCTTTTAGAGTTCTTCGAATCTGTTACATCTTTCATCAACTTTACACGTTAACGATGCCGACGTTGATTGGCGGTGTGATATCATTTAGAAAGGAAGAAACATTCCTAAATTGATACCCTGACACACCTGCTAATCTACGAAGTCCTATTGTCATGCTTATTTCATTCAACCTGCAATGGCACTCTTTATGGATATGCTATGTATAATATGTTCTTTTTATGTCTCATCTTTTTTTTACATCAGTTTTCTCTCCAACGTCAATAGCTTACTCTCATGATTTATGAAGATTTTTTTTATTATTCAGGTAAAACATTCTGCCAGTCCTGCAAAAAGAAGTGCAGCGGCGAGGTGCTGCGAGTGCAGGACAAGTACTTTCACATCAGCTGTTTCAAGTGCGCTCAGTGCAACTCCAGTCTAGCTCAGGGTGGATTTTTTGCCCGAGAGGGCTCCTACTATTGTACCAAGGTAAGTCATCAAGCACGTGAGACAGTACCGACTCTTGGGGGATCTATCGGAGAGCCTTCCTTTGGCTCTTCGTAGTACTTTACGTGTCGTTCTCATGTGTACCACACGTGACGCCATTTCGTTTTTTATTTTAGGATTATCGCGAGCGTTGGGGCACCAAGTGCGCCGGTTGCGGGGAGTACGTTGAAGGAGACGTTGTAACTGCCGGGGAAAAGCACGCCTTTCATCCAAATTGCTTTCACTGTCAGAGGTGCAGACAACCCCTTCTGGGACAGGGTACTAAAGTGACATTGGTGCAAGGTAAAGTACTTTTAATGGTGATACTATAAGCATGGATATGATTTATGTTTTCCTGATGACTTCTTGTTCAATCACAGGCCAGGCACTTTGTCATCGATGCGTTAGTATTCCTGTAAGGGAGGCTTCGACTCCTGTCAGCAATAGCAATCCTCAGACAGTACGCGACGGCCCGGCTGATCCTGGTGCCTGTGCTGGTTGCAGGCAACAACTCCGGGAGGGTCAGGCTCTGGTTGCTCTTGATCGTCAGTGGCACGTTTGGTGCTTCAAGTGTCATAGTTGCGACACAGTGCTCCACGGCGAGTACATGGGCAAGTAAGTGTCGAATTTAATTGAACAGATAGTGACTATTCGAGGAAGATTTTCATTGTGGTAATCCTCTTTTCTCTTATTTAGGGATGGGGTGCCTTATTGCGAGAAAGATTATCAGAAGCAGTTTGGGGTTAAGTGCGCATACTGCGACCGTTATATAAGCGGCAAGGTGCTACAAGCTGGTGAAAATCATCACTTTCATCCAACCTGTGCAAGATGCACAAAGTGCGGCGATCCCTTTGGAGATGGTGAAGAAATGTACTTGCAGGGTGCCGCTATTTGGCATCCCCGTTGTGGCCCTGGACCCACGGGTCCTAATGGTATAGTCAATGGACACGGGGATGGACATACTCCACAGCATAGAGAATCCGAGCGTATCTCTAGCAGTGCTTCAGAAATGCAGGTAAGTGAAGCGACCATGAGGATGCTTTTAATTAAAATGTTGATTTGAAAGGAATGTCGAAGTGTGGATTTTGTACGAAGAGCATCCTATGATAAAGAGTAAATCAATCTTGTATTTGTATATACGTATAATGGGCAAGGATATTGTGTAAATCTTTAGGTGATCTTACGCATTATGTAAATAAATGCACTTTATAGGCAGCTCAGAGTGTATACGTATCCCATGCTTCTTACTCTAATTTTTGAATTGCTGCTAGTGAAAAATACAAAGGCCTTTCGTATTATTTTTCTTTTGCTTCGTAAGAGAAAGAAATGTATTTGATATTGGAAGATCCAAGGTATGCCAACATATAGTACCACCAGCCTTGGCTTCGATAACATATATACAATTTCTATTTGAAATGATAAGTTAATTTTTGAGAAAAATATCCGTTTACCATTATGCTTAAATTTATATCTTTTTCGCTAAACTCTCTATTTTCATTTTTATAAAACAATATTGAATAATTGTAAATGTATTATTGTCGGCATAAAGCTTGTGTATAGCTTCAGTTTTACTTTCGGAATACGAAATTATTTAACATGCATATTACCGGGAGCACTCATTTGCTCTCGTGCACGCTTCACTATATAACTATATATTAATCAGCAACAATTTACATCACTGTATATGATTTCATTGAGTTTTATTATTGCTTTTTTAATTGTTATTTACTTTTTTGCACGATCATTGTGTATAGTTTTCATTGCGGTCACGCACTCCAAGCCTGAACGGATCTCTGTGCAGCCCTTACAACAGCCTCAGTCGCAAGGTATGCCACGCCATATTTTTCAAGCAAACTTTCGAGAAGGTTTTTAAAAGTTTGACGTATTCTTCAAGTTCCAAGTCTTGTCGATAGGGTGTCACTTGCTTCATTTTATTTATTTATTATAATGAATCTCTCGCGTGCTGCTATATGTGCTCTGATAACAAGATGTCTGTGCACGTATCAAAAAAATTGGTCACAGATTTCTTTATCTGAATGAAATCTATTAAAGTAACCTGACGTGCTTTCTCTCCAGTATTACCCTGCACGTACTGGGAGCCCTGGCCTGATCCTGAGGGAATATGGACGCAGCGGTGCCGAGGATGTTTCTAGGATTTACACATACTCGTATCTCACCGAAGCTCCCACCCAGGGATACCTGAGACGTCCCATTCAGCCTTACGATAAACCTCCGACTAGCCCACATTTCCATAGACCGAGCTGTGAGTTTTTCGCGATTGATAGATTGACCAATGTCTTATTTATTTGGGATTTCAAAGCGATACGTAGAATTTCATTGAAAATCTCCTTATCACGGATCAGTACGACTAGGGACCATGTCTCATATACGAAATTTGATGCTGACAGTGGTGACATTTATTGACAGCATCGCGTTCGATAAGGAGCAGTGGAGGACGCAGCAGCCGGTCAGGAATGCGAGCCCTGGTCGATGCTCTAAGTGATACTAGACCTAAATCACCAGCTGCCGGTAGTCAGGTGGACAACGAAGAACCAATCGAGCTGGCACACTATCCGGATGCCATGAGACCACCACCAGGGGCACAGCCGCCAATAGAACGTGATGATTTTCCAGCACCGCCCTATCCCTATACTGATCCTGAGAGGCGCAGACGGTGGTCCGACACTTATAAGGTAATGCACGCGCTCGATTAAATTACTAAATCCAATTATTCGATCACTTTGAGCAATTTTCTGGAGTTGATTAATATTTCAGGGCGTACCAGCGTCTGACGATGAGGATGAAGTGGATAATAAGACCTACATTAAAGAGGCGGAACAGAAATTAAAGAAAGAGCAGGATGAATTAAGTAAAATCGACACAGGAATTGCCAAGGTATTTCTACAAGATCGCGAAAAGGATCGTGAAAATCTAAGACACAAGGCTGCTCATGTAGACCCTAGGAATGCATCAAGAACCCCATCCGCTGCCAGAGAACCAGCTTATAGGCTTCGTTACGAGAGTCCGGTCGGTGCCTGTAAGTCTCTCAGCACAGAGAAACCCTTTGTCACATTCTTAATACATTGATTTAATTGACGAGTGACCAACGATCCTTTCAGCGCCATCGAGAAACATAGATCATGCACGACCGTGGGAAGACGAGGATGGTGTCAGTTACAAATCAAGCGTAGGGCCTAGTTATAACGGTGAGTTTCAGTCCCTTCTACATCCTCGAGTGAAGCATCGCTCAAGATGAATCCGTTTCATTAACATTAAGCATTATATCATCTCATACATGTCCACACGTTCGCACATAACACTAACATTCCACTCTACCGTTAAGTGTTTCTCTACCCCATCGGGTTTTGTAATCACGGATAATAACGATAACACGGGTAGACTCGAATAATGAGCAGGGGTGGGTGGGTGGAATCATATTATCAACAAGCACGCGTTCTCGTATTCTCGCCGTGAAGACTTCCAAATAAATTTATCTTAAATAAAAAAGACCATTTGAAATGTACAATTATGAATCTCACGGTGGGACGTGGGTCTTCATTGTCACTGACCTATGATATTACGTTACTGAAACCGGTGTCTTAATTTAAGTGGCGTAGCACCAAATACCACACACTGGGCGCTCAGTAATACGAACAGGTGATGTATTATGCCTCTGCATGCCGTACGCCTATTTCTTTATTAAGTTTACGCTATCATTTCTTATTGAGCCCACGAGATTACTATCCATTAATTACCATTGAGTACTCTGTTAGTATCAACGAAGGAAGCGGTTCGCGATAGGAATGAAAATAATAAAGTGACTATCATTGCCCGATCGAACTATCGCTGCTACCTGACGGACCTAGGCACACTTTTATTACTGCTATACGTTTGCATGATGCACGGGGTTTGTGTCGCAATTATCCATATATCACACCACACGCTATTTGGATTTTTACTTCACTCATTTATTTTCTCAATAATATATTTGGACTAACAACGTTGGAAGATATCTCGCTCACACGCTTTGTTATTATTTTTATCATTTTTCATTTGTACAATCTATAAGTGCCTAGTCTTGTTTCATTCGTTCGCCGCATGTTTGCTGATTTTTCTCTTGTACTCTAAGCATCGTTGCTTCTTGCCATTTATTTTTTTATTATTTTTTTGTTCTTTACCTTGTTACCAGACTTTTACTTACGCGTCTTATCTTCCAACGTTCCAATCTCATTGCCATTATAACAATCGTCATCGATGATCTTTCACGCGCTACCTATCTTTGTACAGTCGTGTCTCTATTTGTGTTTTTGTGTTTGTGTTTGTGTTTGCGTGGGCGGCAGCCGGGAGGTCGTCAGCTCGTTCCCCGGCTCCCAGAAACTATCCACCTCTTGGTACTCAGCGGGCCTTCACTCTACCGAACGCCACTAGGCACTACCATTCGGTGAGTCCGAAAGCTTTTCATAGCTTTCCTACTGTGGTACGCAACTCAAACAGCCGATAAAAAAAATGGTCAATCGTACAACGCTAACGATACCCTTAAAGAGAAATCGACGAATGGAAACTAAAACGTGAATTACCACAAATTTCGATGACTTTCAATCTTTGGTACTTTCACGAAATGATAATCAGGCTTGATTTGCCACCACGGAAGGTTTTTTTTACGTTAAGTTACGTTTAGTACTGTCACCCTTATAAAGGTGCTGGTTACACCGTATCGAGTCCTACCCGGGGAACTCTTACACGTTCTATTTTACGAAAACGGGATTTTCTAATACACTATGTAGTAATATTACCTACTTATTTTTTAAATGCTCCAAACATAATCGTATGTACCTTTAGTAGAGAGCCATTGTTACTCCACACTGATTTTACTGTTTTCACATTTATACACCTGTACACTTACGTCTTTCCGAGTACTAATAAGGATCTACGTTATCCATGATTTTGTAAAATAGAATTGTGTCACTGTGCGTAGTCTCCTGCTATTTTTGATTGTACGGGACCGCGTTAGCGATCAAGTCAGTTAATCGGAGGATACGAGAAAGAGAAACAAAAGGATATGAGAAAAGGATATAAGAAGCTAATAGGGATATGTGACGTGTGAAGACCGTCGCCGGGGGCATCGTGTTTTTTTCTCATTTTTTTTTCCATATAAATTTGCGAACGTTGGGCATTCGTATGGGATTGAGAGAATGAATCTTTCTCAAAACTAATGAGTAATACTGTCGATTGACATTTGAAACCAGTTGTGAGCTCCCTTCGGCACATCCCGAAGCCGGGATACGGTCTGGCACCGCGAAGTCACACCTTCTCCTCGACCGGCGGTTCTGTATCTGCTCTCCCTGTAAGTCTTGCGCCGCGTATAATGCGGCGACTAATGCACCGTGTCTGTTAATGACTTTATCGAGAAATCAAGAGTGTTCGCTCTTTCTTTATCTTTAAGATTGTCCTTTCTGTCATTCAGGGTGATTACTCGTTCAGCGGGATGGGCGATAAGACGCACAGCACCGATTTCTCATCCGGCAAGTCCGATAGTGAGTAAACAATGAAAATAGGATAACGATAGTTTTCAAAAGATTTTCATTTTACTATTATTTCAATTAATTTATTACTAACGTCTCAAGCATTTTTGCTATACCCTACAGTCAGAACGTTTTCGCAAAATTCCTCCGATGGCCCAATTGCGATGGGTCTACATTTAAATAATTTCATCCAATCGTCTTATACAAAATTTACAGTACTTCATAAGCTCATGTCCCACTTCCCGGCATGCTTTACTAATTTTACGTATAACGAATCGTTGTACCGTTGCTTACCAGCCTTATTTGTTACCTTACTCTTTTCTTTGTGACGTGTTACGCCATTTTTTCTTTGAATCTTGAAAAAGCCATTACTAGGTATAATCATCGGCTGACAATACATTCCTCACAAAATAAGTATGTATTGGAGTCTCGATAGCCAAGTAGCGTGAGTCGATTTTTATTATCAAGTGTAACAATTTTTTTAAATTGGTTTGATGTCGGTATATTACAATGAAAAATGTAATTACATCAATTTTTCATCGACTTGCATCTCGCTGTATCCAGACTCCTTTAACGCACATGTGTCTATTAAGAGAAGTAAAGTATCAAGTGATCTTTATTGCTATAACAATCAATTCTGTACCTGACCCATTTTTTTTTCTTTATGCATCAGATACGTATAGGAATTCTTTTTGATGCATGCATTTATTACTTTTAATTGACTAATTAATTGAAAATAATAATACCAATCATGAAAGACAGGTACAGCATTGACAAATGAAAAGGCATTGCAATTAGTGCAACAACTGGTTTGTGTTATACAGTTTGATATGGTTTTTCTTTCCCATTTTTTTCCCACATATTTAGTATCGACAGGAAGCATCACGGATGTGGACCGACGGGCACTGGTATGTACAACAGCGCCCTACTACTCCCGGCGAATTAGCATGGTTTGTAGCTTGCCATTGCACTTTATTGCAACATTGCTTTGACACACAAATTATTATTGCATAGTATAGTGGTCTTTTTTTTCTAAGTGCCCAAGCATGGTTTGAATATCAATACTTGGTAATGCAGATTTAATTATTGATACAAATGTCATACTGTACAGTGATGTTGGGTGACTTTTTTTATGTGGATAAAACAAGAGTGAATGCAAAAGTGTGTGCTAGCCCTTGGAGAGTGTTAGCTTTTTTTTTCGATGACAAATATCCATTGCACTTTTATAGCTTTGTAGCGAATTACTGTACCCAAAGCAGAACTTTCGATTTGACAATCCAGGTACAATTAAGTGATAAGTGACTGTAAATAGAGCTGTATATTTTTTATTGCATGCACGCCTGCCTGTTTACTAAATAGATTTTTCGATCTTTGTTTATAAACTTTAATACTTGTTATACAATTTTGTACTGCAACAAGGCACCACTAAGTGTAAGACTAAGCATGTCAAGATGCAAAGGAATTTTTGCTGTTTTTATATTTCTATGAAATATCATAAGCGTGTAAAAGCGCACAGTTTTTTTTGGCCGGTCAAGAGGTCCTGTCTGAATTGTATATTGTATGCTGATTTAGTTTACGTTGTTCTTGAGTATTACAAAACCAAGCTTATCATTAGATATTTTTTAATGTCTATAGGTATGTGGTAGAATTGTTAATAATGAAAATTCTTCAACGGACATTATCATAGACATTCAGACATAGTGCAAACGCGTCATGTTCAATTTGTAAATCAGTATGGACTAAATCAATTTCATCCTGGTTCAGAATGACGGTGGGATCCTGCCGTCTTCAACAACGTACACCGGTGGATTGGGTTCGGTCGTGGGAGTTCATGGAGGTCATCATGTGAGGCGTTCATTACCGGATATGGGAGCAGCGCCAACCGAACCACCCAAACTTTATCCATACCACTTGCTAGTGATTACAAACTACAGGCTGCCAGCTGACGTAGATCGTTGCAATCTTGAGGTAAGCATATGCTTCATAAAGTATGTTATTAATTTATAAGACATCCTATAAAAGCTTATATAAAATATTTTCTTGCTTTTCTTTTTAATACAGCGACATCTATCCGATGCAGAGTTCGAAGCGATCCTTCAGTTCACTCGTGCGGAATTCTATCGGCTACCACAATGGCGTCGTAATGAGATAAAGCGTCGTGCTCGACTCTTTTAACTGCCCTGCATTCTACCGTTCATTACACCGATCACTAAGAATTTAAGTGCGTAGCAGACACAATTGTGTTCGCAAAGAATTTTATTCCATGTTGAATTAAGAGAGAGAGAATTAAACGTGGCGATCATCGATAGGAAAGGGGAAAAAATGGTATGGATTTTACTCGTTATTTGTGAAACTTTGAATACAACGTCCACGTGTACCAAGGAAAAGGCACTGCCATTTTAATCATACATTATTTTTTCTCCTCGCAACGAATTCATGGGCAGCTTATTACTTGTGTAACGTAACATAACCTCTTTCACTCGCTGTGACTTTGAGATTTTCAAAGGACGCGGTCGCTTTAACTGTTTGCTACAATGAGGTTTCCCACCAACGTGAAAATCACTTTTGTGGTTTTTTTAGGAATGAGCGATTTCGAGAATTAATATGCTAAGACAGATTTGGATATCGTGATAGAACATTGGATGACTCAATTCCAGCTGCGTACCAGATGTTAGTGACGTTTTCTTTACTTCGGATCTTATGCCGATGAAGATCCCGAGATAGAAAATCCCTTTCTGCTATTAAACTTGACACGATTATTAATCTTTTAAATAAACTTTTTGACCGTGGATAGAATTAAGGAAGGAGGGGAGACAGTTTGGAACTACTCTTACGGCAGGAGTTTAGCGCTTCATCCAGTACTTCTTCGCGTGAACCTTTCTGTACTCTTAGACGCTGTGTCACTATATATTTTTTTTATGAGCAATTCTCGAGTTATGGGATAGCGGGAAACAATAATGAGCGTACACAGAGAGGAACGCTATTGATACAATAAAATATTGTAAATAACGACGTGGGTCGTGGCGGAGAGGACGGAGGGGAAGTATGAAGGAATTAGAAATGCTAAGTTATACATCTATGCTAATTTGCTTAGCCGCGACACAGGACACACGTAAACAACATCCCTATGATAAAATAATGAAATATTATAATATTATAATACATACAAAACGCTACTACGTAAGGGCTATTATTATTAATAATTTTAATAACTACTATTATTATATTTTACTTTAAGCGAAACAAAAAAAAATATGAAACATCTAGCTAGGAGGTATAGCTTGCTGAGTGACGCCAGGTTGTATTTAATTGAATTACTCGGTCACGGTGGAACGAGATATTTTTGTTTTTTTTTAATATTTGCAATTGTAACGCACTACTGCTGTCCTAATTTCAGGATCAATTGAAAATTAATTCGAGCATCGAAGACTATCTCGTACGAACGTGTCCGTAGAAATTTTCTAATGTATGCGAAGGAGGTTTTTTTTTCTAGGCAGTAAGGAATAGGTGATCGGTTCAGTTATTGTGTCATATTGCAAGCTGAATTTTCAAGGAGAGGGGGGTCATGCTTTAAGAACTGTCATTTTTTCTGGATATAGGCAGAGAGCGAAAGAAGGGGAATTCGTTTAATTATTTAAATACCATGATTCCTCAATCCCGAAGTATTTTAACGTAAAACGTTAGAAGTCCAATAAAATGCGATTATTATTCGCGCATCCACAATAATAAATGAATTGTTAATAAAAAAATCGCAGAATTATATATACTAACGTTCACACGACTCGTTTGATCATTTGGAATCGATAAGTAGCACTTAAATCTCAGATCTTTTGTACATTCTGTTTTCACGTATAACATCTTCACTATTGTAACAATTAGCGGATTTCAGTTTCCTATAGACTCTCACGTCATATCCTGATTCATGTGCCTACAAGATGTAATCTTATTTACATTGCATAAGCCGCCGAGATTCTGTGTCCATTGAACGATCGAGTCGTCTTGTAAATTTTTGCTACTTCCGGCACTGATTCTCAGCTTTATTGCGCGGAGGTAACATTTATTTTGTGCCCGCAATAACGAAAGCGTTTACGATTATCTAGAATTTTAACGAGCATTTTATGCAAATAGCTACATATACTATAATATTCGTGAAGTTCTGGAAATCGTTAAATTTTGTAATCGTTTTAAGACGACACCACAAACTTATCTCCATCACGACGATTTGAACCGATGTAAGTTTTCTGTTGTATAAAGCACATCGCTTCCGCTAGTCCCTGAAGTTAAATAAACGCAAACTATAAAACCAGAATTGATATTTTTGTATCATTTTATTATTTATTATAAAAATCCAATAAGCACAATGAACAAACAATACTTGCTGTTAACAGAATATCTGGAACAAAGAGAGGTACAATTTTAAATTAATTCAGATTCATTTCTATGATTAGCTCTTAGTTAAATTTAATTTTCTTTTAGAATAACAAATCCTTCTAATACACTGGATAGAGGCTGATATTGATCTGAAACCAATTCAGCTCTTTCACCGTGAGCTAGTAGAACTGGTGTAGTATGTACACGTCCACCTGCTATAGATTTTGGGCTACCTGCTTTACCAATTATATCTACTGCCTGACCAACCCGGACAGATACAGGAAGAGTCTGCAAGGAATTATATTAAATAATGACCAGAATATAATTGTGTGATTGGTAAGTCCAGACCTTCAAATTCTCATCCAACGTCACGAGCCATCTGGGCTCCATAGCTACAGTCATGCAATACATTAAATAGTGTGACTTTCCCAGTATCAAATTTGTCGAATCAAGACAAGCTACCATGATCACCATTAATCCTGCGAGAGCCGTTTGATCCAGAACTTTTGAAGTATAGTGCAAAGGACAAAGAGACAGTGTACCCTGGAAAAGTAGTGAAGTAAAGTAAGATGAAAGAATTATTAAAAATAATTGTATACCTTTCCCAGATGCACCAAACCCTGTGAAATCCGCACCAGGAACAGGTGAGATGGATTTTTAGCATGATAAGCTGCTAGTTGTCTCAGCATAGTTGCCAATCGTGCATTGTTTGTCCCAGCTCCAACGAGTCCAAGGGCAAAAATTGCATTGTAAGCTACCTCAGGATCGTTGTCATGACTGTACTTTTTGAGGACATCAAGCAACGCTGGTTCTGGATCTGACAATGAATTTAAAGCCATCGCTAGAGGCACAGCACGTCGTGCTGCAGCTGAACCATATCTGCCAACCTGTCGAATTAAAAGGATAATTGAAAATGAAGAGAGCTTTGAATGATCTTTTAATATCATTACTTGACCAAAAATTCGTGCATTCTCCTTCCCTTCTCCAAGACCCACAACGCCGACACCAAGAGAAGCTATGGCTTGAAGTAAACCCATGTCCCTGGAACGAACTTTGTTAACAAAAGATACTTGCAATTATTTCTATAGTTACTTGTAAATTCCTTCATTCTTCAATGAACCGGAAGACTTGGTTTTTGCTTCTTTATTGGCATCTGTAGACATTCCTTGGAGCACCGATGTTGATGAGGAATCTGGTATTTTTGAATCACAACAACTTGGTACTGGGGTATTTTCCAAAATACTTGAGCTATTCTCACCCTCTACAGGTTCTGAGCAAATGCTTAACAATTCTTGGATTATCAATACATCACCCGTACCGGCATATGCACAGATCTATGACATAAATAAACATATACAGGAAAATAGAAGACAAGAATAACGTCAAAGTACCTGCAGCATAGTTTGCGAAGCAAATCTATGTGGTTCTGGTAAGACTTCCAATGCAGTCGACGGTGTAGCTATCATGTCACGACAACCCATATAAACCAGACCCAGTGCCAGTGGTATAAATCTGTTTTAAGTAATCACGGTTATCATGTGAACGTGTTTAATCGACTGGATGATACTTGAAATTCATAACTGTTATTACAGGAACACTTGCCTGCTGTACGTGGCAGACCATTCTTGCGGAGTGAATTCTAACTGCTTTTGTAAAATTGCGTGCGACACATCCGAGTTGGCTGAACCTACGTTTACTAAACCTAGAGCAATCGCGGCTAGAGATACAATTTCCATTGAACCTAGGAAACATTATCATAGATATAATATTTAATTTGAAAATATTGAAATTGACTTTCGTACTTTGCTGATCTGTTAATGCTCCAGTGAGAAGATCAGATACATCTGATCTTCTTGAGCCGGCATAAGCTAATCCCAATCCCAAAATGGCACCGATTCTAAGAGTTTGACTGTCAGATAAAACATATTCGCTAAGAAGAGCCAGGGCTGGATCGCATTCATTTCTCACTCCACAATTGACCAAACCCATAGCCAATAAAGCTCCGGATTTCACTATATCGTCGCTCGTATACAGATACCTAGAAGAAGCTTGGATTATTCAAATGATTGAATTAATTTCACTCTTGCGGTTCTATTAACTTGTCTATTGGAACCAATCCACCGTCTACATCCCAGAGATGAATTAAACCCAAGGACGCAGTAGCAGCTAGCATTCCATGATCCTAAAATGTGCAGTTGACACAATTTTATAGTTGGATTTAATTAATTACATTAAAGGCTTTGTTTCTATTGTGCCAACCTTGTTCTTATAAACCCAACAATCCTCAGTATTTGCCATTAATTTATCAAGACCAAAGCCTGCATGAACAAAACCGGAAACGTAGCTGGAAGCTAAGTTAGCTCTTGCAGAATCATGAATCTCGGATATTCTAGGTCCACCAGTTTCCAGCCAAGATTTATAAATGTCTTCCGGATGTTTTGGCTCAAGAATATCCAATTCACGTGCCAACATTTGAAAGTGTCCGTTCACCTGGCTGTTATTCAGTATCGTCTCAATATCTTTTGCATCATCCCCATGATATTCCTTTCGCAAAGGGCGATCCTTTGTGGACGCAGTTTTATATTGAATCGTATTTATTAATTATTATTTCTACCAATATTGCATTCGTTTCTAACCTGTTGTCTGGCCAATAATAATGCCAGCTGTTTCCTCGTTGCACAATTAGGACAAGTGATCAGACACTTGTATACGGATTCAGAATCTGGAATTTGCAATGCTACCAGCATTGCCTGAGTGTATTGATGGAATCTCAGATAATAATTGGCAACAATTTTTAATATGTGAAGTCGTTCCATCTCCTCGCTAAAAATTCATAATGTCAACTAAGATATAATTTACTCTGTTTATATTTAATTTATCAAACAATTATATCTCTATCATACAGCTTACCTGTATCCTGCACAATTTCCTAAGTAGAGACATACTCTACCAAAATTTGTATCATTCAAACGATCATCCAAAAGATCAAGCTGATCAATTTCCATGCATAAATCACATGCTTGAATCTCAGCATTGTGTTGCATATCAAATTCAATGATGCTTTTGACCAGTGGTAAAAGTTTTTCTCTAAAAGTAAAAAATAGGACTTAAATTTTTTTTGTGCCACTTTTCAACTATCCTTATACTGTACTATAATATAACAAAGTACGTATTATGAAATTCATTTTACACGTACTTCATCTCATCCTCTTCTTCATTCGGTGTATCGGTCCATTCCTCAGTTATTTCAGCTTCTAATTGTCTAACGTATTCGTGACCCCAATCACCAGGCTTATGCATAGTGCCTTCGAGACAATACTTAAGACATTCACGTAGTCCTAAGGTATCACCAGCCATCGCCAAGACGCTTAGGATGTCAGCGAATTGAGCCTTTGACTCTTTGCATTTCAATCTAGCTTGGGCAGTTTTCAAAATTCCATAGGAATTTCGTAAATACTTCAAGGGCTTTGGTACAGAAGTCATTGAGGTCGTTGAGGTTTGGATTAATATTCTCAATTGTACCAAAGATGGCAAAATTGCTTTCTCGTCCTTGCCCTTATATCAAAATAGTTGTACATGGGTGAATTGCATAATTTTTAAAAGTCAAAAAATATATCCTACCGTCAGTAAGCTAACCAAATTCAACAACTCCTCTTGCAATCCTTTGTCATCTTCATTCTGAGAATAGATTGACGACAATGATTTTATTTTATTAGGGAATTTCTTATTAAGGTAATTATAATAAATGTCACAGCTTTTATTACCATTTCAGCTTCCTTTTGTAAACCCATCGTTATTCGATATTATGGATACAATTTCCCCAGAATATTTGTAACTTGACTGACTATCTTCATGCGGCTGACGTTTCTTCTTAAATTTGTTTGAAAAACAAAAAAAACCTTAGAACCGCATACTTAATCTCATTCAAATTTTGCATAGCTCAAAATTTAACTATTATCTAATCTAATGTGTATATAAAATTTGAATATCTCAGTGTTGTATCTCAGTCATTGAATCACATTAAATTCTGTACGGTTTAAGCGTAATCGATAACGAAGACTGTCGTTTCAACAATCACTATTTTAATGGTATCTAGTCGACTAGGAGTAGGAAAGATATATATTGTTTTGAATTCATTCATGTTTATTATAAGCTAATAAGTATATACAGAAGTTCATTTATGTACATTTGTCTTAGATGAAAAAACTTATACAAATTTAAATTGATTTTTAACATAGACTTAATTTCTCTCTCTTTCTCTTATAATAATGAAAAATAATAAACATTTATCAAATGGACCTATATACTTCTTGGATGACACCTAACAGTACAATGATTAATTGTACATGATAATCGATAAGACTTAATACATAAAAACAAGTGAGAGATGCAAATTTACGTTTAGCTACAGTTACTCGAAATTTTTTAAACAAAAAAGATTTCGAGCAAACGTTCGGTGGTGTCACAAAAGATATTTTGACAAGTGAGATCAATGTCAAAAATATTTTTAATCTTAAATTATCTAAAACAGTGTACGATCGTTCTATTCGACATGATCCGATATGACGATCGCTAATCCCGATGGCAGGTGCGAAACTTAATTATTCTGGTTAAGATACCGTCAGCAAAGTTAATTAAGAATCACAATTTTATCAAGGCACTAAAAATCACAATAAATACAGCCTTGTAAAATCGAAAGTCGTCGGCTTCCGATTTTTCAAAGAAAAATCGAGGCAAATGACTAGTCTATTACTCGCGAGGAAGTACATAGTTATACCATAGAAACGATACCTAATACAGAAATTCTTTTCAGGTCCTGATCAGCATTGTCCTGTTAAACCGGAAGTCTTGAAATTATGATAAAATCGTTAGAGATTTATTTTCCAGTGATACTTGTAAAATCTCGAATATAATTTCTCATTAAGAAGCGATATTTCATTTTGGCAATTTTCATTTTCCTAATTGTTTTCTTTACTTGCTCTCACTTTTTCGTGGGACTCGAAACGTCCTGGTTAAGGTGACTAGACCGAACGCCACTGAGCTCATCCTGAATTTCTTGAAGACTCTTGCCCTTAGTTTCAGGTAAAATAGTAAGTACGAAGAGGGCACTGAAGATGGAGCAGACACCGAACACCCAAAATGCAGAGTGTGTACCAAAAGCAGTTTCGATATTCGTGAAGAATTTGGTTATCAAGAATCCAAGTGACCAGCAAAAGCAAGATGAGATACCGGAAGCTTTGGATTTGACGTCGGAGGCAAACATTTCACCCATCACGGTCCATGGCAATGGACCCCAACCGAAGGTGTATACCGCCATGTAAATAACAATGGATACCACTGGAAGCCAGGAGAGATCGCTGACATCCATGTTCATGACATTTTTCATGTAAAAAAAAAGTCCCAGAGCACTCTGTGAACATAAAGTATAAGTAAAGCAATATTAACGCTAATAATTATGTCATAGGAATGTGCAACGATAAAACAATGGAGAACCAGAGAACATAGGAAGGTCAATTAGAATTAGACCTTGATGTAGATTGGTATGCATTATGTTTTGAGTGGGACACGCGGAGCACATGTATGCATAGATATATCAGTACTGCCATTGTTTCTGGAAGTTACATAAATTCAGCTCCTGGTAAACTCTTGCTAAAGCATTGATCAGATAAAAATGCATAAGCTTTTAAGCAAAATAGTATCATCTGCATATGAATCAATATAAATTCCAGAAGGAAGTCATCGACTGCTATTATCTTCAGTGACTTTACATTATCAGGTCCATCAACTGACGTTGATTATAATATATCTGTGCTATTGATCGTCCAGTAGGATCCTCTTTACAATTTTTTGCAGTGCATAAACTCCACTCACCAGAGTCAAGGCTGATCCGACACCGGAAGAGACCAGTAGAATTTTTCTTCCAAGCTTGTCAACCAGTAACGGAGTGACAATGGAAGAGAGTAATTGTACAACAGAGATGATGATCGTTGAGATGGACCCACTGAGATCAGATCCGGTGCTCCGGAATATACTCTCAGCATAAAAATTGACAACGTTGATACCAGTAAATTGTTGGAAGAACATAAGTGCACAGGTCATAATAAGAGCTTTGCGATTGGCTATAACTCTAAAAAGGTCAACGTACGTTCCTTGGTTCCGGTAGGCCTCCTCGATAATGACCTACAAATTGAATGCCAAGAAAAAATTACAAATAAGACCTAAAGGACGAATCATGATAAGTCAATTGAATTTATGGGAAAAATTCAAAGGATGTATTCAACGTGTTTGAAATACAAATTTGGAGATCTAGTCTAAGGATACCGGAAGTTCAAGCGGTGTAGCCTTCTGCGAAGTCAGCATTGGTAGGTATCAATGACAATACCGCTTTATTTATAGTGACCATACGTGATCGGATTTTTAGACTAACCTGCAACTCATTAATTTCTGTTTGTACTCCAGCTGCACTCTGTCCACGTAATCTCGCCAAGGACTGACTGGCCTCCTGATTGCGTCCCTTACTCAGAAGATAATAAGGACTTTCAGGCATTGTAATGAAGGACACGAAAAAGACAATAGGGATGATGATGCACAAAATCCATAAGAGCGTATAAGAAATGTAGGGTCCGATGGCATAAGCGTACAAGAGACCAAGAGTGACGAAAAATTGTATCAAAGATGACAGGGTACCTCTGATTGATTTCTGTAAAAAGAAATAACGGAAACAACTTTGATTATGAAAAGCTCATTTGATAAAAATTTACTTGGACGACATTCGAATCCTTACTTCAGCAATTTCACCAACGTACATTGGTAAAACGGTAAAGGCCAATCCGATGGACAAACCAAAGATCCCACGGGCTACATAAATCTGATAAATGGAAGTAGCAGTGCCAATCAATATCCAACCGACTACGGAAGGTACCGCACCTAAGAGCAATGTTCTCTTTCGTCCATATCTATAAGTTTTATTATATATCTTTAATAAAAATTCTCTGGGTGATATGTGAATAGGAATATGATAAAGTAATATTACTTCTCTGCTAAAACTCCAGCAATGATACTGCCAAATATCGCACCAAAAGCTACCAACGACCCAATCCAGGAACCTTGTTCAGAAGAAACTATTATTCCTAAAGGGTTGTCATCAGCAATTGGGTCCACTTGTAACTTTGGCAAAATTGGACTAGACCACCCCATCATGGACCCAGCAGCCACCAGACAGAGATTACCTGGGAAATATAAAAAAAATAAAATAAATATCATTAATATTAATAAAGAATTTATCCATCGTTTTACTTCAGTTTACTTGTTTGATTATTCAAATTAAGAATAAAATAAAAAAGTGAAGAAAAATAACTAACTGAACTGGACCTAGATATGGCCGACCTCGACGTAACAATAACTATTACTAAAATGGAAAGTCCTAAACGTTATTGCTTGATTAGGAACTGCATCTGCATAATCAACCGAGTCGATTGAGTCCAAGCAAGTCAAGGACTATACAGCTTCGCCATAATGAAGTCCTATTTAAGAATCTTATTCAGTGATCACTAAAAAGTACATCTATGAAGTAATGGGAATCAAGCGATAAAAAATATATGATGCGTACAATCGTCCAACAGTTTTGGCCGTAACCATGGAAACAAGAAATTGTCATTTGCAAGATACAAAACTATGATCTACGGTAATTTGTGTATTAAATTTTTATATTTTTTTAACCATATTATTATTATTAATATGGTTAATAAATATATAAATAATAATAAATAATATAATAATAAAATAATAAAAATTAATATATATATTATTAATATGGTAAAATGACATTTTCTTTGACGTTAATATATACCGCCCAATATGCAATAAAAATCCCAATGTAATACTTCGCATAATATTTCGCAAGTGACGATCAAATAATTAAATTATAAATTCAACTTGAGTTCAAACAAAATATAATTATACCCAGGAATAAAACAAGAGATACTTGTATTTCTCTTGAAACGTTAATATATCTCCAGTGATAAAAATATTAATAAAAGTTCAAGTGGATGTAGAAATTTATTCGTTATAAAAAAATCCAATTAAATTATTATTAACCCTCTTACATTGTTTGATATTCCTAACTAAAAATGACTGCCTTCTTCCTTTATCCTGTTGGCGAATGTAATAAAACATGGATAACTCAGTGTTTCATTATTTATCAATGACAGTACAAGTGGGTGGTAATTCATGGTAACATTTATCACAGAAAATGATAAGAGTATAGTCAGCATATATGCAAACAATTGAATCACGTTAGGCGTGTGAGAAATAATCATATAAATTACAAGTAAAAAAACTAGTACAAGTAAAAAAATCAATGCTTGAAATTTATCTGACATTTCCCTCACATTTCGGGATAAAAAAAAGGATAAAAAAATAATAAAAGTCAATTAACATTTATTTTTTTAAATTTCCTTATCATACTATATGTCTCTTATCGACAGTTAAGGATAACAAAAACATATATTCCCGTGTATAATGTCCTCTAAGTTCATCAGTACAAAAAGCTCTTCTCAGCAATCTTTGCAAGCTCCACGTTCCTAACCTACTACCTATTTTGAAATGCTGATCATATGGATTTAAATGCGCACTTAATTCTAGCTTAACGAATCCTATGTATAATTTGGTTAACTACTTGCATCCGCAACCTTAGAATCAAAAGTTTCCGGAAATCCTGGAATTAAAAAGATCGTAAATTCGATATTTTAATGACCAAATCAATATATGGGGAATGGAGCACGAAATTTTATACAGTGTATACGTAAGAAGTTATTCGAAATTCAAAAAAACTATTGATACGAATGATTTTCTGCATTTTAAAAAGTCGATATATAATTTATTACGCGTATGAGTAACATATATTTTTTTTAGTGACCGACAATCGACAAATAATACCAAACTGAATTGATCTAGTTCTAAAAAGGTGCTACATGTTTGACATGCGAAAGAAATTAGGAACAAGTTCTGCACATTGTTGAGATCAGTTGTATTTTGTGTAAGAAAGAAAAAGTGGAGCCACATTATACACAGTAGCTACGGAGGAAAGACCTCGGAGTTTGATATGTAATAGTTAAGTAATATAAATCATTTAAATCGCAGGGCCGAAAGGCGTCGTTTGCCGATTTGTCTGATCAACGTTAATAAATTAGACCGGAGTTCAGTAAACATAAAAGTATTTACAGCATTACGTATAAAAACTATTTTCACTATTACCTGTATAATGTCTCTGTTATTAAAACCACCAGATTTCTGAAGCCAAGTATAATTCAAAAATGCAACAGTGCATAATTCTAACTAAGGATTAATGTCAATCTCGGCCATCGTAAAAGTAGAATTAGCCATATTAAAGCATTCGCATCCGGTACTACATTGAATGAAATAACGACAAAAGAGTCACGATTGGAATCAATTTAAATAACATCCTCATTAGTTGGCGCTAAGTGATTTTCATAGATATTACATGAATTAAATTAATTAAATTTGATGCTACAAATTCGTTCATTCCACAAGAATTTATATGATAAGCCAAATAATGACAAAATAATTAATCAAAATGTCATTAAGGACGTATCAAATAAAATAGAGCTGCATAGTACAAACAAGTTAAATTGCACTAAAACAATTGTGTCAGTTACAAAATTTGTTATCAACTGTCTCATCACAAATTCTTGTCCCATGTAAAATCATAAGAGAATAATAAAAAAACTTAAATGTATTGTAAATATATTTAACTGCGTCAAGTTGATATATTATAGAAGAGTTTCGTGTACAAAGTTCTTTTTTGGAGTTAAAATTTTTTCGCGATTATCAATTTATTTGTTTCTATCCAGAACACTGCAGAAAGCTCTTATTTTGTACAGGCGTGGGATCGGACAAGCTGGCTTAGAATCAGAAGTAATCAAGTTCATGCCGCCTCACGCGTTATATTTGGAAGTGTGTCTATATCGCTTGTGTCGTTATAAAAACAGATTCGTACGCTAAAAGCACAAAGTGAATTTCTTTGTTGTGAATGAAAAAGTTCAATTTGCATGAGCAACGTAACGTAACGTTGTTCTTCGGGGTTTTGGCTTTTCTGACAAAATTGACAGATACGAAAAATTCTTTGGCAAACATTAACCGCGGTTATTGTTAGTATACGATAGGTTCGCCATGATCGGAGTGCTAATGGAGTACGATATATATATTATCTTCAATGTTTACTTTTATCTTTGATAAAAATATTCAACCTTGTTTATTAAGTTGATAAAATTTGATCAACACAAATCGGATCTCAAAGCATTATGTAACATTGAAAATTTCATTATCGTATACTCGGTATACCGGTGCACGTTTTTGCAAAAGATTGTTGGATCGCGCGATGAGGATAACACTTTGGAATGCAACTGTAATCAGTTTTGTGAAACAACAAAAATCCAGACAGAAGGAACATTCTTTTTTTTTAAATTTCTTACTCTCATCCGTATGTTTTATATACTGTTGTGGGATGGAATTCTGGAAAATCCCAAAAATATGACAGCAGACAGATTTGATTAAAAATTTACAAATATCGGGCCATGGTGTTTGCTAAAAATAATGTACACCACTAACCATTGTTGGACAACGATATAATTTCACTACCTATGTTATAATTTGGTTAATACACCTTACGCGTTTCTTAAAAAAATAAGTAATGCAATGATATTAACTCACCTGCCATGGTGGCAACAATTTGTAAGATCTTCGAGCTTTTCTCCGCCATGTCTAATTTGAAATGTCCTTATTTCGCACCAAAAGAACAAAACTGGTAAACTTCAATGGGGTTCTTTGAATTTTACGATAGGGTGCGGGACCGTACACGGCCGAAGAGTAACTCCCTGGTACAGGGCTGTAGCCATACTCTTTATATGGGCGCCCCTCTATTTCGTATACAGTATTGGTGGGGGTCAATTCTCTCCCCAGATCTCGAGACAATATGATAACACAACGTCAATCCCTTTATAAAATATCACACATACACACTGTAAATTGAAAAATCTACCAGAAAATCCAATTTTTATAATTGGTTCCAATATCCGTTAGATCGGCAACCTTAGACTTATCTAATTATCAAATATATTTGACAATTACAGCTGCTCCAGTCGTTTCATCTGAAGTTCAAATAAATTTCTATTACGATTCTTAAATATATTTATAAGTATCAAGAGTGTATGAAATAAGAGAAAATCATTCATATTATCAGGTCTAATAATCGTTATCCATTGTTTGATATAACTGCGGGTCGAGCAATTCCGATAAACGTTAATTCATCATAAACTGATAGATATTGTAAATTCCTTCTTTATCGATAAGACCGTTAGATTTGAAAAGGGAAGTATAGTGCACGGTGTAATTGTGTCTACGTGACGAACATACTTATCTCCTTACTATACCAATGACATACTTGTAAGTCATACTGTTTAAGGACCCTTCCTTTAAGGCAAGTAGACAAGGACATTTTCTAGTGTCTACGTGCATAAAGATGGAGGTTAAAGAATTTACTTATCATACGAACAGCTTCGTAACGAGAAATGGGAGTGCTGGAATACTTCGTCTTCAAGTAGACAAACATCCCTTCTGATTAAACTCTCTTGTCGACAAACATCTTGCTAAGGGAAATTACTTCTAATACGAGGAAACGAGTACGACCCCTAATCGTATACTCCCATCGATTCTCGTTATATTATAATTGCAGCGAGTAATTCCGTGCACCTTCCGACGGGAAGGAGAAACTAACGTAATATAAGGAGATCGACCTTCGTGAAATATTTATACCCTATAATATATATGTATATAATACGGAACGCATGGAGATAGAGATTCTTTATAGAATTTCTTGTTAATTCAAATATCTTAAAAAGGATATAATTTTTTGGATTAGACACACTCTCGATCAGATACAATTATCCATTGCAAATCCCTAAAATTGTTTTTAACAAGCAAGAAAGGATTTTATCGCATAATTGTACAAAAAATTTAATCCAGTAACGATCAGTCGTCGGAGATGATAAAGACATTTAGTAGCTGATAGTGTTGGGGGTGTGGAAACTTTTTTTTGTGCATTCAAATTACTGATAAAACTTTTGCTTCTTCATATCAGCTTCCACTTGTTGTACCATTAGGTACAAGATACAAAATTAATAACTGAAAAAGAAAACAAGAATTAGTTTGTCCAAATCATTATATTTGTGTATTATTAGTTATTTCGATAATTATTTAATTAATAAGAAATGCTATTGCTTCCTTGCACTTACCAAGGAGAAGGATAGTCCGGTATAAAATGGCAGCCATATATACCTGCAATAGATGCGAAAATTTGTTATGTAATGTACAAATGGCAAACCATTGACATTTATTGTCTATCTGCAATGACGCAGTGTCATCAGACTATTTTTAAATGCATTCGACAATAATTCAACGTACAAACTGCCTAGATATTTGAATTTACCGCCAAACGTAAAATCCGTACCCAGACAATACACATGTCCAAAAGATGTCTCTGAGTAGTCTAATGTGACAAAATCTGTTTTTAATACACGTTGAAAATGACTTTTGGATTTATGTGTTATCTCGGTATTTAAAAGATCCATGATTAATTAATCTTCGGAAAATTGACTTTACGTCAAAAACGTCAGATCGTCAGACTTTTATAATAAAAGTACAAAGGGCGTTACGGTATTGAAAGGTTAATACGAAAAGAGCATTAGTCGCGTAAACTTGTAGGAGCAGCAAATGAATTATTCATAGCTTTGCATAGCATTTGTGTAAGTCGATTATTCGGAAATAAATAATAATTCGTTTATACCTATTCATAGCTTTTAGAATGTAATCGGTGTACTTTGTCTTCCCTTGAAAAATACTAAACAATTCAAAACTTGCTTGTCGCTCGTTTTCGAAATTGTCTTCTGCCTCATCTTCATCCTGGAATTAAATTTCAAACTGACGTAAAGGGACCCTTAGGTTTATAAAGAAAGTTTGTAAAGTATTGAATAACCGCAACGATTTTATTTTTAACGTAACTGTACTGTGATACTTTGGATATTTACTCGTTCATCTTCCAATAAAGTAGACTTGTAGCTCTAATAGATTATCAATGATGTGATAAATCGATTTTTTGACGCATGAACTGTTTCGAGTCATTGCGTGATTTATAATCTGGAGAGATTATCATTTTCGTCTATTTTTTTTTGGATAATTAATCATTAACAAAATGATAAAACCGTACTTTGAAATAATGGAAAAATTTAGATCATCGTTACTACAATATATCGATTTATTATTAATCAATCATATTTTTTCGGTATACCTATAACAATGTTATGTTTTCGAAATTCTTTGACATTACCATTCGATCACGTTTATACTTACGTTAATTATTTTTATTTCTTGATAAAATTTTCATTAACGTACTTTATAAAATCACTTTTTTTGTCATTTCTTTAATTATGATTAATTGCCAAATATTCGAAATAATCCAAAATAATTGTAAAATTTGTATAAAATCAAATAAGTAAAACTTTGAAATGCAATGAAGGTTTCGAATTGCAATAACACAGATGTGCAAATATTAATACACGGCGTTGAATATTCACTAGAGGAAGAATTTATTCAAGCGCGTTAAATAAAAATAAATCTGCTGAACAAATTCCGAAACACTAAAACATGCAACTGACGAATCTTCAAGCATGCATCGTATTAATGTCCCTACAAGAAATGAAAAAAAAACAATTTAATTCTTCGAACAGATATAACTAATCATGAGATTTAGATTTCACCAATATCAAATGGATTATCCAATGAATTCAGTAGTGTAGATACTACTAAACAGTAGTGTAGATACTACTAATTGTGATTTTTATTAAATTTACTGATAACAGAAACCTCAATTAGTTTTGCACTTACTTAATACATGTGTAAATATTCAGGCATATCAAATCTTGAGCCACGCGACGATTTCGATAAGATTTCACGATATCCAATAGTAATAACAAGACGTATCGATTTGACGCTTGATTAATAATTATCAGCAATTGATTTACAAGTAAGCTTTATGCGTTATTCTTTAGTAAAAGATAAATAAATCCATTCGTTACTAAGAGACTATATTTGCATATTGCAGCTCCTGGATTAGTACGAGGCTACTGTACATTTTTACAAAGCAATAAGTTACAGATTATTCGTATCGCACTTGATACACTTTAGTACGAATTAATCTGAGGTATTTTTACTAATAAAGTAAACAATGCTTTTCTAGTCAATTTATATCGAATATTAAACCTTTCGATTATTAGAACTAGAGAATTTTATTTTTATAAAATATTCTTCAATTTTTATTCCGTTTTACGAGAAAAATAAGAGAATTGATAACAAATGTATATTTATATTGAATTAGCTTGATACGTCCCTGACACTGTACGTTATCTTTTTATCTCTGCACAACCTGTGTCCACTAGGATGCCAGTTGTACATCACGTTATTATTATATTTTAACAAGAGTTCGGTCGTGGCTGACTATATTATCAGGATTACTACTAGTAACTTGGTAGAGAAGAAACTCAACAGATGGCAGCACTGAAAACTCCTTTTGTTCTTTTTTATCCCATACGGTTTTATATTCCGGATCAGGGTCGAGTATCAAAGTGGTGAAGTTTCATTTCCACTTAAACGCCTGAAGTTTAATATGCTCCCTTCTCCATGCGTGGAATTAAACTCGGAAATAACATGGATCGACTGTCTATCGCAAAGAGCAATGCGTGGAAATGAAAATCTCAATAAGGTAGATGTATGAAAAGATTTTAATAACATAGTCTGTGCTTGATCAAATAGTAGGAGATAAAGAAATACTTTTAGGTTTTTTTTAATTTTCATAGAACAAAATATGGAATGCTTGATGAAGTTGATTAGAATTTCAAAAATGGTCCCAATAACTGTTTTTGTAAACTTATAAAATGAAATGAAATGTACGATAACATGAATAACCAGGGTATTCACGTCTGATCGAATGTGCATAGTAGCGCTGGATTTTTCAATAAAAATAAACATACACGTGATCAAGCGGTTTCCATTTTTTAGGGTTAAATTACGAGATAATTATCATTCAAATTTATGTTTATTGGTCTACCAGCGTTAAGTTGGGATGTCTTAGATAGGTTGGTCTGATCTAATTATTGTTTGTCGCTTTACGCATTTTTTTGCTTATATTTATAATTTTTTTTTATTGACAACAGCCATACTGATAGAGTGTTTATTACTGATTGACATACTAGATGAATAATTAAAATACATTCTGACTTACAGTACAGACAGAGGACTGTATGGGTATTATCAATGTTAAAAATAAATGTAATAATTAATAAAAAAAGAAATGACAGTAGCCTAATCAATGGATTGCCGTTATCTATCGAAGATTGCCGAAGTCATCGCGGATAGACTAATGATAAAAAACTTCAATTTAAATTATTTCAAAAAATGTATAGAAAAAATTAATAAGCTTAACCCCTTTGCTATCATTAACGTCTACGTGCGTGAAAAAATGACGTGCAACTTTTTGCTTCATCACGTGTATACGCGTATTGTCTAATTTCTACTAAATCCTGCTCTCTGCCGAATTCAGAATCACAAAACGAGGATACGGCGGTAGACCCAAAGTAGCTGACTATTTTGGGTCACCATATTGGATTTGCTTTTTGAAATTTTGAATTTTTTAGTTCGAATTCGTAATAAGTGACCTTAAGACCCCTAACTACCAAGTTTCATAAAAATTCAATAACTATTTGAATTTACTCGACTATATTGGATGCGTCAACTTGAATTTTGAAAATACGATATATGGTTCAGAGTCAGTGACCTCATAAACGATAATACTGATTTCTTTATGCAGTTTCAGAAAACATTTTTTTCCAACAAATTTTTAATGAAAAATTCAATCCTATAACTCACATGCGATTAGACATGAGCAATCTGTATTATATAAATGTAATCGATATATGAGCGATAAAAATTGAATCATGATTAAATAATAACATATTCGTTTCTTATCAAGAGAAAAAAAGAATCTCCAATATTCGTATCACGTGCATATTAAATCAATTTGGATTAGATTTCCTAAAATTTAATTAACCAGATATCACGGTTATATTAATTATAGATTAAGCATTATTACGACGATGTTTTCTGTGTAATTTGTGTTGAATAGCCTCAAGAGTCTTTCCCTTCGTTTCAGGTACAATGAAAAATGAAAAGGCTGCCGAGATGCCCATTAGTATAGCAAAAATGGAAAAAGTCGTAGCAGAGCCAAAATTTACTTCCAAGGTTGGAAAAGTCTTTGTCACAAAAAAAGCCAAGCCCCAATTAGTCATTACTGCCAAACTGGAGGCAATGGGCTTGGTCTCCACAGTGAAGAGTTCGGCAGTCAACATCCACGGTATTGGACCTAACCTACAAACAATAAATAAAGACCATAAAACAAGTACGTATACGAGCAATAACAAAGTTTAAAAAAAATAATTGGCTATGAAAATTTTCCTAAAAGTTTAAGAAAAGTGTCATCTGTTTTGTTATAATTAATTTTTTTTACTTCAAAACTTTAACATCTTTAAATCTCAAAAACACAAAATACGTCTCACTATCAGTAAAGACATAAAAGAATCCCAGTACTCAACAGCCACTAGCTTATTGATCGGTACAGTGGACCAGCAAATGCTCATCACTGGTACAATCTTATGTATCTGTAGAGATGGTTAATGCTTGACCTACCCTATTGAGAAAGCCATCATGAAAATAACCAATGAAGTAAGTGGAAGCCATCCGAGTTGACTGACGTCAATCTTTGCATTCAAAAGCTTAAAATAAAATGCGATAGCCATAAGACAGCAGGCCATGACGGCTGAAGAGAAAACAAGAAGTGGTTTTTTTCCAGCTTTGTCAATGATCACTGCAGCAACTCCTGACATGACCATCTAACGGATAATAATTTTTATTAATTCTATTATCTCTTCAATTGAATTTAAAAAATGAAAAAAATTCTAAATTTTCAATAAATACACACCTGTACAGAAGCTACCGCAATGGCTGCCAAAGAAGGTTCCATGGTGCTGCCAGCTGCCTCGAATATGTTTACAGTATAGAAGATGACTGCATTGACTCCAGAAAGTTGTTGAAAGGCCATTGTTCCTAGTGAAGAAATAAGAGCTATGCGAGATCCTCGAGTTTTAATAACAGCAAATGGCGAAGACTTCCTGGAGGCTTGCTCTTCGGCTGTCTTCTGGATGCTGGCTAATTCTTCAGATATGTCGTAACTTTTTCCTCTCAAAACTTCAAGTGATTTCACAGCATCAGCCTTTCTACCTTGTACCTGGCGGATGTTATTAATTGAATGATACATCCAAGAAAGAATAAAATTAATTAAATAACCAAATTAGCACATTTACCACAAACCACGTGGGTGATTCTGGCATCCAGATAAACGTGGCTACAAGAAGGACTTCGACCATAGCGCACGCTATAGAAAGTCCTATGTATGACACTACTGACCCTATCACGAAAGTCAATAGAATTCCCACTGCTATAAACAATTGAAACAAAGATCCCAGTGTACCACGTGATGAAGTTTCAGCTATTTCTGATACGTATGTTGGTACCACGACGCAAACTGCACCAACACCAATTCCCACAATGAGTCTGGCACCGTAAAACAACCATACACTTGATGCCAGGATGATCATAGTCCAGGAGACAAGGAAAGGAAGTACGAGACTCAATATCGCTTTTTTTCGACCAAGTTTGTCAGCCAAAGCTCCTGCTGGAATTGCACCGATTATGGCGCCTATTGCCAATATTGAACTTATCCAGGATCCTTCTTCCTTAGAGATAATCAGTCTAGAGTCTGATGTAGCGTTTGACGCAGCGTTTGACGTTGTGTTTAACGTAGTGTTTAATGTCGATTCTGTGGGTGCAAACTGTGGTAATACCGGGGAAGTCCAAGCTAGGGCAGTTCCAGCAGCAAATGCCATTAGACAAGCTAGATCGACAAAAGGAAAGAGTTAGTTAAGAAGTGAATTAATTGTCTTTGGAATTATGACTACATTATGACTTTTATTAACGTCGATAATACACAACGAATTAAGAATCTTACACGGCTTATCGATAACACGGCACGACTCATTTGATATCCTATGCGACCTCATTTACTCTTTATCTTAAGTGTAGATAATCCGTTGCTACATATATAACTTTCGTACAATGCGTTAAATTAGATAGAATAAAAACTTATGATTTTCTTATACAATGTCCACGTCTGATTGGAATAATGCAGCGTGAATTTGACATCATATACACTGTATGTCATTGTCTCTTTTATTCGTTTTTATAGTAAAAGGCAACAACCTTCCACTTGAGGCAATTATTGTGTTATGCATGACCAAAAAGTGTAGGTCAGGAACGGTCGAATACCTTTAATAAAACCTTGGTATACCTATAGTTATTCAATTCAAACGTACCACCTGAACATGGTTTTACACGAAAGTATTATAAATAAAGAAGATAAATATTCATGACAAGAAATCCTAAAGTCTTACTTATGAAAAAAAAAACAGTATTTTTGAAAGTGGAAATAAGTTGTTTCTTGAATTTGTTCATAATTTGAAATTTTCATTATTCAGGAATTTTAAATGCCAATAATTTCAATACACGGAATATTACATTTTACATGTATCTTTCATAATGCGAATATAACAAATCTGTTATATTGACGTTACGTATTTGACTATGAAACTACAACTAGCGTACATGTTTCATGTAATATTGTGTTTAATGGGAATAATACATATTTTACTGTGAAACTGAAGAAAAGAGAATTTGGAAAATTTGCCACAAAGGAAACGATATAACAGCTAACGAGAAACTGAAATATAATAAAAATTAAAAATACAAGCATGATGTAACTACTGGAAGAAAAAGTGGAAGAGCTAAGTTGGTTAAAACAAGTAGAAAAAAGAAGAAAAAAAGCTTAAGATGTAATAAAAGATAATATGTACCAAAGTAATATTTCAAGACCAAAACTTCAAAACATACGAATTCAATCGGAATTTAACCTAAGAATATAATAATACATACTTTAAGCTCCAAGTCATATAATGGGAATTATAATATTTACGTGTAACAACAAAACACGATTAACCCATGGCGTAGCAAAGGCTACGACTTCATTGACGAAGATCAAGCAATAAGAATTCAAAGCCTGTCAATGTTGAATAATTTATCAGGAAATTTCAAAACTTTTACCAGAACACGTTGCGACGTATTGCCAAAGTTTTCTGCTTTTCTGCTGCGGGCCGGATGGCCTTATCATTCCCATCGCCTCCATTTTTTCGAGTTCACCTTAGAAATCGTTTTCTTAAAAGATCAATCTGTTTCTCCTGACCCAACCAACTTATTCAATTAGTAGAGGATTTATGATAGATTTCTTTTTCTTAGCTAAAGAACACTAAAATTTTGATGACACCCTGATTATTCTTGACGGTTCAGTGGAATAGGGTAAAAGGTCGTTTCACTGCCATATCTAGACTACTAGTCTGAGCTAAACCAAAGGTTCTCTCCAAAGTGACCAGAGAAATGAAGTAGCTGAGTATATCACGGCAGTTATTATCTGGACGTATTATCACTAATCTTACTTATCTGAGCTTACAAATAAAAATTTAGTGAATTGAATCATCCTGACACTTGAAAAATATAAATTAGTATAACACGTCCTTATTCAAGCGCCAGTCGTGAATGTAATTTAGTAAAAAATATTTTTATTCAAAGACAAACAGCGAATACTATAATTGTATATTTAAATATAATTTATATTATATTTATATGTTTTTGCTATACCTATTTAATTGTTATACTAAAAAGGTAACTTTTTCATTTTCTTACTTCATTATACTGATACTTTGTACGGTTGAAGTAATGTTAATTCTATTTCAAATGTTATTTAATCACTATTTATCATTCCGAATACTAACTACGAAAAACTTCTTTCTGTTTCATCGTAACTATATTCTGAGAATGTAAAAAGAAAGGAAAAGATAGATATTTGTAAAAACAGTTTCTAGAAGCTCGTTAATTCCACTCGATGAAGTTTAAATACAATTACTTCTGTTGTTTTTTTTTTCTTTACGAAAGACATCGATCGTCCTGAATAGCAAAATTAAATAAAAGTTTGTTCAACACTTGACGCCTTAAAAGCATTAAAACTTCCTAACCTTCGATTTTTACTTTGGACAAGGAGCTGACATAGATATACATTCCTCTTATGGTGACTATCACAATTGCCCTTTTATCTTGATTGCGATAGTTTCACACAAAGACAATATTTAGTCAGCCGTGACTGATCATGCGAAGTTCATCTGTAAATGTAGTTTTCTTAGTCGAGGAATTTTGTATCGTTAACTAAGACGATCATTTATTGTATATAAAATGATTGATACTTCAAGTTGTTACGAATATTTTCGAAAAAATCGTACAAAATCCTACGATGAAAATGAAATCATGTAAATTGAGCTTTTTATTTTTTATCCACGTTTTTCCTTTTTACCTTCTTAGAATTTGCTCTCAACTGAAAATGAATTCTCACGAATACAATTCATATTCATAAGAAGAAAAAATTCATGGCGTCTTAGTGCATATAAATCAGACCTCGTTCAAGTGACCGGTACCTACGCAGTAGACTGTATTATAACATTAAGTAAAGACAAAGTTCTACAAATGTACAAATATTAACTCATAATTTCCAATGAGACATAAGAAACCGCGTGGCCATGGTGCTAGAAGTAGTTTTAGTTTCAAACAAGTAATATCTTTCGCGTTCAATAATGACGCTAAGGTAATGTTTATCTTGGATCGACACAAGTGAGAAAAATAACGACGAGTCAATATAAATCATAATCGATCAATATTTGATCGATGGTCGTACCTATCGACGCGTCATTACCATCGTAGATTATCTAGCTGTATAGTTATACGGTTGGCAATACTGTAATAAAAATCTCAGTAAGCCGCTAATAAACACTAAGCACATATCAGCTCAGCCTGGAAGACGATGAAACATAAGTGGTGCATTATCGGGGTTTTGAGATTGAATGTGAGCAAGACAGTACACTAGATGAATTTTGCAAAGATTAGATTTTATGTTTGCACCGAGGTACATCAGTTGAACGTCGATTTCATTTGGTTCGATACAGCCAGATATTCAATAATTTAATGAGGAAAGGAAAGAAGGTATAATTGAAAATACTTATCGTTCAAAATATATCTAGTTTTATTGCTCAGAAAAAAAAAAGGTTTACCCATTATAAAAGAAAGACTGTAGTCTTATCTGACGTCAGGTCTACGTAGAGAATTTTGTTTTCCCCCAGAAAGTAGAAAGTAACGTGGTCTATTGAGTATGAAAATAAATGAAGATAATGAGAAGAAGACAAAAATAAAGCCCGTGAACAAAGTTGTACATAGAATTACGTAAGGCGTCCACAATGCTCAGGCGAAATTCTTAATACAGTTAGTTGGTGAACCTGTGAGAGTCTCTTGAATAGTAATTATGTGGAATGATCATTCGGTAATAGGAATACAATGTAAATATAGTACAATGATTGAATTTAATGAACGCGTGCGATTTAATCCCATTGAAAAAAAACAAAATGATCTTTAACTATATCGATTATTTAAAATTCGTTACGACACGCGTTCATCTTCTCAACACTTTTTTCTATCATAATTATTAAGTGCGACAAATCCCTAACGCACCAGGTCGATCGGTAACCAAGAACTTCTGATAGTTCAATTAATATCTCAGACAATGATTTCAACGCGTATTTCAAATAAGAGCGTGAAATATTAATTGTAGGATCAGAGAATACAACAATTCTTGGCAAATAACCGATCGTCCTGAATTGACGTGGAAACATAACTATACTAAACTTAACGAAAGCTGCGTTTTTTAAGTATCAGTCCTGTAGGTTTTGCTATAATTAATTGTTCATTGATCAATGTTCATCCTTAATTTCTTTTTTACATGCTAACTCTACTCTGTTTTGAGCCTATGCTTTTATTTACTATCCTGCGAGACATTTAAATAATGATTTTTTTCTTAGCAAAATATTATCTTACGTACTAATAAGGCCCGTACTTAAGGTATTCGGTATATAGCTCACTGGTTATCACTGCGCAGCGTGTGAGTTTACATAATACGTGCGATTTTATTCGTGGATACTTAACCTAACGTCGTGGTGTCGCGAAATAAACGCGCGTAAATGAGCGTTCGTAATATGCGTAACCCGCACGCAGCCGCGTAACGCTTATTTAAAAATAAAATTCTTCAACATCCTTCATAAAACGATTGTTCGCTTTTCTATTAACTTACCTTATTACTATAATGTGTACATACACGGTAAAACGAGCGTATGGTAAAATCGTACCAAAGTAAATTGCTTCATTTTATGTTACTCTTAATTATTCTTCTTTCAATTTCCTCCTTTTTGGTTTCTCCTTTTACGTTAAGGCCGTCTGGACTGGTGTTTACGTATCTTGGACGAGATTAAATCTGTTGAATTATTTTCTTAAATCAATAATTCGAACGCTCTGTCCTTGACTGTCGTATAAAGATGTGACTATCGCGTAACGAATTTTCAGAATATCTCTTATAAGCGTCTAGGAAGTTGAGATCGTTCGAGTTGCACGATCAATCTTCGTTCGTTTATTGTGATGAAAGTTGCGTGAGAAAAGTCTTCTTCGGGTTGGATCGTCGATTTCTTGATTGGAACTCGGAGTGATTAATTATCTTCGGATTCTGATCATAGAGCTCGAGGATAACGTCCACCCGTCAATTCTTCGCGTAAATGTCAATAGTTTAGTTTCATTAATCAGACATTCGTTCACTGCTGAATTCAGACGCCAACTTTACAATCAAATCTTAAGTCGCCTATTGAATAAGAAAATTAATTTTCCTGTGTCCGTTGTGTGTACCAATTTGTATCTTCGATCTGTCAGCTTTCCAACTAAATTCTTCGTTTCCGCCTCGCTATGATGGGTGCTCCAACGAATAGAGAGTACCGATATCCTAATGATATCCCAAGGTATCGTATCCAGGACCTGAAAATTGACCAATTTTGAAAACCCCATTAAACCGACAATCAACCTAATGGTATACGAAATGTATTGTAACGGTCCAAAGAATCGATTCAAACTTAATCACATTAGTTTAATCACACAGAAATTAAAAATATCGAAAAAAGAGTAACCGAAGCTGTTTAAGCATATATTACGCATTTCTTAAAGTACTAAAATGAAAATAAAGTTCACCTGTCCATCTTGGGCGTCGGGACTATCCAGACTCAGATAATCAAGTGTAGTTGAATTATAAGCCAGAAGTACACTGTACAAAGGAAAGCATTTCAGTCTTGTGGTAGGAAGGTTCTCGTCCGATGTGACAAGACTATTAGGACCCTCGCCTAACTTGGTAACTTGAACCTCTGATTCTTGGTGATACGTTATCTGAAGAGTGACAATGAAAAGATATAGCAATTTCATAACGTTATACACGTAAACTATATACATGTAACTCAATAGAGTATAGATTTTTAACAAAGACTTTAATTCCAGTTCATCCGCCATAGAGACTTTTCCATTTATACTGTGTTGATCAAAACTTTTCACCTCTTTGGTATCCTTGTCCGTGCTTAGGCAGGCATGGAGAACTCTAGTTCGCGGATTTCTAGTGCTTCTTAGTGCTTCAAAAAAACTTCTGGGATCAGTCAAAGCAAGAACTCCTCTCCAGCTGAGATTCGATTCGAGCCACGTAGTGGTAGAAACTGCTCCCACCTGAAAATATATTAAAATCAAGCATACATTGTGTGAATAAATTCAATGGGTGACAATTTTATACATGAATTTCAATTCATTTCTTTACCCTGCTGATGTACTCCAAATATACACCCTCTCGTTTTCCTTGAAATAAACCGGATATATATCGTTCCTCCGGAGTCTGAGTAGCGTTTAGTGGATCCTGATGAGTCGTGGGCTTGAGTTGCACTTCGCGAATATAAGCGACCAACTGGGGATTGTCCATAGAGACGCTGTTAAGCACGTAGTCTCTGGTCATATTTGCATCGAAGGCTTGTCGTCTGCAATGAAAGGTCGTGCATAAGTCACGAACGAGGGTCGTTTGTCGCAATTAACTCACAGCCGAGAAACATGAAGAAAAAAAAATGAGAGCAGACTGTATTCTGAAATTGACGAGACTAACCCCGTGCGACCCGACACGAGAAAAAACTTGATGTAAAATTATATATTTTCGAATTTCAAGACTGAAAGACTCCCTCCACTTCCGAGGATCGAACGACGGCAATGTCAATACCTACTGCTCCTTTAAACCTCAGTGCTACCACTCGCAAAAATAAACTTCGAGCCAATTGAATTATGAAATATGGTTTTCACCACAAACCAGTCACCCGACAGACAGATAAAGCGCACCCTTGTCAGTAACTAAGAACCCTCTTTATCTTATCGAGTCTTATACTACCCCGTCTGCCGGGGGTTCTCAATGGATCACATAAAATCCCCTGGGAGATCTTTATACAATGTATGCATAATTATACCATTCCGAGGAGGACTCCAGAATATCTTAATAGTTTCCTTCAGGTATTTTAGACTATGGATTATTTTCTCTAAGGTATACCAAGTAAAGTATATAGATATATGAATGCACTGGTGTACCTAAGGGCAGCTGCTTCGCTCCATACGAGGAGCAGAGCCATGGCTGTGGAAAAAGCTGCAAGAAATGCTAAGCATGGAGCGACCCTTCGCCACCAGGTTCTCTTATAGCTGACTAATGTTGCCCCAGCTAAAGACGCCCCTGCAGGTTGCGTAGCAGGGACAGCTGAAGGCATCCCTGCGGGAGCCATCCTGTAAAAATAGAAGAAAATCTCGTAAGTAGACGGCATAATTGGAAGCCCAAAAAGAAAGGGAGAAAGGAAAAGTAGTCCTGAAACTGAAAGGAAGGTCGTACAGGAGTTCTAGTGGCACTTGCGGCTACTTACGCATATCAATATCTAAGATATATTCTCTGTGGTATAAGATGGAGTATCAATCAGAACACGTGCAAGAGAAAAAGAAACACGTGTTTCAGCCACACGTGCTCTCCCAATCAAAACAAATAATTCATCCGCTCAGATACACAAGATGAATCCAGAATATAACTATTGATTAATTTTGAAACAACTCACCGAATTAGCATAGACCAGTGAAAATGAATTATTCGAATTGTCCATTTGTCATACATTAATTGCATGACGTATCGTCGCAAATACCAATTACCATGTGCAATACAATGCATGCATATTTAAGGCTAAAGCTATGTGGTTGACGCTTCTGCTAATAATGCATAAGTGCAATATATACGTATAATGCCGTCTGTATACTATGTATGAACGGGTGCGCTTGTACAGAACACAAGCAACAGCTACAACACAGAACTCTAACGATCGGCTAAAGTTGCGGTTGCGGTTGCAAATCGAATCCGCAATAACAAAGAATCGCGCGGTTAACGCCCCGGCGCTTGGTCGATGTATCAAATACGTGTTGTGGATGCATCAACGCCATGTGGTGCATTCTGTGATGCACATACAGAAGAACAAAGGATGTATCCGATAGGCCATTGCAAATTGTTTCGAGGTGACTCAGGCCTGGCTCGGGTGCGTGTTCCGTCTCGACACGAACTTTCTAAATAAATTTTTATCCCAATGATGTACGGGCGTCCTGTATAAAGGCACAGGTAAGAATCTTGGACAAAGAGGACCTAGGCGGTAGAGCAGATCCTTTTATTACCTGTTAGAAAGCAAGCCCTTTGGGCCTTTACCGAGAGAAATCACAATTCGCAAGGAAAAATGAAGTTCATGTGGATAAATGCATGTCTAAGCACAAAATTCTGTTTCAATAAAAATCGATCGATTGCGTGAAATGGGCACGTTGGGTTACCAAAGGCATGGAATAATTTTGGCGAAATGCGTGAATCAGCGTTTGGCCGGTAATTCATAATTTTCGGGAGGTCCCTTGTTTACCCCGTCGGTAAAGTAGATTGCGTTAAAGAAATCATAAGCGCACAAGGACACTGTCGTTCAACTCAGGGAAAAAAACGCACGTGCGAGTATAAACTACTGCTATCTCTCATAAGAAATAGTAGGTAAATAAATAAGTATTTTTAATCATAAATTGAATACAATTACGTACTTGGACTTGGTTTCCTTGGTGGGCTCCAGCTTGACGGTTTTGTCCTGTTCACTTTCACCGATAAATAATCCTCTTCCTCGCGGTCTAGCAATGCAAAAGATACGAGAGCGAGAGCCCTCTTCAGATCTCGTCCATGATCCGATGTTCGTCAACGCGTGAAGGCGAATGACACTCTAGTCACTCGGTCGGAACTCGCTCATCTTTCCAGTCGGCTTCATCGAAGGCAGTGCACATTCAAAACAGCTCGCATAAGCAAAGCCGGCTGTTGTAGTACTATAGAGGACGATGATAGTAACACGCGGTACGACACGATTTCTTCACGGCTCAGAACGTTCCGTTATTAAGCCTGGGTACGTACGAGACTATTCTCTTTAACGACGAAAGCCACTGCACTGTATTAACCCGCGTAAACCTCGTGTTTACGATATCCACTGTATGGTAACGGCACGTTGTTATTTCCTATACGGAGACAGAGTGAGTAACGAGAAGGGTTTTCCCGTGTCAAAATATCGACTCGTATAGAAGATGGCTAGGCAGACAGAAGGGGACTATGGACGGCGGCGAAGTGAAAAGCACAACACCGGGGAACTACGACGAGTGTCGAGTGTAAGAGTGAACGAGAGAAATGTAGTCTGAGACACGACCGCATCTATATACCATAGTGTATACAACAAGAGACACATGGAGCAGCCACTGGAGTGAGGATAGGAACGTGAAAGAATGGATAAAAGGAGTACAGGAGTGAGGAAGGAGCTAGACTTGTCGGAGGATATCACGGAATGTCGCACTGCACCAGAACACGAGGTATCCGCATTGTAGTTCCTATCCCGAACGTAGCTATTGATGATCTACACGTTGTTCAATCCTAGAGAATCGTCTGGACGTACGGAAATAAACACAAGACTGAAAAATATCAGGCGAGTCTTCGGCTCTGTCTTGAGCGTTTCAGTTTTTGGGCTAAAAATGATAGAATCGAGAGGGAAAGGAACGAATAGTGGCTCGTGCGAGTACCGACTGCCCTCCAGCACCTGGAACGCATGACGGCAGCGGAGTACAATGCCTTCTGTATAGGGTGTCCTTCTTTAAGCGCTACTCTTATCCTCGTCTATCCCCTTCAAAGTTTCACTGCTGTGTCTCTTTCTCTCTTCCCCCCTCTCATGGAGGACACTCCGAAGAGGTTCTCCTGCTCTCGTGGGGAACCAGGTAGAATCAGTGGTTCTCATAGAGAAGAGTCTAGTTTGTCGTCGACTGTACTTTAGTAAAGGGAATCGAATTCGATCTGTTTTCCGTATACGACGGTGAGGAGGGCTATCGATCCCGTAACCCGAGCGCTAGGTTAGTTTTCAATGTTGAAGGTAAACTTTAATTCATCTTCTCTTTGACGAATTAAAACTGTTTGGTAAATGTTTGTCATTCTCGGATTCAAAATTCTTTTCAAACCACTGCTGCGTTTTTAAATGACTAATAAAACTGTCATTAATTTTTACGTATTCCCGAGAGTTTTACGTTCAAATAGTTACGATTCGCTAAGGACAGTATACGTATATTCAGTGCGACCGTATATATACCACAAGTGCCACATATCAACACAGGAAACATCACATCCTCTATTTAAGCCACGCTAATCGTCGCTACGTGAACAACGAATGACGATGACATACAGGCATATCCGCGTGAAAAAAATAGATAAGAGGGAAATAACAAACGGTAAAAAAAGTCGAGAAAACGATTTCAGGTTGAAAAATTAATAAGAAAAATCACATCAATTGCGGCTGCTATAGGATATTTTGTTATTCTGCTGCTTCGATAATTCTTCCTATCTTTTTCTCTTTTATTTTATCCCACTCATCTTGGTCTCCCCTATGTATTCTTGAAGTTTTACTATATTTCTCACTATCCGTTTTATGTTTCCCCTCGTTCGATTTATGTACGTATTTCGCTTCTCCCCTATAAAATCTTTTCCTTGACTCAATTCAATCATGTAGAACCCTCTCCGATTGCAGATCGATCGAAAACTTAAAAGGGTGAGATAGAAAGACGCCAGAAAGTACTTGAATCCCGGCTTATCCCTGGAGACAAGAGAAGAGGTTACAGTACTCGGAAATTAACCCATGAATTACAAATCTCTAAGAGCCGGACTCTCTCACGGCATAGACTATGCCCTCTAACCGCCTCCCAAATACCCTGTTGTGCCTGGTATCAGTTATACGTGCATACACGTTACCTATATAAAGTTATAACAATTAGGAATGATCCCTCCTAGCCTTAAATGAAGACTGCTTTCCCCCGAAAGGTCGTCCTATGTTAAAACTTTATTAAAACCCTTGAACGACACGTCATTAAGTTCTAATCACCAGCCATGCCATTATATTCTTGTGGTAAGGGGTAGCTTCTGTCTCTAATTGCATTCACGTCACCCTCGCATCGACCTTCAAAACAAAATAAGTATCTCAACTAGTGGAAAAACGTTTATCCTTACGATTCAAGGTCGAGTTCCTGTCCTTTCTATCATATAACTCAATGTTGAGGTTCTGATCGGTATGAATCCTTAGTAATCCCAAATTATTCTTACTCTACGGAAATGTGTACTCATCAAGAGTTATTTAAGATACTTTAAGGATTGACAAACCTATGTATCGGTATTCCGATTTTACAAACGATGGTGGGATGAAGAATAAAAAGCTAATAATACATATACAAGACTAATGAAGAATCGTTCCGCGCAGACGCCGTAGCGGATACGTCCGTATTATATAGAACCACATCGAGAACTGACATTTCGACGCCGACCGCGAAGGCACCAGTGTTGCCCTGTGGCCGCCCGTTACTGCCTGTAGCTCGTACAGCCGGTAAACGCCGGCTGACGGTTAACGTCTTGCAGCTGTCGTAGTCAATTATTGTCATTAAAATCAGCAGCAGAAAGGGACATGAGAGCGATACAAGAACGGTGAAAATAGGACAGAAAACTCTGATTAACCTAGTGAATCGAATAACGTGAAAATCTTAACTGAATCATAATCGAGGTTATGACGGTACCGGAACGCGATGTGTTCAAGACGGTGATAAGTTACCCGCATTGTTAAGCTTTCACGAGGAGGATGTGGTTTCATTAATATTTATGTAGACACCCGTTACAACGATTTACACGTAAGAGTGCACATCTTACAAAATAGTCACCCTCGGACACTCTTCAATCTTCTTTAAACGTAAATGGCAGATCTGTATGCTGTACAGTATAAGCTGTTTTGAAAAGTTACAGAAGAATACTCGTACCTTTGTGACCCCATGTATATCAAATTTTCCAGTCATGGTATGTTCTTAAATTTATCTTCCAGGAGGGGATAGGGTTATTGCGACACACTACACTTCACTTAAATCTTGTAGTCCTATTTCTATTTCTGGTACGAAAGTTGTGCGATTCTTAGTTCACTTTTAATCAAGTTTGATGACGAATGTATATCGGCCTCTATGCCTATGTCCCTCTTCTTTTTTATAATGCAAACAAATACAAGAAAGAATCGTATTTCACACGATGGTATGCTCTAGTAATAAGATTGAACTTTTGATGTACGAGTTTATGTCGTAGCAACGATGTTTTCACGAAAAATGTAGGTTGCTACCGTCGCAAATGAAATATAGTCCAATACATCACGGTTCTTCTATTTATATTCTGATGTAGCGATAAACATCGCTTTGTATGTCACATCTTGTACTACCAGGAGAATAGATTTTTACCCGAATGAGGCACAACAAATTCGTTTTCATTTTTTATATAGGGCGGTAACCTAGACTTTAATTCTATCACACAAAGTATAGGTTTCAATGTATGTATGTACACGCGGCAGACGCTTGGCGTCATTCTCAAAAGAAAGCACATGGTCTTCTACTGATGTTTCCACCGACGGTCCTAGATGAAATAAACAGAACGTCACTTTACTCTCTTTTTGTGTTGGCTATATGTGCGGCAGATGCGACGTCCGTTTCTGGTAATCGTGACAAAGTTTGGTGATCCTTTCTGCCTATATAAAATGATATGGAACGAGCGCGGAATTACAAATTTCGTATACGGCAGTCACGTTGCGGTTTATACAAAGGGGAATCCATTCTGTGCGATTTAATGCTTTGGCGCTCTTGCTTATAAAAACATACCCATTCATATACATTATTCGCTTCATTAATTTTCCCCGTGGAATTGTCGTCACTTGATCATTTGCTTTTGACTTTAAATGAAAAACCCGAAACTCGTGATACGGTAGTTAAAAGTGTTTGGAGAAAATATATATTTAGCATGAAACCATAAAACTGGAGGAACGGTACTTTGATTCTTCGGAGTAAAATTTTTGATACGGTATAACGAATTACACGGTAAAGTGTATGCCGTTTCAGATATTTTTACACTACGTAATAACGTGCTCTTTAAGTTGCTGAAACCATTTTCATTAAAATCAGCCTAATTGGCTTCTATATAAATTTACTCTGATTCGACAATTTCTGTTTCTATATAGAAAAAATTTACTTGAATTTGAAAATATTTTTGCCGAGCTCGCTAATTTAACAGTGAAGAGCCATATTTCATTAATTTAAAGAAACACTTTCTTTGTGAAATATAAACCTCATTTCGCGAATCTTCAAAATATAAAACATGGTAGGACGATTATGTCACATAATCAAACAGTAATTGAAATAAATATATTTCATTACAGAATTAGAGAAGAATTATTGAAAGAAGGGTTCAGATACAAATTGAATATTTTGTCTCATTCTTAATTTTTACTAATGGACCAACCCTCTATCATGTGATATTCGCATTAAAAAGAATTCTTAAGTTATTCAATTTTTTTGTTGATTAATACCAGTTTAATGATATTACTATAACGTTATTACCCTCGAGCCCGCGCTCGTTACATGTAGTTGGTATACGATATTCCTATATCTATATGTACATAATCGATTAATTGTTGATTGCTTCGTTCGGAAAAAAATTCATTAAAAGCCGATAAGCCTCTAAGCCGTAGATATCGTTAAATGAGTGATAATTCAGTGATTTACGTTACGGTATCTCGTTTACAACAGGTTGAAGAAGAAAACAAAAGATTTGTAAAGAAATAACATGAAGAAAATGTAATAAAACATGCTGATGGATCGGTCCGCACGAATAAACAGTCTTCGCGAAATGTGCTTTCGCGTAAGTGCAAGCGCGAACAAGAGAACTAAGAGAAAATGTGGAAGCCGTGTTGGATTTACGGCTACCGTTCACAAAGCACTTGGGGTTTATCGTGAAAACCATTAGAAAAATGGGTGCCAACCAATCGGCTCGCAGCTTGCCCACTCCCGGTGAGGAAGGTAAGTTATATCTTCTGAGTCCACAGTAAATTCTAGAAGCGTCCACGTCCTTCCTTGAGCTATAAAAATGTTAGATAAAGCTAGATCGAGATACGGTCTACATTTCTTATTAGAATAAAAGATCGAGTAAATTTTCCAGCTTTTTCAGTTTATAAACAACATGGGAATCCTTCGGAAAATTGGGTACCCGATACATTGATTAACAATTGCTCCTTGGCGCAGGATACTTGGTAATGTTACTTTAGCACGGTTCGATTTCGTTCATTGGAATAACTCCTACAATAAAACCAGCTGGAATGCTCTTCGGGTATACACGGTTTTGGTATCCACACCACAATGACCGAAGAATACTCTTTTGCTGCTTGAACTATAGTGCATGTATAAGGATCTTTTAGGATTTGAGAATTTCAAAAAGATTTTGAACTTTGTTTGTATTCGCGAAATCTTTATGGAATCTTTCTGTGTCTGGAATATCTGGAAAAGCTATTTACTTATCTTTTGTAGGATATATGTTTTATGGAGGAAGACTAAGAATATTTACTATTGAAAACTTCGTTGATAAGATGAAGATGTATTCAAATCTGATATTATGATAAGGACTCGAAACTTTGTTTGTTATAGTGAATTTCGACCACTTTCAAATTCTGCGTGCCATCGGAAAAGGTAGTTTTGGGAAGGTACGTAAACATTCGTCACGTTTGACGTGTACGTTATCAAAAAATTGGATGTTCAGGGTTCAAAGAGACGACGGTTTTACATTTTTCCTCCCTCTTTTTCGCACCTTTACACGATATATCGATCGTGTCTCATTTCCTGGCAACAACCTGCAGACATTTGATCGATCGCTCGCCTTTTTATACTTTTAAAATACTCTTGCTGTAATACCTTTACCCTCTACCCCCTCCCCCCCCCCCCTGTCCAGTATACATATTTCCAAACGATGAGTTCTCGACCTTTTTGCCCTTTTCTCAGAACCCCAAATATTTTGTACACGGTATATAAAGATGAGACGGTTTAAAAAAAATGAAAAAATCCTTAGATACCTTAAAATGCTTGAATCTATTGGAAGGTTGAATTGGTATGAAAAATTTGATAAAAATTTCACGCTGTGATTTCGCAATTTCATTTGTACCCGAAAGATGTCTTTTTTGACTGAAATTCTTCGATTTGATCAAATTTTTTTTCTATCCGCTCAAACTTTTCCGTTTATCTCGTCACGTAATTGAAAGATACTAGGATTTTGTTTTTGTTTGGTAAATATCACTGTCGTAAAAGGTACCATGAAATTTTATGAAATTCCGAAGGACGTAGATGTGCAAAGTAAGAAAAATATTAAGGAGTAAATCTCAAATATTTCTATATTATTCGACGCGTTTAATAATGTAGACGTCTTCTAACTTATAAAATATGTATCTTTTCGGAAAATCTTTGTCCAAGTAAACAGTGGGATCCGCAATCTTCTTATCACGATTCATGACACGTACCCAATGTTACGATCCCTATGGCAATGGTGTAAAACGAAATGCACGTAATTGCGCAAAAAATTTATCTAAATCACCAGCAGCTACGATTCACCGTGTTAAGATAAATGACAATATTACTGTCCCACGTTTCGTTCTCGCACAATTTGTAGGAGCGTCCCGCAGGATTTTCATTGTGATTTAAAAAATTCTCATGAAAATACAAGAGTATAAAAATACCTTATACAATTTAATAACGACACCCGTAGTATAATTTATATATCCAAAACCAATGAGCATCCTTACGATAACCTTACCCACGGCTAAATTATTTTCCTCCAAATAAGATCCACGATCGGCACATACTCTTAATGGAATTTCAAATGCGCACACAGTGTGTCGAACAAAGGAAAAAACTAACAGAACCTTTTTCCCTTAAAGGTATGCATCGTACAAAAGCGTGACCGTAGCGGCAACATGTACGCGATGAAGTACGTCCACAAAGGGGAGTGTGCTGAAAGGGGTGCGTTGAAAAACGTAGCCCGAGAAGTTGAGATCCTGTCGAAATTAGAACATCCTTGCCTGGTGAATCTATGGTTCAGCTTCCAAGGTGAGTCGTTCCTTTCACAGACTGAGAGCCATCAGCTACCCCTGAACCAAGAGGTCTATTGACAAAATCCTAAGGGTAGGAACAAAGTAAGAACTCGACACTGACAGAGCAATCACGTTTTAGATGAAGAGGACCTCTTCATGGTATCGGATCTGTTGCTTGGCGGTGACCTGAGGTACCATATCCAGCAGGATGTAAAGTTCTGCGAGGAAAATATAATACTCTACGTGGCAGAGATATCACTCGCTCTGGATTATTTGCAGAGTCAAAAGATTATCCACAGAGATATCAAACCGGATAATATACTACTGGACGAAGAAGGTGAGTTGAAGACCATTTGACCCTTGGCATTCAATATAGTCTACGACTGTAATATCTTCAATGTATAAGTTGTAATTCGCATACTGATAGAGTTCACGCGGAGATTGAGAATCACTGGGAAGTTCAACAAAGGTCAGAACCACACCAAGGGTTGTATTATATTGCGTAGCTCCGTGCGTTCTACTACTACAGATCCACACCCCTTCAGGTCCAGCCTACTCTACACTTTATCGTCACTGGATATAGGATACTTAACCCAGTCTCCATAAATATTCCGAGCACTCTAGGAAGCTTCGTGAAGAAGGTGTGGTCTGGGAAGCAATATATATATATATATATATAATTTTAAGTGTACCATATATCCGTACAACAGACGGGTTGATGGATGTCTCCACTTACCGATATAATTGGAAGGCACCATAAAATTTCACGAGAGGCTAGTAGGTACAGCATGACGAAGGCTGTTTCATCTTCTACGTAATATTAAAAGTCTCTGATAACAGCATAAAGTCATAACCAGACCAAAGAGATGGGTGATGTAAAACCCCATGAAGAATTCTAATTCTCTCAAGGCAACAAAGGGATCCCCTTTCTTGTCGTATGATGTCACGTGCATTAGCATAGTCTTCTATATCGTTCCCTTTAGAAATTCTTATTTCGTGCCGTCGCTGAGTCTTCCTTTGATTCGCTCTACTTTAAACAAACGGACAGCCTACCGACCTCGTCTACAGGGCGACAGGGAGACCCAAACACTTAATCTTCTACAGTAGTTGGCTCTGGGCTATTTGGATTTAAAAACTGCCTTTGAATCATTCAAACTCTACCAGGCATTCATAAAGGGTTTCACATTATAATTATATATGCCAAACTTACCCCCATATCTTTGTATTCTATGTACAGTACAGGTCTGTTTATAGATATACACGGAGTACATGGGTCATGCCTGCCTTTGTACGTCTGTTAAATCATACAAGTTTAAACTGTACTTAACGTGTACTACATGGGCTACGTATAAGGTCCCGCTGAGATCAGTTAAGCATATTATATATACATATAATTATACAAAGTAGAGAAAGTAGGCTTTGTCTTTCCAACATAGTTTAGAGTGATATATTGGAATTAATAAAATATTCATAAAGGAGTGTGATGGTTTAGATCCAGACAATATTGAGGTGCCTCAAATTTACGTATTTATTCCGCGCGACCGCGCTTTAATATTGGTTGCTGGTGTGATGCGGTTATATATATTTTTTTGTGTGCAAAGGTCTATGACAACGGTTTTGCTATTTTGAATTGGACGTAGGTCATGCTCATGTCACGGATTTCAATATCGCAACTGTGCTGGAGGATGGGCAGCTGGCGACGTCGATGTCTGGAACGAAGCCTTATATCGGTATGTTTGGACGTCCAAGGTAGATGAATATCGCGTATAAATTGTAACGTGAATATTTTATCAGCCCCTGAGGTCTACATGTGTTCCTGTGAGGAATATGGAGTTCTTGGATATGCTTATGCGGTAGACTGGTGGAGTTTGGGTGTCCTTGCTTGGGAAACCCTTGCTGGAGTACGTCCTTATCCACTTCATGCTGCGACCTCTCACAGAGAAGCGTTGGCGATCCTTCAGGTGAGATATTGAAGCTTTTCGAGCGGATGTTAGCATCCAAGGTTCTCCATTTTGATAAAACTGTATTCTAAAGTGCCTAATACGCTGTTTTAGGAGGATAGACAGCCTCCAGCACATTGGAGTCCTTCCATCCGGGAACTTATGGACAAGCTACTTACTCAGGCACCAGGCGCACGCGTCTCTACACTCAAAGAGCTCAAACAGATAACCGTGATGAGCGATCTCGATTTTGATAAAGTTCTCAGGAAGCAGATTAAGCCTATCTTTACACCGCCGAAGGATCATTTAAACTGCGATCCGACATTCGAGCTTGAGGAGATGATCATCGAGACTAAACCACTTCATAAAAAGAAAAAACGTCTTGCTAAGCAGAGGTTGGTAATCAGATATCTCAAGAATCCATATTGTTAAAAGATTTTTAAAAGTTTGAAACCCTTATATTTTTACTTAGGTCATTGAGGGGTGAACTGCCGCCAGAAGATTCCCCGGGGTCAGAGACAGCTGGTCCCGGTGTGGACGTACGGAGACTCGCTTACATTCCTGAATACAGGGTGTACAATAGGGAACGCGAGATGGAGAGACAGGAACGTGAAAGGAAGGAGAAACAATGGGAAGAAGAATTGAACTTTGCCATGATGGGTGCAGAGGAGAGACTGAGGTAAATGATCTAATAACAAAGTCTTTATTGATATTGAAATAAATTATCCGAGAAAAATATTGATTTTCATATTCTCTTAGACAAAAAAATCAACCTAAATCAAGCAGTCGCTTGAGCGTCTCGACTGCGAGCGTCAAGGCACGAATAAGCGCATCTCCACGTCCGAACCGTCGAAGAAGTGGTGCTACATCCTCCGACATTGACTATATAGACGCCAGTCCAGAACCCTCCACTTCCTAACTCACGAGTCCTCATCGCGCAATTGATTCCTAATTCTTTTATATATACAGTCAACGCGAAAATTTATAACAATGTGACAGATATATGCATCAGCTGACGTTCCACCAAAGATACACATACGCGTGCGTCTTCTACACCAAAAGCAAAGACGTAAGTTGGTACTTACAGCGAAAACTTGGTCGATAAAAATCTAGCTTCAGTACGAGGATCCGCCTTATTATGCCTAGGCGAACCTGGACAATCATGAGAATCTAACTAAAGTTAAGTTCGTCTTTGAGCTTCTTCTTTTTAAACAGAATCAATCTTTGATCTTGACTCATGTCGATTGAAACTGGGTTACCTAAATTTCATGCTAATTATCATATATAGCAATTAATAATTTATACGTCGCTTGGTCTAGTGAATACTTTCTGGTAAAGTAAGTGATGATCTTTCATTGGACACAAAAACCTTACACTTTAACACCTTGTATGATTCATGAACGTGGCAATATCCCCACGGGATATGCAAATTGTGCTAATTCCCCTGTACTTTGTGCGTCAATATTTCATTTGTTTGAGTAGACAATTTTCTTAAGTTAATGCTGTACGTCCAAGTTAACGTGTACTCTAACATGTGTGGATTATCCGTTACGTTCTTCAATGCTTTATCTGCAATTAAATCATTAAGACTTATTGGAAAATGTTATAGCGTCTTCGACGGATGCTGCAAGACGTTGAGAAATATTATCACTGAGTAATCTACTTTGCAGAGAATATTACATCTTCTGATATATATAACTCTGTAAAATACAAGGACAGAAGAAGCTATAAGTTTATATTCACGAGGGAGAGGGAAAAAATAAAGAAATTCTGCCTTGCCTTATAAAGGTACTCTTGTATATTGGAGCTTTCACGGTGTTCAACTCCTTTCAAGAAATTCAATTGAAACTGATACAATCTCTCCCCCGTGGCGTGGAAAGCATCTTTTATAGTAGCGACATGGAGTATATACATATAAATCCAAGATCTTGAGTGTGTTTGCTGTATCTTTTTTTCCTAACTCTCGCTTTTTTATTCTCTATCTTAATTTCTTCCCTTACGTGTTATATCGGCTTTGTCATGTTTCTAAAGGTTATTTTAACCTCTCTTTCTTCTATTAGTCATTGAATCACGCTTTATTCTCGTTATTACCATTCAATCTCTATTATTTGCTAAGAAAGATAACCGTAATATTGTTTTCTGTTTTATTATACTCGCGCTTCAGATCTCATTAGGCACAGTAATGGGGCCATTCAGTTTTAAGATCCACTTACGGCTGGAGGGATGCCGCGGCCTTATCGGTGCTCACCGCGATGAGGAGCATCAAGTTTGTTTAAATCTTCGAGAGGGAAGAGCAATGAATTAAAAAGTAGAAATTAAATTACAGAGGAACAGATTGTACGTGTCTTCAAACTCGAATGGCATTTATTATGTTTCCATTGTGTAAGAGTTAATTAGGATCAACCAATCACGTGCAAAGTTTAAATAGAATAAACCAATGACGATGGATTACGTTTAAATTGAGCACAGTGGAAACGGTTTTTTAACAAAATAAAATGATATAACTTAAGAAACCTTATAAAATTTCAATTGCATCCATAAAGAAAAGAGCAATGGGATTTTAAAGAATTTTCGAATGATCATAATTAGTGGACCAATTATAATTATAATATATTTCCAGATAAAATTACGTATTCATAATAACATCTCACCCTTAATCACCCATATGTATTGATGTTAACAAAAGGACACACTTTTCTCATTAAGATCCTAAAATACATTTTATCTTTGCATACGTGTATGCATCTATATGATAAGAATTATTTTTTATCTTTTCAATAACATTGAAACATTTAGTTTTTTTTAGCCAGATAGGTTAGCCACGTGATTAATTAAATCAATAAGCCGTATTAAAATATACATGGGGATCGCCCCATTTCTGTTTGCAAATATAAACAGAGTCAAATATTAACTAGGGTGTGGCATGAAAGAGGTTGCTTGCGTGTTAACGATAATAGGAATAATTAATCTATACAAGAGGAACACGAAATTACCAACTCACACTATTACTTATCCATTGTGTACGTTAAACCATCCGGTAGTTTTATGCGAAATATTACACTGGGTCGTCCATCTTAATTATTCCAGGTGAATATTGCGAGAGCTAAGTGAGATGCGGGGAAAAATGTTCTAGCAAGATTTTCGATTATTCAAATGTTAGTCTGGAACGATTAAATGGAATCTACGCAACACCTATGAAATTTATCGAAGATGCGATATCATATAGAACAAAGCCAGTTCAGTAATTTGATGGCTGTCATACAACCCTTGTTTTGACAAATTTTCGACAACGTTAACATAGTGTATGTATAACGTTATATACTCGATGTCAATACCACTGATAACATGCGATTTCATTAGAAATTTTACAAGAAATGTCTCTCGTTAATAGGCTATGTACACTTCATCAAATAGTTTTGATTAGCAATAGAATGTCGTAAATTTATCGTCATTCATGTAAATTTCAAAATATGGTACTTATATGATATATTTATATAATAATTGAAGGCCTCGCATAGTTCGTCTGATTAGAAGTATTTGCGAACAATAAAAATGAATGAACTCTTAAAATTCATTACTGATATAAAAGTACTTGGTGGTAATACATTTGAATATATGCTAGTTTTATTGGCATCGTTCTTACAGAGAAATAGGTATAACTTTATTTATATTAAATCAAAGCAGGATCAAGTGGACGGTTATAAATGAAATTTAACAAAGTTTGTGTAACATTAATATAAGTCACAAGTCCTCAGACATTTTTAATCGGATATGATGAACTATGATAAACAAAGTCAATTGTAAAGAAAATAGTGCAGAAAAGTCAAACAGGATTGTGTCATTAGTATTGCTCTTACTTTTTAAAACATAAGTGGAAACACTTGACAATGTAAATCAAAATAGGAAGGCAGAGATAAAGGTTAGACGTAATGAACAGAGTAAAAAAATAAAAGTATTGTTTTTAATATATTTCAAATCTATGCATATTTTATTATCGTTCGCCACTGTCGCTATTAATATTATTTGTACTAAAACTAGAAAAATAAAACAACAAATTATATCTGTTAATATCACAAAGTATTGCCGTCTCCTTGATCCCAGACTGGATTGCGTATTCGAATCTAATCGGTCTCTTGGATAACTCTTATTTAGCTCTTTGAAAATGAGAACATGGAAGCCCGCGAAAAGCGTCTACAATTACCAGAGCATTAAAATATAGTGAATCTCTATTATTATGTTATAATTATTTTGGCTCTAATGTCATCGTACCATAATATCTTTGAATTATTTTGAAAATATTTTATATAAGAAAAATAGAGGATACTTTATTTCTCTCTCTCTCTCTCTCTCTCTCTTTCTGGTCTCCACCTTTCTTCCTTTTTTCTCTTACCTACAACCATCACTCGTACGCAAAATAAGCTTCGTATGCTCCTCGAGTCTCATTAATCCTTAAGCATTAATTAAACTAGTGTCGTCAGTCTGTAATTTCAGTTAAATGCGTCGAGAGATTGCCACAGTGCCTTTAATTGCTTTACGAGATAAATATTGAACTTCAAGCACTGTCAAACATTCTAAGTCGCAAGTAAGTGCATTTTAAATTACTTTAAGACAAATGAAATTAACAAAAAATTAAAAAGATAGAGAACCAACAAAGAAACCTGTCATAGAATTTCGAGATTCAACGAAATTATAAAAATTCTATATTACACAATTTTCGAATGCATAAAATTGAACGTCATGATTATATTTTAAACAAATTGCGCATGTGCAACTTAACACTCGTTCAAACTTGTAAAAGAAATCATGATATGTTTTCTTTTAGACCGCGTACGAATACATGAATCTATTAATGATGCATATAACTATGATTATTCATATAATTTTTAATTCATTAATAATTTTCGAGCAGATGCTGTTTTCTTAGTCTCGTATGGCAATAAAAATGAGGCTTATTTTAATAGCATAATTTTTTGTTAGCCTCATAATTAGTAACTCTAAGAGTTAATTGTAATTTTTGATGCGCTACATTAGAGACACATACGGATTTTTCTTCATATAAATAGAGACATGAGTTCCTCAAATAAGTTTTAACGGGATTCCGTATAATCAGAACATTCACTTTGAATCGTTATTACGTTCCGACTGTAACGTATTTATAATTTTTTCAAGGTATTACTTCATTACTTTGACATTAATCTTTAGTCAACTAATAACGGCTTTTAGACTATTATTGTTTACTACACGGTAGTTACGTCAGTGACTTCAATTCTTGTTATTGGCTTGGTAGGTTCTACCACTATAAAGTCACTTGCGGTAGGATCTTCGGTTTCGTTAATTCGAAATTGTTGCAAATTTGCTACTATGGAATCTACTTGCACTGGCTGATCAGGTAAGGAGTTGCTATTTCTCAATTTACCAAAGTGCAAATAACAAAAACCGCGCTGACCTCGCCATGATATCTCGCTAGGTTTAACGCCACGTTTCGACAGGGCGTTTTTCAAGTCGCGGACACGTACATCAGACGCAATATTCGATAATTTTAATGAGAAATCTATTTGTGTCTTTGATTTTGGCTTGAAGGGTTTACGTCGTAAAGGTTTTTCGTTATCGTTTTCTTCTCCGTTATCCTGAAATTAAGACTAGGATGAGATTTGTTTGCCATGTTTAAAAGCAATATTCTAAAACTGTTGGTTTATTGTTATACGAACTTCATTTATAGAAGGATTATCACAGTCTCCTCTACGTTTGTGATATAATCGTCGTTTTGGAAAACGTGGTTTCACCATATCTTTATTATCTTTATTGCCACCAACGGCAGCTTCTGTGTGTGAAATATCCGCCCTTGCTTTTGGACGGGTTTTATTCTTTCCTTTCTTAATTCTGTTTTTCTCATATTGTCGAGTTTCTCTGTCAGAGTCGACTTCCTTCAACACTATTACTTTACCTTCCCTTTAAAATATATGAATGTCATTAAGATAATAAAGCCAACAATGTAATCTGATAGTACTTTCATTGATAAATATCTCACTTTTCTTCCAGTTCTTTTAGCTCCTGTAGTATTTGCATAGATTTAAGTCTTCTTTGACTGAGAAGGTGCCACAATATACCTGCAGGCTTTTGTAGTCTGGGATTGACTACTATCGTCTGAGTTGGAGTAACAATAATATCGACAGGTACATCATGTTCTTGAAACAAATGTGATGGAAGATCATCAATTACTTGACAATCGTGAACTGTTGTCACCACTACCGTATTTTTATCTACTGCACCCATCCTCATCATTATTGCAAATTCTAAATCAGCAAAGCCTTCACCTTTACCAATTCTATAACCAGCTTTACTTACACATACGGAGCCCAAAACTACAAGATCTACCTGCATAATAAAATAATGTAAGTATGCAACTATAAGATAAAGAAAAGTACTGTAAATTTTTACCTTTATTTTTGAGGTAATTCCAACTGGTTTACCATTCTGCTGTAATCCATGTCTTGTGGCAGAAAATTTTATTTGCTCCTTCGTAGCACCTTCTGTTGGAGTAATATGAAGAAATAAACCAGATTTTAATCTTGGTATTGGTACAAGTATTTCTTTGTTCGCCTCTAGGGAAAGGGCTCTAATAGGCTCTTGTGACTTGTCAGGTTTGATCTTTATAACTTTTGCATTCTTAAATTCTTCTAATTCAGCTAATCGCTGTGCTGCCTCAGTAGCACCCTTAAAATTTGGTATTCTATTATAAATGCTCAATGGAAAATTTGCTAGCTCATTCTTTTTCATGAAGTCCCATATTTTCTTCCGATAACTATGCTTTGTCACCTCTTCAGCTAAAATAAAAATTACAATCATAAAATTATAGGTATACGTTTCATAAATATACAAATCAAATAAGAAAAAATTGGGTCTTAAAGGAACCATTGTCAGACGCAAGTTGATCTTCATCCATAAAAGGTGACAGCTGATTGCAATGCAATTTAGGTACATCAGTTCATTATCATTTTTCTTAAGAATTTGACAATCCTTCATAAACAAAAAGAAACTAGAATAAAAGTTTTTTTATTTCTAATCATAGACTCCATTTATATTACAAAGCTTTTTCAAGGATGACGGAGTACGTACTCGAATTATTATTCCGTCTAGTTTATTTATACTGCTGATGCACAGCATTCAAAATGAATGAATGCATCAGCGATTGTGACTGCAAGATAAACTAATCTACCATCACGCTAATAATTTACTAATTTTTAGAAATCACTCACGTAAAATGGTTTCAGACATTATCACTTATGAAGATTCACAAAATATTTCAAGTTCTAGACAGGTACAGAGCTCTTCCTCGTGCTAACTGATTGAGAACAATCCTCGATGAATTTTTCACAAAAATAGATTGCACGATTTATCTTAGACTTCCCCGCCTCCTCCCTTATTTCTATTTCTTTGCAAGACCAGGCATACAAACATAAATAACTATAATTCACTGAAGATTTAAATCATTCACAGCTTATGAACGTTTAAAATGATATTAAACACTAAAATCATTAAAATTATATGCAGATTAATTAATTTATAGCGATATAATTCAGCGATCATGATATATTTGCGTTCATAAGAATAATATTTCTTAAAACATTTGAACGTAATGTCCGTAAATATATAGTGACTTTTGTTTCTATAGAATGTACCGCAATTCTATGAAAAATGTATGACGTACAGAATAGTAAATCAGAAACATTTTAAAAATCTATTTCAATTTACAATTTCTTGTATGCATTTGTTATACATATTTGTTATCAGTTACTCCGATTCCATATAACTGAATTTTTGTTATGACTTGTAATAAATGTTTTATGAAAAAAGCGACAAATTACATTGTTTCGCCAGAGGTTATGTGAGCAGGCGTTGATAGTGCTTTTTTCGCACATGCTTATTTAGCAGCCCTGTGAACAAATTGTACATTTCGGCTGCACGGGTCCATCGTGGAAAATGGCTTTACTAGTGAGGAACGTCTGCAAAGTGCTCTCCCAGGTAATAAAACGCGCTCTCATAAAAATAACTATGTCGATTCATCGTCATATTTTCTAAACTCTTGCGATATCTTGTGTTCAATTGGAATTGTGTAATTTTCCCAAGCCAATTAAACAGTGTCACGAGAAAACTTATCAATGTCGAAATAGCTGGTGAAGATTTTTGCAAGGGCATTCGATACTGTGTTAAACTTACAATTGGATATTAATACACTACTTTAATCGACTCTTATTGCCTTTTTCTTTTAATTAGCCCAGTTTCATGAAATGTGTATATATACGTTCATGTACCATTCAATTGTTAGTAGTACATTCCAAAAGCGGTAAATTTCTAATTTAATTATCGATGCGATTACAAGTGTGTATTATTAATTTTCGAATGTTTTCGTCTGTTGAGTAATGAATAATTATTGTCTTCAAATAAATTTAGTTTTTGCAATGTAATATTATTAATGTGTCATTGATGCCAAAACAAAAATTAATAATGTGTCTGGATTTGAGAATAGAGCTCTGTTTCATGTTATTTTTATACATTTATTTTACTTTTTCTTCTTTAGGCCACTCAAAAGGGTGCTGGTGTTAGAACACTGCATATAGGTGCTGTTCGCCATCAAGAAGCTGTATGTATTTTATTTTTTTTGTGAGTGAATATTCTGTTATTTCATGATATTACAATTTTTCAGTTTATAGAGCAACAAGGGAAAACAAAATGTACTCTTATACCAGGAGATGGGGTGGGACCAGAACTGGTCCTTTCCGTTCAAAATGTTTTCAAAGCTGCGAATGTCCCGGTTGAATTTGAACCTTACTTTCTGTCAGAAGTAAATCCTACACTAAGTGCTCCATTGGAGCAGGTTGCCAATAGCATTGCATTGAATCAAGTTTGTTTAAAGGTACTATATAACAATTTAACATTGTAGCTGTTAGATAAGACAAAATTTATTTGTTCCATCAGTAAAGATTATCTTAGATTAGTTCCATATGTTGTTGTATGATCGGTATCTGGGTACTTAAATATAAGATCTTTTCTTATCTGTGTGGTTATTACATAATTATTTTAACAACTATTTAGAATTGTGAAACATTTAAGTAAGGAAATGTATCCATAATATTTTTCAGGGTATTCTGGCGACACCTGATCATTCTCATACAGGAGAATTGCAAACCCTGAATATGAAGTTACGACGAAACTTGGACTTGTATTCTAACGTAGTACACGTGAAATCTTTACCTGGAGTTAAATCTCGTCACCAGAATGTAGATTGTGTCATAATCAGAGAGCAGACTGAGGGTGAATACTCTGCTCTGGAGCATGAATGCGTTCCTGGAGTAGTCGAGTGTTTGAAAATTGTCACTGCCGTAAAAAGTCAAAGAATTGCGAAGTTTGCCTTTGACTACGCTGTAAAAAACAATCGTAAAAAAGTCACCTGTGTTCACAAGGCCAACATTATGAAGCTTGGTGATGGTCTGTTCCTTCGATCTTGCCAAGAAATTGCAGAGCTTTACCCAAAGTAAGCTTACATTTACAAAATCGCAAGTGAATTTTCGTATAAAATATCATTATATTTTTATAATCCGTGTTAACTCAAACAGAATTCAATTTGAAACCATGATAGTGGATAATTGCACAATGCAAATGGTCTCCAATCCCCATCAATTTGATGTTATGGTAATGCCAAATCTGTACGGAAACATCGTCGATAATCTTGCTTCCGGTTTGGTTGGCGGTGCCGGCGTAGTTGCTGGAGCCAGCTACAGTGCAGAATGCGTGGTGTTTGAACCGGTAAGAATTTATTAGGTTCATTGAGCTATTTATGATTTTCTGACGAATATTTTGTTGTCTAATAGGGTGCGAGACACACGTATTCCGAAGCTGTGGGTAAAAACGTTGCCAATCCCACAGCTATGCTTCTGTGCTCAGTGAAGCTGCTGAATCACGTGAACCTAAGTCGTTACGCAGAACAGATCAGAGATGCTTTGAATCGTGTTCTGAACGATGGTAAAGTTCGTACGAAGGACTTGGGAGGTCAGAGTTCAACCACGGATTTCACTACAGCTGTGATTAACAGTCTTCGTTAATTCCAGAAGTCGCATCTATCGGGATTCTAATATAATGTAGGACAGACGACCTAGAGCGTTCCTCATAGTGTGTCCATGCATTTACTAGTTTCAAAGAAATTTCGAGTTCGCCAAATTTAGTATCAAAACGATCCACAACCGAACTATAATGAGATTATCTGTACCAAAATTTCCTGGCGTTACTTTTACTCGAAATGTCTTTGAGGGACTGAATGTATGGCGATGGTCAAGGGTTAATTTTGTCACCGTGTGATTTTCTTCACTTGCAGTATTGTGTTGAGTGTCCTGCGCTCGATAGCAGGAAACCAAAGTATCATGTATTGCTAATATTATTTTAAAATGAATGTAACAAACGCCAGTAGGCCCGTTGTTGTACCATAGGCCCGTGTAATATACAAGAATTGTACCATAATAAATTATGTATAGGAGATCATTCTAAATCCTTTTCCTTTTATTAATTTCATAAAATGATGTATGCCGATTCTTAAATGAATATACTCAGATGCCTAGATAGCATCTTGGTAAATCGATGACCATTTTCGCATGGCGCATAAATGTCTGTTCACTGTACATAACTTGAAACCGCTTTAGCTATACAGGTTCCATACTGATGAGTTGTCAAATGTGTAATTTGAAATCGTATTACAATTAAAAATGGATGAACATACCCTTGATTTAATTCGTCAGGAAATAGTAAATAATAATTTGCAAGTGACGGCTCTTATACAGGTACGGTTTAATATTTATTTTCATATGTTTATACCATTTCTCGTTTAACCTTATTTTTAAGTTATTGAATTTTTGCAAAATTACTACGTTCGTACGGAAAGTGATATTAATTTCAATATTCTGACAGTATTCGTTAGAATGATTTATTTTATTGTATATTAATTAATTATATTAACTATTGTTATTTAATAGGATATTCAACAATGTACAGGACCTTTGGAGTTGTTGAACGAACTCAATGCCGAAGGAAGAGCAAAGATAGCAAATCTGAGATCAAGTATCGAGCGCTTAGCTGCCTTAGCAGAAACAGAAATAAATGAGAAGAAAAAGTCAATTTTACTATCTGAAGTTAATAGTCACAAAGGGCAGCTTACAGTAACAATGGCAGCATTTCGTAAAGCCAATATTGTCAGTGCCTGTGTTATTGATAAAATGGCTAAGGAGGATCTGTTATCGATGCCTGAGGAACAGCAAAATGCTCTTCGAAAGCGACGAGATAAGCAGAGTCTTGCAAATATGTCTGGCCAAGTTACAGACAAATTACTGAGTATTTCTAGACATCTTGCAGAGACAACACAAAGAAGTGCCGACACATTGGATACTCTAAGTATGCTGGTTTCATGAATAATAACACATTTTTATACAGAAAGTACACAATTAATACTGTGCATTAGTAATAAGAAGTAATCAGTTTGTAATTTGTTATTTCAGTTACATCTTCAGAAAAAGTTTCTGGTACAAAGGATGAGTTGGACCATCAGCAACAAGTAATAGTTCAATCAGGAAAGCTTCTAGGAAAATATGGAAGGCGTGAAGTTACAGATAAAGCTTTATTAGTTTTAGCTTTTGCGTTCTTTCTCGCCTGTGTCTTTTATATTTTACAAAAGCGCCTTTTTTAGAGGTAGGTCAAAAATTGATCAATATACATTGTACTTGTTTATTATACAATTTAAACAATAGGCACTTTGGAATTTTTTGAAATATCATTCATAAATACAATGCATGTGTGTGTGTGTGTATATATATATATAAACATAATAGGATATTCAACAATGTACAGGGCTCTCGAACTGTTGGGAATATATATATGTATATATAATCCAATCAGTTGTCATTGCTGATCTAATGTTAGCTACCACCAAAAATCGTCAAATATTGTTAGTTGATCACAAATAGTCAGATCCTGAAAAAAATATGATTATCGTATCATAAATATAATTGAAATAAGATTTCACAATCAAAATTTTGTAAACATTACATTTTTGCAGCTGATCATAAACTCTTCTTTCGAGATCACACCATCCTTATCCAGATCCATCTTCTCGAAGATTCTATCAACATGTCTGGTAACTGCACGGTGGATAGTCTGACTGTTTTGCACCATCTCATAAATAGCCGAGACTATGGCCAGCATCTCATGCCTGGTAATGTGTCCGTCTCCGTTCAGATCATACAGCCTGATAAATAGTAAGTGTTACTAACGATAATAAACACAACGTCGATACTTGCTAGTTGTCTGTAAAATGGTATTTCCCATTAATACGTTATCAAAAACCCACCCAAATATCCATGAGAGTTTTTGATCCGTACTACCCCGTATAATAGAGGCCATGCCAAGAAGAAAATCAGCAAAACTCACAACACCGTCCCCATCTTTATCAAAGATATTAAAAACAATCTGCGCATATTTCGTAGAGTCACCAAGAGGAAATAATTTCGCATAGGCCGGCTTCAGGTCATTCGTTGTGGCTGCGCCACCAGGACAATGCTGCTTGAAAGCACGATACATTTTGCAAATTTCATCTTTTGAAAATCCAGTGCGCTCGACTAGAGCAGCTAAACGTTCAGGTATCACGTGAATGGGTTGTGGACCTTCGTCGTAGAAATCCTCTGAAAATATAATAGTTAATCAGAAATTGTAAAGTAGAATGGTTCTTGTAAATATTATTCTACGCAGTATACAATTGAGTACTGACTAACCAGGATAATCTTATACCAGAAGACGATATGATGTGTATATTTCGAGACTCTATGTTCCATAGAACGCTAAATATAGTACTGCATTATTGCAACCTAGACGCACATATTAGACCTTCGCGAATCGATTTACGACTGTCTGTTAGAATCCAAGATTAAAATCGACTTATACGATCAGCATTTACAAAAGAGAATCCCTGTATCTCTTATAATCTTTTAACAACTGTAACATGTCTATTTCGCGGATATTAGCTACGTGGCAGAAATAGGTAGGCGCACAGTTATAAATGAGAACTAGAGACTGTGACAAGCAGAGCTAAATTATATACGGACACCTTTTTATGGCAACAACGAAGCTGAAAGTGCTAATCTTTGGATTATTATCAGTAAAATAATATTATTCTCCATTTAACTCATCTAATTTTCTTTACCTTCAGGCAAATTCGAAACTTTTACAATTCTTTGGAACTGGGAGAAATACCCAAGAAAATTTGAATAACCGGAAGCAACGTACCAGTCATCTTCTGAATACTCCTTTTGACTTTCTTGATGCTTCTACGCATCTTTCGCGTGAGACTGGGCCGATGTAAACGTTCCTGACTCCCTTCACTACCGACATCTTCACTGTCCGACATGGTATTTATTCTTTCTCTCTTCTGTAAACTTTCTTAACCGACACGTGTGCTGCACGACGGGGGAGGCTTCACTTTAGCTTTCAACGCAAGAATAACAAACGAAATGAAAAGTATTCAAGGTGTTAACAATGGTACTACTACGACCGATTGAAGCATTTACTTGAGAATTCTCTTGAAAATAGTTAAATGTTTTTCTTAAGAGAAAGACAACTTTTGACAAAATAAAAATCCAAGAACACATCTATCAGTCGGACCTCGTCATATCTCTAATTTCTAACATACGTTGGCAGCTGTCCAAGGGACGGTAACACCGTCAAGGAAAGATAGACAGAAAAAAAATGAAAAGAGCGGAAATTAACGACGTTACGTGAAATCTCTTCAAAGGGAAATCCGTGGAAGCACTGGCCTCGAAGTTTTCTCAAACGCGAGCCAAACGGAACTGGTCGTTGTGAAGAGCCAAGAGGACTCTTCACCTCCTGCTTCTTCGAGAAGAGGGTCGCTCCAAGAAAGTCCCGTAGCCAAAATATTTAGATGATTTATCAAGAGCCATACTGTAAAATCTAAATTTTGATCGAGCGATTTTTAAACGATACCTATATCTCAGGAGAGCTTACTAAATCGCCAGTACGGTTGATTTTGTGTGTCTATATCTAGTATACAAATCTGCTATGAGTACGACTTGGTACCAATTGGATTTGATTGTACTGCACTAGCCAAAATAAACAAGGTCAGAATTAGTTGCGACAGACAGAATAAAAAAAGAACTAGAAAAGAAATTATGACGTGTAAAGAATCTGCCTGGATCAGTATGGAATTTCAATAAGATCATTTGAATATGCAACTGCGATGTAGTTCTTTGTTTCGTCTGAATCATTTCACATGAAGCACAAAACATTGAGATACGTTTTAGAAACATTGCTGAAACATATCAATCTTCTTGTTACGTTTCATCAATTCTTCTAAAACGTATCTCAATGTTTTCTGCTGCACAGGATATTAATGTGATATAGGATGTGTCTTCCAATTTTTTATTTTAGTTATAAAAATGATCCATTCACTGCTTATAAACGTTATAAAATTTCATGTATAAACGCCGTTCCAAAAATATTCTTTAAAGAATAAAAAAATATTTTTATACCACCAATAGTAAAAGCAGAAGTGATACGCTTTAATAGACATCCTGGTCCACCTCTTTGTTCTCCAACGATATCGGCGTCACGTAGACACATTATACAGTGTACACTTTGAAGCATACCAATCAGTCGAGTCATTTAGAAGTAATTTTGCCATCGATCTATACTGACAAGTAGCTTAGCACATTCTCCAAAGATCTCAATAGTAACACCCTAACGTAACACGTGTTGCAGGAAGTACTTTTATTTGATTTTACGACCACTTTCAGACTCCGTATAGTATTGACAAAAATTAATCTATACCATTATTGTACAAGCATATTATTAAATATCAATAAAAAAACTGATTGCGTGATATCGTACAATCTATGGATTCCGACAATTAAATTAATAATTTAATTTAAATAATTTCATCAAAAATTAATCCTGAATTTTATATGAATATCAGAGACAGTAAAGGCTTGGATCACGGAATGAAATTTGATCTCTGATATCGTTCAATGCCGATAAATATTTTTGAAACAAGCCGTCAATGTTTTATTATTTTCATCGAAAATCACAATCTCGTCCCTGTTCTATATCAGCACGTGGAACCTTGACCGTATTCTCATATCAACAGATCCCGACTACGCTTTTTCTCTCGCGGGATAAGTTAAAGCGCAAATGATTGTGACAATCTCTTCATTACTTATATACATCACTACTGTCATCTCTCCATCAGATGTGGAAAATCTTTAGAGAGTCATATGAAATCAAAGACTCTTTTGCAGAGCTGCGAAGCCAGCTTTCTCTGTCCATTACTATTAATAGTTGTATAGCCTGGAAACCGGCTATTACGGTAATAGGAAAATAGTAATAGCAATAGACTCTGGTAATAGAGTTGATCGGCTTTGACCTGTATGCCGATTAGTCACGCTTTGAGACTCCTCTTGATTAATAATCATAATATTTATTGGTCTTGATATACGTGACTTTAATTATAAAATGAATAATCTTTCAGGAGGTAAACGTTTAAGCATGTAAATAATAATTTTTCAATGATTAAAGAACTTTCCGTATTATTACACGCCGATTTATTATTTATACTATATTACGATATAAGGCAAGTTTACAGCTTGGAATGCATGTCAGTGCATTCATTGAAAATTATAAGTTATTATCGTCCTTGGAAAATGTGGGCCGCCTTGTCTGGCTGTTAATTTATTATGCCATTCAGAATGTCAGCATCAAAGGGACTGCAGTTTGGTAACAATAAATTTGGAGAATCGATTATTTTTTACGTCGTATAAGACTTACAACGGAAGTCATTTGTAGTACATAATTATTTTTGATAACCGCAATTGATTATTTGTTTTTATGGTTTTTTAAATTTAAAAAGTATTTTCACAATGGTCAATTTTTTTCTTCAAATTTTTATTCAAGGTATGTTTTATACTTCATAGACTTAATAACACGAAATTTGAATATGAAAAATGTTACTGTTATTTTTTTTTCTATACGGAAATGGATTAACATAGTTGTTAAAAATGACTGATATTTAAATGTAAGATCTAACGTACTTTTTATCTACAAATTCAAATCGTGCCGTGACTTACAAACGATTAAGATGCGTCACGTTATACGCAAGACAAAAAGGGCCTTCCCACAGTTCATTGTCATGACAGTATCCGTGTGAATTCATTGACCAGGAGATGATAGTACAAAGAATCTTGAAGATTTGCTGTAAAAATAAAAGAGCCTAAAATAAATAGAAATTAAACAACGACACGCGCCGATGCTTATCCGAGTGAACGCGCTGCTTATTTTTAACAGTTTAATAACTCATTAAAAAATGCTCTCTCTGACAGCGTCGCGTATAAAACTATATTCAATTCACAAATCCCGGATCTATCACAGACTTTCCCAGGAACCATCTAATTGTTTCTTTCCTTTTATCACTAACAATTTCTTATAATCCAAATGAGCTATATTCTTATAAAAAAGAATTAATAAATAATATACATATAAATTACATATACGTTCTCCATATTTTATACATACCATTACCGCACGATTGTTGATGCGTGCCGAGGAATTCGATCGGTCCGATTTTTCAGAGCGGTAGGGCAACTCGTATAAAATAGGAGGGAGGATCCAGCATCTCTCCATTACGTTCGCGCACTTGTCGACTTGCCTGACTTCACGCCATTTCCGTAATCGGTATGTTAGGAACAGGAGCGCATTTTAAAATATATAACTAATCACTAATGACCAATTTCTTCACCTTCGGATAAAATTTATCCTGCGGATAAACTTCTAAAACTTGAAAATGATTGGTTATCTGGGGATTTATCCGGAAGTTAAATTTTATCCGAAGGTGAAGAAATTGGCCATTAGACCGATCTTGTTCTACTAGATAACAAAGGATTTCTGGGTAGTCTAACGATTTTTAAAAAGTACATATGATATTCCTTATACAAAAAAAGCTAAAGTGTAAAAACCGGCAAGCGTAACTACGTTCTCTGCGACGCTTGTTGCTCAGAAAGTGTGAAGTTTGAAAGTATCAGTCAAAATGAAAAGATTGACGTGAAATTTATGACATAACATACAGTATTTTATGTACTGCAAGTGTATTGAATTGAAAATTGATCATAGTGATATTATTATTTAATTACGATTTCATTATCTAAGTATATAATTATACATAGCGATAACTCAGTGTGATATTCGCTTTTGTGTTTCAGACTTGGACAGGACAGCAAGATTGTTTTGTAAAAACTTAAAAGTATTTACGGTTTTTTCTAAAGGATCATTAGAATGAAGACAATATTTTTATTCATGCTCCTTATCTCCTGTGCCTTTGGTGCATCCTGGTTTGATTTATTTTTTGGAAAACCGTCGTACAATAATCAAAGAGAAGCTTACCATAGAAATCAAGATGGACAGCATCGTCAGGGAAAGAATGGCAAGGAACGTTGGAAAGAAATATGCAGGACAATAAATGCAGACAGTTATGCATTCCCAGGACGAGTACCTTACCCGGCGGCACCAGTGTGCCCATGGTGATTAAAAGTTATAAGTGAAATCAACTCAGTGTTAATCATAGAAAGATCATATTTGTGATAAAGATAAGAACGAAGAGTCTATTTGTTACTTTTAAAAATATCGTTTTATTATAACAACTCTGTTGAAAACAGTAATATATTAATGTTACTGATTGTGAGTATAATTCTTGTGGAACGTGAGTTCTATGTAGATTAGTACACGTAGGGATATATGTGTGATGATGATGATAATAATAATAATAATAATAACGTCGTTACGAGACTCGATACTTAAATCGCACATAAGCATAATGTATAAGAGTTGCCTGTTTTAGTGAATATTTTTTTTCTACGCTAATGACGTATCTGTTACCGTTCCCAAGTACAAAGAACATGAAAAGTAATGACGTTACTTGAAGTAGCCATCTCAAATATATATTAATATGTAAAACATGTCAATCCCCGTGACAGTTTATTTACAAAAATAATTTACTTATCTGGTAAAAGAATTGGCGATCGAGATTTTTCGAGAATTTTACGTTTTCTGAGGGTATTTGCTTCTTGTAGTACCGTTAGGAATATTCATTGTGATCGTGGCAAAAAGTAACGTTCCCTCGAATAATTTTTCTCATCGATTATTGATAATATTAAATGAACTATATACAGATCAAAATCACAGCACTGGTGGAATATGTGAATGTCTTGTTGTGGATATAGGATAATAACCAGCGGAAGACTTCGCAATGCTTTCCAGTTAAATATGACCTTCTAATCTCGATATCATTGGAATAAGTCGTTTTAAACATCGAACCTGGTATATTCATTGATAAACTCATTGTATACTTGCGTATCTCAATGCGACACTTCATGAATCAAAACGAGGAATGAATATGGCGTGTAAAATAAAATGAATCACTTCCAGACTTGTATCAGACCATCTGTACTACCAGTGAGAATGCATGTGTTCGACATGGCTACAGCGGATATGGTATCGTGATGACCAGATGGTGGGGTTTCTGGTCCTTGGCCACCCTCTTCCGGTCCTCTACTGCGAATACCACTTCCTCCTCCAGAAGATGATACTGGAACACCACCGGCTAGGACTTCCTGTACGACGTTGGTACCGTCTATCAGTCGTTGTCTGGGAACATAAATATTTTACATGGTCAATATAAAGTTTTGGAAGTGCCTAAATAGTCGTTAACAGAATTAAGAAAACTAATTTAATGGTTACTGACTCGTAGGCTAAGGAATTTGGTGGTATAACGTCATTAGCTGCTGGTAAAGCGACATAAGATTCATTGGGATTGTTCAGATTCCAAAAGCGTAATCTCATATCTGTTCCGCCGGCTAATAAGAATCCTGAACGATCTATTGTTCCTGAGTGCATTGAGCATACACTGTGACCTCCTTGAGAATGACTAAGAGGCGGTGCACTGGATGCCCAGAGGACCATTTGTCGAAAGCCGGTTTCTAGATTCCACATGGATATTTCATTATTTCCTTGTACCGCAGAAATAATCCATGATGGTTCGGTTGGGTGAGTGATAACTTTTCTTACTCGAGCACCTACGAAATATTATAGCTTGAATCACTTAAATATATTTAATAAACATAGAACATTCATCTTAAGGACGATATACCTGTGGGATGCTTTATGCTGCTAATTGGCAATTGAAATCTGAGATCCCAGCAAATATGAACACCCGAACTCGTACCCAGTGCTAGCCATTGTTGATAATTATTTACACAAAAAGACGTGATTACACCGTGCTTTAGATCATTTTCCAACCGCCATGCCGTACCGGGACACCGTAAGTCCCAGCCTACCAATGAACCATAAAGCGTAGCATAGACAAGAACTGATTGCGAGCCGGAATCCAAATACTGAAGATCAACGGCGCATCCTTCTTCCTAAAATTGATATATGGATTTTCAACAAGTAAATTTTTTCTTTTCACTTTTCAAAAGGAATTACCTGAAGATCAAGCTGTCTTGAGTATAGAACATTCATTTTATTAGAATTCGCTTCGATTCGCAATACAAAGACTGAACCAGACTGACTAGCAGAACTTGCCAACGACTGGCCTTGTTCACATACAGCTAATCCCACCAAAGGACCACCTCTATGTACATAAGTTTGTCTGAAACGAATATACAAGAAGCATTTTATAGTGCTAATCAATCAATAACTACAACTCTTAAAGATTATATGCAGAAAAGAATACCTGGATCTATTGGCTACATTTCGTCCTTCCATCTTGCTGGCATCCCAGATTTTAACACAGCCGTCTGCAGCACTGCTAGCGAACAAACTGGTATCCGGAACAGAAACTAACCTGCTTACTGCAGCTCTGTGTTCATGAAGGTGAGCTACAGGCACTCCACGAGGCCTCCAACCATTTGATAGTAATCGTGAACCTTTCAAATGATAAGATTCATGACTGATCATTCCAAGACCATAAATGATCCTACCTACCTGTTTGCCAGGGAATATTATCAGCCCAATGCTGAGCTCTGAGAGCAGCGGCATGCTGTTCTTGCTTTCTGTAAGTTAGCTGTCGTAATTCCAGTCGACAAGGAGCGCATCTGTCTGCAAAACCAAAGAGGGTTGCGACTGTCCCAAATAACGTAGCTTAAATTACTTCTCATGCATTATAATAATTATTGACTAAATTCATGAAAGTAAAACTTACATTGAATATAGGATCGTTCATGAAGGGAGTGATCATTGATATTATTCATGTCAGTTAGACTATGTTGTGGTGACAAATGTATATCACCACCATGTATACTCTGACTTGGACTTCCACCACAACCCGCCATATCAGACATTTTCACAATTGTATGCTATAAAGAAAAAATTATGCTCATGCCATTTCAATAAGATTTGACAGCAGGTATGAATTACTCTTAAGTGAAGAAGACATAATGTAATACTTGTACACTGTCCTGCGCTGCAAACATTGTACGCCATTCTTGATTCATTGTGGCGTAAGTAGCAGCACCATCCGATGTTCTCCGGTCGAGTTTTTTGTAAGCTGGTAAAGCTAGATCGCCCTTAGTATCAGGATAAAGTACAACAATATGATGGCGAACCTTATCTTTCATAGTATTCAATTCTAATTTCCCATCAACAGATTTAGCGGTGCTTTGTTTTGCATCTACCGATGTTCTATATTTGTTGATCTTCATCAGATGCGGTTTCATAACTAACAACTGGTCCTCAACCGTTTCAGTCATTGATTCTGAACTTAAACGTCTGAAGAGCTACAAGTATTTCACTAGCTATAAAAATAATCTTAAACACTTCATTTCTATTGACTTACATTTCTTAAAGCGGTACTCATGTCGTTGTACTGAGGAACTATTCCTGTTATGGCCTTAGCTCGTGCTGCCTGTCTTTGTTCAAACACTTGAAAGAGTTCTTCTATGTCGTTGTATTTTACCACAGAATCATAGACCACTCGCGGTATCGGAGACACGAGAGCTTCCAAAAGTAACACATTTTTTTCAATTTGTATCAGGGGATGTTTCAAGTACGGTTGTATCATCATTTGGACTTTACACTGTACGTCCACCACATTTAGAGTTCTCGCAGCAGCAGAAATAAAACCAACGATTGCGTGCCTGATCCAAAGATTAGGATGTACCTGTAATAGATTGGATTTGTCAAAAGACGTAGTGTAACCCTTGTTCTTTATATTGTTTAATACTCACCAAGAAAACCATTGTTTCTGAAAGTAGTTGATACAATGCAGACTTGTGCAACAGTCCCAATTCTGTTAAAGTAGCCATGGCGTTAATAGCTTTTGCTGTAACAAACTCTTCAGGGTCTGTTAAACCCTGCTGAAGTAATGGCATTAATATTGGACTACTGTGCCACCCTACATAGGCAGCTACACCCACGATACATTCAAAAAATGATCCACGTAACTGCTTGTCCTCTTTATCATTAAGAAAAGTAATAACGTGACTGAGCAACACGTCGTTAGCCTTTTGCTTTCCAAAGAAGACGCATAACTTATTTATACCATTCTCCATTAGGGTTTGTTTTACTAAATTCTGTGGATCCGTCAATAACATGGAGACAGATTGTTGTACCTGATTGATATTGTAAGAAACTGTAATTTGTGGTTCAAGAAAGGCTTAAAATTGTAGTATCAACCAAAATTATATAGTATTACCATTTCGTGCAACGTTTGTAATTCACTATCATAGCTTGGTTTTGGTCCCTCCTTGTTTCCCAAATTAGACAAATGAGAATTTTCCAAGTAGCGCAAAGCTATGTGTGCTAAATGAGCAATGTTCTCAGCATAGGCGGCTCTAACAATCACTGCTTCGTCCTGTGTGATGTGTGCTAATCCTGGTAAAATATATTCTGGGAATATATTTACATCTGAGGGCGGAATGGATCGCACAAGATAAAGGCATTTCGTTAAAGTGTGTATGGCTGAGACTCTTACACGTGGTGCAGGATCATGAACGAGATGAAACTACAAGCATATATTATTATTAATTAAAAATATATTATAGGTTTAATCAACATTATTTAGCAGAAAGCTTACAATGTACGGAAGTATTCTGTCCAAAATGGTTTCATCAGATGTATTCTCGGCCAGTTCCAGAAGTATTTCCAAACTCTGTAATTTAGACTGCGAATGATGTAATCCCCGAATGCAGGACGTTACGAGTTGAGTGATAATGATTAATCCTTCCAGATTATCGTATAACTCGTCATTTTTTTTATCCTTGTCCTCTTCTTCCTTTTCCTTTGGAACTTCCTCGCGTGATAAACTCTGAACATTCTGATCCTTGCCATTGTCGGAGCCAGTTTCTGGTATTGAGATCTTTGACAAGTCTATCTGATTTAGGTCTACCTTGTCCGAACCTTGGTCACTGTCTGTTTCGATTACTGTATTTTCTTCACTCTGTGCTGAATCTTCTTTACTGGATTCAATGTTATTTTCGTGGCTGCTTTTTGTATTATCTCCTTTGCTCGTGTCTGTACTCCTTCGCCTTTCATTTTCCTCTGATTTTAAAATATTGATAATGTTACCAATATCTTTCTTTAATCTGTTTATCTTTTCATCTGGCGAAAGTATTGGAGCTGCTGAGAATATCAGCATGTAGGATTGTAAGAAAGAGTAAAAATATTCTGGAAAGATTTTTCCTCGTGCTTGAGAGAGATATATTTCAGCACTCTTTCTGTTCGAGGGATTTCTTTCTAGCATGGAGCATAATAATTCACGTATGCCTGTATCTTCAATTTTATCGAGATGTTTACTTGCCGAATATTCACCATTCCTATACGCTAAAGATGTAAAAATAAAAATAGAAATTGCAAAGACAATATTCAATGGTTTACTATAATTTAATTGTATTTGATATACCTAATAATTGGGAAAAGTCAAATGGTGGATGTCCTTCGTTATACAGTTCTGTCAAAGTGCAACCTGCTGAGAAAATGTCCATCATAGGATTTAAGTCCCCGGTTTTAAGTTCTTGTTCAGGTAACAGCATGGTATTGCTTAATTCTGAAGATAAAGTTTTGACAAATCTCTCGGGAGCTATATAGCATGTTCTATAGAAAAATAAAAGATTTTGTTATGGTCCTATTATAATTCAATAATTTTCTTGTTATGTACCTTCTTCTAGAAGTGTCAAAGAAATATGAAAAATCTGCAGGATTATCCTCAGGCAAATATGTTGGTTTAAAACTAGCAAAATCTGTTAATAGAACCCAGTTCCAACTAGTAATCATGATGTTCTCCAATTTTATATCGCCATGACATACACCAAACTGTATATAGAAACATATATTGATTATATGAAATAATTAGAAGTAATTTTTCAAGTATAAAACATTATCATTGCCTTATGAGCTTGATGAAGTGCATATAGAACTTGAAATGTAATCCACTTTTTCTCCACAGCTGATACAAAGGGTCTTGTGCTAATTCTGTCATACAGAGAATATTTAACATACTCTCTCATTATAAATCCAGCTTTTTCTGTAAGCTATACCAAAAAAGTGTTTATTAATAACTGTTAACATAAATATAGTTAGACACGTTAAGTCAATTGTTGATGAATCCATATGATAGAACTTACAATCATTCGTTGAAAAGGGAGACAATTAACAGCTGATGCTAATTTAGATCTAATCTCTTCCAGCTTATCTTTATATGTTGAAAGACGTAATGTTGGATCATGTATTGCAAAGACTTTCACAACAATTAAACCCTCTTGACTCCTAGCTCTAGCTACTTTTAAAAATCTTGTACTTCCAAGACTGTAAACAATAAACATCTATGTAATAAATATCATCTCATTATAAATAACAAATAACAAATGGCAAAAATTGTCCATCAATGTGCAATAAGAATACACAGTGTTCAATGAAATTTGATAGAGGCTATCAAATTATAATTATGTTCAATATATTATATCGATAAAACCGTAATGATCACTTGAAAACCCCGCCATTTTATTTTCATTATTACCATATTTCATATGGCAATCCACGATACACATTTATGCAACAGATACAAATCGTATTCAACAATTACAAAAAAAACTGGTATCTAATCAATATATTCATCGAATAAATAACTTACTTTATGTCAAACTGTAAATCGCTGTGATCTGTCAGATAGTGCTCCACTGGAAATATTTGACTAGGTGCAATTCCCACCAGCTGATTACCCATTTTCAAAGTCAATTACACTTCGGTTGCTTATTACGTTTTACGAAAACTTGAAATAAACTACTTTCTAAAATCTCGAAAATACATCCTACTAACATCAAATGCAACTGAACAAGTATAAGGTTAGAACGTCAGCTGTATGAAGGTAGTCGCGAGTAGAACTAACGAGAAAATGTTGAGGCATTATCAGCAACCGATATTCAATCGCAGAGCGATATACAAATTTAAGTTTTGTCCATAGCGCTTTGTGCGAACATTTCATATATTATTAATTTTTATTTTGCTTTACGATAATCATATAGATACGTCTTTATAGTTATAAATCTTCACATTTATACCACTATGTAATGGATATATTTTATGAAGCTGTCAAATATACCGTTTTTATATGTATGTTATAACTTTCACTTCGGGCCAGAGAATGTTCTGCTTGTTCTTTACATTAGTTCCTCTTTGTTATTTTATTCTCCTTTTATTTTCTCTGAAATCGATTGCGGTCATCGTCATGCTTGAATTACGATATCAAAGATTAGAACTAATTGCTCTTGCCAACGTGAAATTATTAATCATTCATCCGATCAACAATTTTGAGTCTTATAAATAGTTTTTTTTGATTGTGTTCCACGTATTCTATCGTGACCATTATTATAAAAATATAGTAAAGGCAGATTTTGCAGAAGGTAGAATCTTATGCAGATATGTAATTTCACACTGAATCAATAATCTATCATCAAGACTATCTGTATCTGTAACCATAAAGATCTATCTCAATCGATAGATGTATATTCCAAAGGTCGATAATCTTTGATCAATATATATGAATTGTCATTGTCTAATTCCCTCCTGGCTGATTATAGTTTTGCGTAGTAGAGGTTCGCTTATCAAAAGTAACTTCCATGAAAAACAGTACACCCTGTAGATATTTAATGAGCATATGAGTCATGTCTCTAGTTATGACGAGGAGGGGAATAAATTTAAGACAATAAAGCCATTTAATGATGTCACAAAGCGCGAGCGCAGTTCTGCATGGATCCAAAATGTTCGTAAGAATAAACGACTCGGGATTCATATCTTACTAGCATTCCTCCTTTTTTCTACAATTTAAAAAATGTCCATGAATTCGATATACATATCAGTAGATAGTAGAAATATCGCGAATGCAAAAAAAGTGAACTTGCAACCTTCCTTTTTCTCGACGCCGACCCTTTTACTGCAGGAATCCCCACACGTCGTAAAACGCGTGAAAGTGGCGCCGACTCGTTTTATCCATATTTAAACACTATATCCTTCGTACACGCAAAGTGTTCTGGCCTTTTTTGAAGAGTAAAACGAAAAGATGAGTAAAAAGCAGTCATCTTGGATTTTAAACATCCTTCGCTCTGTTCCCGAATCCTGGTACTTAACTTTCCTCAAAACCAGACAAAGAAAACGATTGCCGATTATTCAGAAGCCATGACTCAATTACGCGTATCCTTATACGTGGACATTTAAATTATACATATACATACACTTGTGTACACATCTGCGAGGCAACCATATCGCCATTTACAAGGATTTATATTCTCCATGTAAACAAAAATAACGAACAAAGAAAGAATGCACACTTAGCATGTCTTATCGGCACACCGAGTTACTAATCTTTTAGATTGATTCTTACATAGAAATCATAAATTGAATCCAGTTTCAAATATCAGAGATGAATTTTGTATTTGAAAAGCAATAAAACAAACATTAATATCTAAAACGATAAATATTTTATTGACAACCACTATGGAAATAGAAAGTCATAATCCTTTCTTCTGTATGCGATTCCTGATTAGAATCTATGAGTAGGTGTAGAAAAACATATCAAATCCAATAATATATTTGTCTGATTCTCTTTATAAACTTTGAGGTTAATACCACTTTAGTGCATGTAATATATACTTATTGTCTAGCATACAGTACGTATTATAATATTCACTTTCACAAGGGAACGTCAAGCAAATTATTGTAAATCGTTGAGCAACGTGGGATATTGAAGGTTATAACGTGTACACTGCACATTCTCTATGGTGTGTACACGCTTAAAGAGTTCTTAGTAAGTCAGCGTGTAAAATGTCTCTTTCTTTAAGGTATACATTCCCGTAGCTGCTTCTCGCTACAGCAGAGCGCTCAAGATAACGTGAAATTATCCACGGCGAACTGCACAGTACACTTCTGGCCGCGGTGGAAGTAGAGTCGGTCTTTCGCGTGATTCCATATAGGTTCTTCTTCTTCCTTTCATTTTTCTTTTCTTTTTCCAAGAAAAAGATACCGTACAAGAAAGCTTTTAGAGTACTCGACTTTTGATGTACTCACTGTCTCGTTTTTACCGACTGGAACATGTAGCTAGACATTCCTTTGAAATAACGTGTTGAGGAGTTTAAAGTAATATTAGTGAACTGAATACACGTAGGAGGATTTATAGTGAACATAATTCTGTGTCACGTGTGTTCTGATCGATTTGTATATTTGAATTGTTAAGTGAAAAAGTGTAATTGAAAGTGACAGCGTGGTCTTTATGAAATAAGGTATCCGTGATGGCATCTAAGGATATTGGATTAGATAGAATTATTTGGAGGAGTTGAAAAATGGAAAATGAAATTGAAAATTTGTCAATGAAACGTGGAGATTAATCATTGTTATTTTGTATCATGGTAGGGATGGATCGGTTGGTTCTAAGAAATATTCTTAGAAGTTTAGGATAAGATGGAAAGGAAGGAGAGGTTTGACAGGGTAGACTATTTCGAACGTGGCTTGGTTTCTGGAGGCCCGTCTCTAATACGTTTATTTTTAGAAAAGAGTCTAAAGTTATTAACCCTTCGGGCGTTAGGTGTACTTTGGTTGAAACATTTATATCCCCCTTGCCCTTTCCGTTCTGTGATGTGAATTATATTTAGAATCAAGTCATTCACGCCGTTATCGAGGAAGCGTTCACCTGATCTAATCTAATGAAAAGACACGCAGGTTCTGTAATATCAAAAACAAATGCCTTAATCCTAAAAGTTTTATCTGATCCAATTCTCATAGCGGCTATTTATTTTTTAACGATAACGATTAATTTCAATTAATAATCATTATTCTGTATCCCTTATCTAAACAGCAGTCATGAACAAGACTGAAATCAGCATAATGTTGGGTACAGAACCACCGAAAACACCACCAAATGCAAATCATTCCTTGATTCCGGTACCAAAGATCAACAGTGCAAAACTTCAAGAAAGATGTCCTCCAAAGCGTAGAGAATCCTTGGAGAGGAGTACAAGGTCGATTTCAGTCACTGCTCAGAGAGCTTCTTTCGAAAGAGTCGACTCGCCAGTTTACACCGCCAAGTCTCGTAGCAATTCGACGTCTTCCAATCATGAGGTTAGATCAATGGACGACAGGCTGACTAATGTCAAGAGGATGGATGCGTCACAGAAGCTCAATAGAAGTAACAGCTTTATGGAGAGCAAATGGAAGAGCAAATATGAGGACTCGGAAAAACGGCGTAAATTGCTATTGCAAAAATCTGAAGCTGGTAACAATTTTGACTTTTTCTTCGTGAATTTCCTGCAGCTGCATATTGTTCACTACTTACAAGGGCATGCTGCACGATTTTAATAAGTTGACGAGTGCCCTCGCTAGCTGTTACAGTGATTCATTCCTGTATGCTGAACGAGAATTAGATTTATTAGTCACACAGTTCATACGTGGTCAAGTTAATAATCACTGACAATCATTGCTATGCGATTCCTATACTGTAATAGTAGCTTTAGATTAAGATATATAATATATATATATATATATATATATATATATATATATAGATATATATGACACGTATCTGGCTGCATCAAGTTGTTACATAGCTTATCGTACCTTTCATTAAGTGTCGTAATAATTGATTTGACAAGAAAACATGATGACGTTACTTCGGAATTGCTGAGAATGGTATAAGACTGCCTGCCTGTTTTAGCTGCTTACGACATACGTGTTTGTAAATATATGCGTGGCACGCGGCGTTGTTCAACGTTTCTTGGTATAATTTCTGCGTGCCTTCGCGGTTTCTCTGTAATTATATGTAGGCCGGAAATTGGATTCGCCTGGTTATAATTTGAGCTACTTACATCTTATGGATACTTTCGTATTCTGATGTTATGCTTAATACTGTTAGATAAAGTTTGTATAAATGTAACAGGCTGATCTGTGTTATTGAGAGTGGATTATAAGTTATTTGTCATTTATTTTGTAAATTTACATTTATTCTATGATGCGTACACGATTCTATGTTGAATAATATATCAGGTGAAAAATTAAATGTTATACTAATAGGGATCATTTTGTGTGTCAGCTAATAGGGAACATGCGGATTTGGAAAGAAAATTGCAGCAATTACAGAGACAAAATAACACCCTGCAGACGCAGGTGCAGGACAAGGATAAAAAATTGCACAAATTGCGAACAGGTATGTGCCGTAAAAGAGATCTTTTTTTTTTAGAAAATATCTAATCAATGATGTCATAAAATGGTCTATGACTGTAATTAATGAGCTATCTCTTTTACAGTATCAGAAGCAGTTTGCAAAGAGTACGAACAGCTAAAACATCAATATGACATTGAGACAGGTGCAATGCACAAGGCAATGCAACAAGCTTCTCAAGTACGATTGATAAATCATTAACTATAAATCGTTATACCACTCATGTTTGCAAGTCACTTGACTGCTACCTAACCATCACTGTTACGAGATATTTATACAGTTCTTTAGTCATTTCCGCTTTCCTGATACGATGACCATAAATTTCTAGTGGTACAAGCAGAATCGCGAACTCAAAAGGAAGTCGCAAGTTCTAACGCAAAAGTTTCTTCAAGTGCATCCTGAGGGCGTAGTTGACATAGATATATCTGATGAAGTTGATTCCAATCCGGATGACATTGAAGAACTCAGGGAAACCGTCAGAGGTATCCTCATTGCATTCTATCTTCCATTTAAGTGCTCTAACCAAAACGCTGATTATCGCATTGGCTTATCCCTGATTACGATAAGACAATTTGCAATGTCTTTTATTTTCAGATCTTAGTCAGGACGTCGCAAGACTTCAAACTGAACTGAATTCCGCAAGACTTCAGGAATTTGAGGCTCAGGAACAGGCAACAGTTTTTGCAGCACAGCTAGAAGCAGAACGTGCTCTTAGAAAGGAAGGTAAATTCCGGGAAATTTACTTAGTGATGTTTAGTGGATTAGTTATTAAAACTGATGCAAATGTTATTCTAGGGGAGGAGAAAATGAAAGAGTTACAGATGCAACGGGAAAACATGGAAAGAGTAACGAGAATGGTTGCGGAAGAAGTTCAGAATTTGAAAGCTCAATGTGACCGAGAACGCGAAAACGCGAAAATGATAAAACTCGAAGCGGATAGAGTACGTATAATTAAATTTGCTTTGAAAATGCCTTAATCAAATTGATTTTTAATAGGCACAAAAGGAACGTAATGTCCTGGCGCATCAAAGCGCTTTGCTCCTGGCGGAAGTGTCCGAGGATCCTGATGGCAGATTGCTGACGGTCCTTCAGGAAGTAGAGTCCTTGAAACGGCTCCTGGAAGAGGAACAACAGAGTCATGAGATGCAAATACAAATGCTACAGGATAAATTAGAAGAAAAGGAATCGAATATCGAATTTGAGATTGTAGAAGAGAGACTTAAATTGGCTGAGGCAGAACTTGAGGTCGTCGTTCAAAGAGCGGAGACGGCTGAGAAATCCGTAGAGAACCTTGAACGTCTCGTTCACGAATTGGAAGAGAAGATTGCTGATATGGAGAAGAATTCTCGGCCACCGCCGCCACCATTGCCACCACCACCTCCGCCACCTATGTTTGCCAATAATCAGTCATCTATCAAGTTGATGACAAGAGAGAAAATGAGTTCCGAGAAAAGCAGCAGTGTCACTGATATGGAGAATATCTTAGGAATTTCTAAAAAGGCACCCACTGTAGTTCAGCAGCCTGGTAATATTTTTGTTTTACGACTCGCATTCTCTTTCTGATAATGACTTTACTCGGATTTTTTGTAATATTTGTCTATATCATGAGGTTTCTAAGTGTTTTTCTCGTTTCACTTTCAGCTATTGATGATATCATAAATCAAATAAAAGGTGGCCGATTTACTTTGAAGCAGACAGACGTGAGTATTTTGTTTTAGATTCTTGCGTCCTTGTGTAATTTCTTAAAGCGTTTACGATATTTGCATAACAGAAACAAAGGGAAGAAGAAAGGAGACGTAAACAAGAAGCGGAATCCGCGCCGCCTGCTGTTTCCGAAATGCTAAGTATACTTGGAACGATGAGACGACGCGCAAAACCCACCAGACAATCGTTTAAGTTTGCTGATGTGCCTACGTAACGTAAATGAATGTTTTATTAATTTAATAAAATTCGGTTAACATTGTAGACCTAAAGATGTCTAGTTAGTTTAACAGTAAGATTATTATAAATAAGTATTACATTTATGCATGCGCTTGCTCCAAGCGTTTCTATTTCTTTTTTATATTTCACTGTATATGAATTATGTTATTCAATATGCACAGACTGTATCTGCAATATTGATTGCGTTATTGCAACGAGACAAACTTATTTATTTTATATTCACGATGATTTAGTCTGTTATCAAGGAATTATGTTATCAGAAAATCGTCAAATTATTGACTGATTAAATGTGAATCCAATTATCTTTCGAATCTTCATTTCCATAATTATTCTATAAATGAATGTTAGGTCAGTAAGTGAACTTTTATAAGATTTTGAAGAGCATTACAAAACAATTTATATTATCAAAAATCTTAATACATTATCTGTAACGACTACATTTCGTCAAGCTTGGATACTGTAAAGATATATGGTCTTCTTTTAATTCATGTTGGATATACATTTCTCGCTGGGATGTCTAGGATATGAGGATACTCTCGAGGGAAGTGTAGTGTCCCACTTCATCAAGAACTCTATTTTCTTTCATCAGTTAGGAAAGCTGATTTTTTATTTTGTCAATGATTGGTTGAAGTTTGGATGATTCAAACAATAAAACTCTTCTATATGGTATCATTTCATCATCATTCTCAGACCAGGCACCAGACAAACCACTGTCAGTATCTTTCTCAACAGAAAATTCAAAACTAAACGTTGCCTCCTCGGAAAAGATTTCCTCTTCCGGATTACTCCACAAAATTTCCGGTTCTTCCACAGCATTCTTTTTCTTGCTCTTTGACTTCTTTTTACTTTGTATTTTAGCTGGCTTATAAACTTTACAGATTAGAATGTAATACGAAAAGTTGAAGGGCATTTTTTTGACAGTCGCACGTTTCATCTCAGAAACAAGATTCTCCAAGAGTGGTACAGAAATTTGAGCCGGAATGTTTACGAATCGTTCATTGATTAATAAACCTAATGGTGCTGAATCATTTTCAAGAACATTTTTGACCATTGTATTTACAGTATCCGTTGCATGTTCACTTGCTAGTTGCCTCAACAAGTCTCGTAATTGCGGTATGCATGGAACATTCTGTAAAGAAAATGTTGGTGTGCAATTAATCAAATACAGTTGAGAATAATAACAGAAAAGAAAGAATGAGAATATTATGAATTTGTGTGACTCAACTGCTTCTACCTGTCTGTCTGAAATATTAATTACAGTTGTGATTCCAAACACATCATTGTTGTCATCATCTTCGTCATCGGAAGCATCTCCATCATCTGATTGTTTCACCACGGAACCAACATAATTTTGAGAAATAATTAACTCTGTTAAACCACCTAAATCTAGGTGTGCTTTCAAAAATAATTGTTGCAGTAATGTCTTTATTCCATGGTAGTCTGGATCTTGAGGGTTACGTCCTTCAAAGTCGACTTGAATTTCCATACCCTAGAAAGAGAAAAATATAAAAAAGTTGATTCGCAAAACCGCCTTAAACATGATAATCAGTATAATGTGTGTGTATAAAATACAAAGAAACTTCCTTCAAATCAAGATTTTACATAAAAAGAAAGATATAGCAATATATACACCAAATTGGGTAACAGGTTACGATTAAATTATTTTAACAGTGGTAAACTATGTAGTTAGATGGTAAAAATATGTAGAGCATTGAATGTTCTTGACGACCTCGTGTTTCTAAGAGAGGTTAAACATCAGATAGTTCCTTCTATTTTATTAGTAAATGTTAATTCCACTCACCAAATCTTCAACAACATCACTCTCATTATCCTCATTCTCGGAGGAACTCGTATCTTCGTTATTTTCTCGAATTTTCTCATTTTTTTCTTGCAGCTCACGTTTCTTAACCGGAGTAGCCATTATTTCAACTTGACGGACAAACCGAACTGACACCACGTGATAACGCAATGCCGGTTTAACCGCAACCGCGATAAACAATAAAAGTAGGCTGGCCAAGAAAAATGTGTTATTTCCCAGTTTTCCTCGTTACAAGAAACTATACTTTATATTCACAATACAATTAAATCATTTTCAAAAAACGTACAAAATTACTTTATAACCGTATTCCGGTAAATCACCAAACCTCATAAAACATTACGAAAATTTCGCTAGATGGTAGCACCTGCTTCAACGAAATTTATAAGGACGTAAAACTATAATGTACTCGTTTAAATCAGTATTAACTGTTTTTCCAATATTGTGCTGCATACTGTATGCTGGGAACATTACCATTTCACTTAAAAACTTTAAGTACTTTCGAACAGAAAATACCTAAAGAAAGAATATTGACGTCAAAGTTTAATCTTAAAATAAATAACGCCGGCATGCGCCCTGACATCTTGAATGATACACGCAGACTCCTACATTGGTATTTATTAGCGACCATAAAATAAAAACGTTTCTAAATGTGAATTTAATAGTCGTAACTAGCAAGGTCGACGTATGCATATGCTCGTATAGGATTAACGAAATAATGTAATATGGGAGATATGTTGGTGGGTCCGGAGAGCTTGCACGGGATTTAGCTGAACGAGGAGGGAAGTATTGCGCAATAGTGGCGGGGTTGAAACGGCCTGTTGTCGGCACTGCATCCCGAAATTCGATTAAAGTTCTCGCGCATGGCCAGAGGAAATTTCATTTTCGCGAATTTCCCGGAGCCTGTCAGGTGGCACCACGGCTCAACTGTTCCACTACACCGAACGTACATAAGAACAAGCAGTGCGTCAGCTTTATAGGTTATAACAGAGTCAAAATATAAATCAGTATAGAAAAAGCCGAAAGAGGAGCTCGTATTCTCGTGAATTTCGTGAGAGCGAGGCCTGTCCCGGGTGGTGAGATGGCTGTCTGGTGTTTAGATGTTCGGCATAGATGTTCGATCTACTTGATTGTACCTCTGCGCGAGGGACGTAATATAACATAGTAGCAACACACAATACATCATACACATATATTATAACCATATATATATGTGTATATATTACATACATGCGATGCTTTCCATTTTGGCTGTTCGGTGTTTAGCGATGTAATTTGTTAGTATAAATAGCTGTCTCACCTGCCTTAGTCTGTCCTTACATTTTCATTTCGTATAAGTACGCTTCCATCGAACTCCTCTGACTCGGGCTTTAAATTCTGCCTCTTTATTTGTCGTGACGATAATGCTGCTTCTCTCTCTTCAAATCTCAAAAAAGAGTCGGAAATAAATATCAGCAATTTTATAGACTTATCTTTTTCTCTTATTCTTTAATATACCTTAACCTCCCACGTTACTCGTTATATGTATCTACGTCTTTTCTGGTAATATGTGCTTCGTGATACCGTTATTTGATTCTTCAAATATTCTATGAAACTGCTTCTCCTGTGTATATTTAAAATGGAGTATCCCGCGTAAACATATTCCCAGCTCCCTTTAGACTCTTTAGAGTCGACGATCTTTTTCCTTTCTTCTCCCCGTCACAGTTTCCGCGCACAATGAAATTAACCCATTTGGCTACATCGTAGGGGCGTGCTAGGGCAATGCGGCGCAACTGGTTGATTTATCGGCGCTTTCGCGTAGTGAAAACTAGCTAGGAGCCTGAATTAGATTACGTAGCGTGCACAAATTGCTTTATTCAAATGCAATTTAGGGTTGGGTGTCTCCAGGCTGTAAAGAGGTTACCGTTCGAACCGATCACACGTCATTATTTCGACGGACTGTCCCAGACTGTCCCTTTCGCTAGAATTTTTTAAACAATATTCTATGTACGTATATTTAATACGTGATATACTAGCAGATTTAACGACCTTCATTTAATAGTGCTGATACTGCACACGAATATATACATATACCTATAATATGAAATAATCAAGTTGGTTAAATCTGCTAATAAATCATCTTTCGTACTCGTAAAGTCCACATGTACTTAGTCAACTTTCGAGAAGCTCCTGAAATCGCGAAAACTTTGCTCCCTAGTCCACCATATATTTTATGTATACATATATGTTACATATATTATATTTCAGATACCTCTAACCACTTCTTGGTTACTCCTCGTTAAGTGATTCGTTGGACACGACATTGAAATACTTTTGGAACTGGTTGTACGGCAAGTTTATTATGTCTTACATTAATTAATTCTCCATTCCTGGAATTCGATTTTATGGCGTCACTAAGCTATACTTTTGATATTGACCTAGATTCACAGTTAAACATACCGTCTCATTAATGTAATCGCGATACTAGTATAACGTACATAGTGTGTACTCAAACATTGAGTTATGCCGTATAGTGTATAAAGTAGGCCAGGTATCCGACATGTAAGCAAACATATAACAGAACCCTACACAAGATTGAATTCGATATCAAGCTCGACTCAATTATTATCCTATCACGGATCGCTTAAGAGAGATCTTGGAAGGATTCCATGGCGAGGCTTATTTCCATGGAGGGATTTATATCTGTATCAAGGATACCTTCGACTCGCTTACTCGAATACTCGATAGTTTCGTATAGGTTATGTTACATAGGGTGAAATCATTTGGAGAGCATAAAGAGACGGTTTTAGGAACTCCTTTTGACGATGCCTTTCGTCGAGGCTTAAGAATAAAGGCTGGCCTAAGCCACGATTTATTTAAACAGATATATCTCTCACAGTTGGTATATAACGATACGTACGTAGGTATAGGGTGGTTCCGTGCTTTCGCAGTACGTTGAGCGGACTTCAATAATCCTAAACTGTTTGCCGACAGGGGAGTCACCCTCAAATAAAATAAGAGTTATCGTGCATAGAGTATATTGCATGGATAATAAAAAGTAGCCGCCGGCTATTGCACGTGGGATGTAGTATAGTAGAGATTCAAGAGCAACGAGAGTCTAGTGTGGAATGGAAGGAAGGTGGATCATGGGTAAACAGTATTATTGGGTACACATTATTTCCCCTTTCAATCCTAGAAAGAGACGTCGCCAGAGAGTCATGGACTAATTGCATTTGTGAGTTTTCCCTTTATCTTGTTTCTAAAGCTTCCGTGGAAAATTAAAAATCCCGCCTTGCGATATCCCAAGCGTAATCCTTCAATCAGGATCGAGTGCAACGCTGGGTATTGGACTTTAGTCGTTACTCGTGACTGTGCCTTTTCTCTCTCTGTTTTAGAAGTAATATCCATCGGTCATTCCAGTCCATTTCGAACGTTCAAAAGTATGTAGGGTCTCTCGAATGCCAATTCGATTCATCGACAGGTTGACGTCTCTGTCCCGTCCCGGATTCAGTGAGAGTAGAGGTTATGTCCCAGTTCCTGCGGTAACCCGCGACTGCTGTGAGTACCTACTAGGGAATTCCCTGGTGAGAGTCGGATAAGGATGAGAAAAAACTTACTGTGAGAGAAAACCAAATCAATAAACCTACGATCTCCCAGCCTTCTATTCTGCACCTACTTATGTAACTAGGTGAATGCTGTGATATGCTTGGCTCAAGGTACTGTAATGAATTAATTATTGCAAGGTTAGATTTCGGTGGCGCTCGAATTAAACGAAAGATCAGTAAACTATAATGAATTTATACTTGAAAGTTTTTATTTTTCTTAAGCACCGGTAAACTCACCTGACTGAAATAAAATCACTACGAATGGTAGTAGCATTATCATGGATTTAATAAAATCACAATATATCTCTGAGAATCATACTTCTTTGTAAGACGTACCAACTGTCTTAATGATGGAAAAACTCAGTGACTTCGTTGTGGAGAGTTAGGAAGAGGAAGGAGACGCCTGGGAGGAGACACAATGCTGTCTGCTCTGAATTTTGATTGGAACGTCTATTGTCCCGTCTCTCTTAATTATCTTTTTCATATGGCCGATGTACGTATGTACTGGGTAGGTGGATATACAGGTATATATACAGGTATGCAGATATATATTTATTTATTTATTTATTAATACCATGGCTCTCCTTTTTTATATATACACGTACTAAATTGCCGGTGTGAGCAGCGCATTATTCCTGCTGCCTCATACCCTCTGTATTTCCATCCCTTTCTTTCAACCCTCTTGGTACATTATATACAGCCCCATCTATATTATATATATAAAGATCCATCAGGTATATAAGTATTATGCAGGATGCCGGCTAGTCTATTATATAAATACAGTGGTCACGTGTCGACGTGAAGTTAGGCGAAACCCCCCTGTCAAAGGATATTAAAGTTCTAACACAATGCACGGCCATTCCTGTCCCCAGTAATGGAGAGAAACTTGTAAAAAGGGGTGAAAAGTACAGTGTCCAACATTGACCATCCTTCTGGGAATTTTCTATCTATGTACTGGGTTTATTCTTAAATGTAGTTGCTTCTATACGTACAGTTCATAATTGTTATATCGCTTTCACTTAACAGAATCAAGTCGAATTGCCTCCTGGGTAGTGCAATTGTGTAAACTGCATATTGGCTGTGTTATAGTTCATGATTATTAGGTGTCCCTTAATCGTTTATTGGTGTTTAGGAGTAATGAGGACGTATGTAATATTTATTTGATCATTCGGTGATAATATGATAAATTTATATGGATGAAAATATAGGGTTGCTCCTTTTACTAATGACAGTTCAGTCAATATACTATAATAAGCTTTTTTCGTCCTTTTAAAAGAAACTTCAGAATCGATATGCATTAATCTGTAATTTGTAGGTTAGGTTCGGGATGCTAAAGGCTTTATTGCATACCACGATCAAAAATTTACATTCATGTATAATGTTACAGTAAAAATCAAAATTACCCTATTTAAATATATGAAGGAATTTTTCTACTGGTATTCTCATACTTGACAATATTTAGGGGTTGAAAAGTGGCAGTATAAAGTTTGTACAGGGTAGGTTATCTTATGACAAGCTCTTTCTCTGGTTACCTTGGTATTTGCTCTGTCATAAATATCTCTTAAGATTGACAAGAGAGTAGCGGTTGCCTCTGGGCTAAGTCTGACGAAATTTGACGTCCCGTAATTATCAATGACGTCAGATTTTATCGATTTTCTGTTTGAAGGACCGAAGCAAAATGGCGGTTGCCCAAATAAAAATCCACTTTAAGCAGAACATCAAATCCAATTCCCATTACGTGTTCGCTAACGATTACTACTTTTGCCTTAAACATATTTATCTTTAATTTAACCAATTCGCATACACGTCAATGCATTATCGGATCGCATCGATCCAATGGACCCAGTCGACCCAGTTTCGAAATATTATCACTGCGTTGATTATCGTCTATTTTTCTTTCCTTTTTAAAATTTATTTTTTACCATTAAATAATCTGTGACTCATGACTCTTCACTTGTGTTACGTATTATCATACTCTATTCATACGTCCTTTAACGAACGCGTTACGCGATAGAGTATTTATATACTGGCTGCACACCCGCCGATACGAAAGGCATAAAAATAGTAAGCAAATCGCATAAAAGCGCTTATCGTGAGCGCATCGCGACACCATTAAATAAACAGGACGTTCATTATTCCATTAACCGTCGTTATAATTTTCACGCGCGAAGCCAGAATCACACAGGGGAGTAAATTCCCCCGTGGATTTGAAAAATCCCGTGATTTCCAAGCGAATCGCGGCTGGATCGATTTTCAAAAAAAAGAGCGCGAGAGCTATATAAAAGTAAAATAAGGGTAGAAAAAAATTAAAAGAAAGCCCAGAGAACGGCATCGTCGTACCGAAGCGTAGGGATATCGTTGACGGCAAAATTCAAAACGTTCACCGTTAAACAAAAGGATGGCTGAGCTTGCTCGAGCCTTTTTAATTGCACGACACCCCTGCGTCCCAACCCTCTCCCTCTTCTAACACATCGAGTCGAGACACCACCAACCCTCCTGAAGTTGCATCCCTTATTTTATATCAGACCCAGACCGTATACGAGTGTCTTGCCATCCGTAGAAATTCAAATTTCCCGCGGAATCCGACCCAATTCCTTACGCTCCGCCGTTAACGTTGATCTGATGAATATTCGTGATCAGTGAGCTTCTCAACTCTTTGACGAAAGAACGTCCATGGCAAAAGAAACGAGAAAGAAATTCAAGAGAAGAGACCAATACCTGGCTACTGAAATTCTGGTAAGGGTTGAATGACTAATTTTAAATTCAGGTTGGTCGCTTTCTTTAGAACCGCACGAATGAGCTTTTTCGTAATGCCGACAGAAACCGGACGGAGTTTTTCATTCTGGCTTTGTTCCCTCAGCGTCATTCCTATCCCGTGGTGCGCAGGAAATACGATATTCGTTACGTTCGCACCGACGATCATGCAATTTACAGCCGAGTTTGTGAATTCCTGAAGACGGATGTTACCGGTCTCTCTTTCCCTATTTCTTTCTTCCTGCGTAAACCTTCGTGTAGGCACATTACCATGCGGAAGTGTGAATACACGTTCCAGCAGCCTAAAATGGATCACGTGACAACTGGCACTGAATATCAATGATATCTAGAATTGCGAATAACTTCTATACAATTCTTCGTACACCTTAGAGCTTTCGCAATCACCTATATATATATAATAATAGCAACACTAATTTTCCTAACGAATAAAAAGTGCTCTTTGATAAATCCTTGGTAAGATTAAGTTAGAGCTTTCGAGTTTCAAATAGACCAGCTTTCGTATCCTAATAGAATCCTGCATTGCACCGAATCCAGAACTCAGGAACTTTCCTGATGAGTATCCGAGTGCGACATAGACACATAGTAGGTTACCGTGGTCACTCGGGGACGTTCAAAGAGCTTGCAGAGCTCGAGGTCCGAACGAAGCTAACAACTAGATAGTACAGCAAGCATACAGCTTCCTGGAATGAAATAATAATGTTACAATAATAATGTTATGAAGATTCACACTCAATTACTTAATTATATTTTATGTAAATCGCCATATAGTCTGTGTATATGTAGATATATGCACTCATAACATTATATATAATTATCACATAATCCAAAATATACATATGTTTGTGCACGAAAAAAGAAGATGCAGAACTTTGTCACCAATGTGCTTACTGTTTAACCCTTGCCGTTGGCTGCCTGACTATGCCTTTCTGCTGTTCTTCATCCCTGCAAGTTGTAAGCTCAAAATTCCTCGTCCGTGGGTAGCCGCGTCTACCGGCTTACGCTATGTCGGGGCACCTGAGGGCGTATAAGAGCAGGGGTTGCAAGCTCCAAAGTTGGGAAAAAGCCAAGGAAGGGGTTGTGCTTGCTATTCGGTTCGTCGTCATTGCGCAAGCTCCGACACCCTAGGAACCCTCCCACTCTCACTGAATGGGAGGAGCTTTCACGTTCGCCAATACATATCCGGTTTTGGTAACCTCAGTCCTTTCACGTCCGAAACGCGCGCGACGCACGGTGCTGCTCCAACATCTAGGTAGAGACTGTGTTAATTTATGGTTTTTTATTTATTTTTTTTATACCTCAAATTCGAAAAAACTATTCGATCGAATACTAAGGGTGATTTTTATTGATTGAAATTTTGGTGTATTTCTTTTCTCGCTATCAATTCTTCTCATCTTTGTTATCTGGTACCGATTCGTGATCGTTGCTCGTGACGACAATCCATACACGCAGGAGTTACCTACCTCCATCGACCTACTTTAATGTGAATCCACACGCTCCGATCGATGACCGTGTATGTAACTGTAGGGATACGCGAAAGGCCATTGCCGCGCGATCGTCTTTCTCTTGGAGATCGCGGATAACATTAAGAGAACGGTTACTATCGTACGGACCTTCGCACGAGAAGGATCAGCGACAAAGTGTGTTGTGCTTTGAAAATCGATCGTAATCAAAGTGACTTGTTTTTGAATTTTTTTTGCTTCCAAATTTTCAACGCGCCACATTGAAACGTGCGTAGAATTATTTTAAATATATTTTTTCTCTTTGTTCTTTTTTACATTGATGGATAATTTTTTTGAGTTGGAGGAGCAGAAAAATATTTATTGATTTTTATCGATACAAGTATACATTTTTTAAATTCCTTCGCGAATCGCTTAATATCCGTCGCGCGTTATAGACTATCCTGAAGAAACTGTTTACAAAGTGAACAGGAGTAGTACCAGTGATTTTCTTGGATTGCAGATCAAATGTAAGTGCGCGTGTGTAATCGTGTGTGCGTGCCATCAGCAGTAGCCGAAGAATCGCCCGTTCGTCGGTGTCGAAAAAAATTTGGAGAACAGAAAATGAAGGCGACGAATTTACGCGTCGTTTCTTGCTTGATTTTATGCACCTTCGTCGTGCCGCATTTTGGTAAGTGTTAAAAAATATTTTTTACTCAAATAATATACGAGGCACTTCGATTATATAAAAAATTGATTTTTAATCTATAACCATTCGAGCGCCACACAGCCCGATCGCGCTATTCATATTTCAAATAAAAAAGTACCACTAAATTTTTCAAAATCAAATTAAACAAGCGTTATCTTCCTACGTGGCAGTATTCGGTAAGATTTTTTTCCATGAACCCTGGCATTCAAACGTTTAATATTGAAAACAAAATCATTATTTCCCCATTCACCGTTATCTTTATTGAGGCATATGAAATTTGTGCCTTTAAATTAAATATAATACCACGTAAAAAATTCTTAAAAAATATCTCATAGATGATGAAGAGAAAATTCTTTTAATCCACAAGTAAAATTTCTCTACCGCTTGACACCGTATCGCGTTCCAGCGTACTGATCTAATTTCCATTCTCACGGGAAGTCTCTTCTCATATACAGTGTATATCTAATAATGTTCTAAGTCGTTGAAACTTTCACCATATAAATGAAGACATGATTGATCGAAAACGTTCTTATCGCGACCTGAACATTTTCTCTTGGCACAGTGGCAGCGCAATGCTTTTCCAGAATGCCATCTTGAGGTCCACGACGAGCCGCTTAATTTGAAAACTTTCGACAATTACAATGTAAATTACATCGAAGGCATAAGAGACACCGCGTATTCTCGCGACTACTGCACGTTAAAATACATTAACGTATAGTAAACGCGACTATACGCGCCACGGTAATTGCACAATGGTCGGTGCTCGCACGGAGATACGAAACCGTGGCCTGGTTTTTCTAGGGGACTTTCACTCAGTGCTTCTCAAAGCAGATTCACAAGTTTTATCATGCTGGACACTTGTACGAATGTTCCCATTCTATTGGTTGAGAACATTGATACGCTCTCTTATCGAATACACGCTTGATCGCTTGGTCCGGTCTTGTCAGATTTTTTCTTTTTTCGTGTCCGCCAAAACCATAGCGGACGTTCTTCGGCACCTTGTAACTCTTTAGATTCTCTTTTTGCTGCATCTCGGGAAAAAAAGGGGGAAACGAACAAGAAGACGCGTTAAGAGGAAAAAGTTTACGGCGATTGGCGAACTATGGAGAAAACTACATGTCGAGAAAGTTCTGATGTGACAGATTCGTCGATACGTATTGTATATGAGATTGAATATAACGAAGCTTTTAGAATTTTTCATGTGCCCCGTATAGGCATTAGAAAGTTTTTTAGAGCCTCGGATAGTTTTGTATACGGATACTTGTTTATTTTCACGTAAGAGAAACTTCGGTAATTGGTATATGATATATATTTATGTGTATATAACATATACATATATATTAGTGGATATTATTGGAGGGAAAATACTATAGTCATTAATTATTATTGTGGTATGGATATGATGGCAACGATGAGACGGTAAATAAATATTATTTTTTCATCGGACTTCACAAGCTACATTAGGAACGTGATGCGAAAAATATTTGCGGATGACCGTATTGTGTGACAATATTTGAAATCGTTTACGGTCAATGGTACTGAAAGACGTTATCAGGCTGAGAAGAAAGTTTGACCCGCGTGACGAGGCATTACCGTCATGCGGATCACGGGAAGAAGAAAACGTCAGATACTTTTCACGAGGACACCCGTTATGTATACGAAACCCAGCTAAACTCGGTATTAGTCCGTTTCGAGTACGGAATATTGTTTCTGGAGATCCTGGCGCTCAAATTGCTAACGTTTAGCGGCTTATCTGGATTACTGCTTCCCCAGTGCTGCGAAGTAGGGAGAAAGCAAAAGAGATCTCCTGCGCCAAAACATTAGGGATCGTTCACAAGAGTCTCCAATACGTGTTTCTCAAGTTTTCTATTTGTCGTGGTAGGAAATTTATGTCAAAAAAAAATGGTTAACATGCTCACCACCAATCATACTGGTTTCTGTGTAATTGCGTGGGACTAATTCCCACTTATCAGCCTCCTTTACAAAAGATTCGAAAGGTACGACTTTCAAGGATAACAATTCTTCGGTTGAGATTTTCCTTGAAAAAAATATATATAAAACCATTGAACGGTCGTATAAAATTTCATTGTTCTCAAATGCAACGTAATACGTACTATCAAAGCACAAATGAACTTAATATTCTTCGCCTGCGAAATCCTTAAGGACGACAAGAAGCCCGTTAGCGTCCTTCAAGAAAAAAGGTAGAAATTGCACGAAGGAACCGAGACCTTTCTTATTACAGTATACTCTCAAAGGAACTACCCATAGTAACTTCTCAGTTAAATCCATATCTCAAATCCTCGTCCTTGGTACTCGGACGTCATTTTCTTCCTCTTTTATCCTCAACGTCTCGCCTTTGAAGTACGAGTAACGGCTGTACAGTCACTAGAAACACCGAAACGATTGTACACGAAAATACTCGTTAAGAAGTTCGTGTAATTTTAACGATTTTTCTACGCTCCTCCTGACTCTGTGTTTTCATTTCTCCGCGTGTATATCTGTATACACATTCTGTTAGAGCCCAATAAAGCCTCGCAGAGGACTTCGATCCTCACTCGAATGCCAGACTCGAAATCTTTCGGATCGTCCATCTGAAATAACCTGCAAATCTCCAGTACCCATACGGACAGTAATACTTTTGCACGTGCTCGCGAATAGCCGCGTCCACTCCAAGAGTAGCTTGAATATTTTTTATCTCCTTCTTCTCTCCCCCTCAGATTACTTCCCGTTTGTCGAATTCAGCTCGGTTGCTTCCAATCCCCGAGCTTTGCGTCAGATTACAGAGTTCCCCGTTGAGATACTCGTGTATTTGTACACAGCGATTGAACTAGCCTCGCAAGGCAAGGTAATCGTTCCTACTCTTATTATCATCACAAGTATACACGTCACGCATGCCGATCGTACCGCGTGAAAGAGTTTTAGAAGTGAAATTTTTTTTATAGGTTATGGCCTTGCATTCACTTTTTCGCAGTGAATATTAAACCGCTCTACGATTCGAATTTTTTACTGGGACTTTACGCCTTTACGTCAACATGGATGCAACACCCAGGAATCATCGAATGAGGAAAAAATAACCGCAAAGTTTCTGCGTTATTTATAGCAAGATATAAAGGAAAATTTTACAGTCAAATAATATATAATATATTAAAGGTATATATGTTGATCTCCATACGTCATATGTGAATGTAACAGTACGTTTGTTGCTAATTGAACTTACGTCACAGTCAACCGGACATTGCGTGTACTAAAGTTTCTTTCATTTATACGTATTTCAATTCCATCGTTATATGTCGCAAATATAATCATAGGACGAGCCCTGATAACCGACAGCAGCACGTTGGTATTATTTAAATATCAGGCTAATAATCTGTACAACGTTTCTGTACGAGAATGAACTTTTCTGTTTACGTTAATTCACAAAATAAATGTCAAGATTAACGCGGGTATCGATTGATGAATATATTTTATTAATAATACAAAGTTTCTGCTGGTTTTTTAATATTTATTATTACACCATATAATCGGTTTCATTTTGAGGATCTCTCTTATGGTTTCTAGCTTAATAAAATTATTTAATGAAAATAGATTTAATTCATATGCAACAGTTGTTTTTTTCCTCGGTTTTCACTTACGTCAGAGAATCCAACAGGTAGAAAGACAAATATTAACATAACCAGTGGTCACGCGTGATATATCTATATAATACTATGAAATATTTCACGGCAGTCTGTATATGCGAGTATAGGGTACTTCGTTTAATTGAAACAAGTAACGAATGTACATTTAATGCGTGTACTTGTTGCTTGGACGCCAGATGTGCAGTTCCCCACGGAGTCTCACGAATGAACTAACCTAGACAGACGACCGAGAAAGAGATGTGAAATTTGTGGCGAACCGATAATCGTAGCACAATCCCCCCCTTGGATCGCCCTTAACCAAGCCGTAACATTAACGACGAGTACCGATTTACCCTTAGATATATTCCCACAGCGCGTCCTTTCAGGTCTCTTATACCTGACCTAACCTAACCATACGAAGAATAATCAGCAATGCAAAGTTCCACGAAAAGTACATTTAAACTGTATAAAGTACTATTTAATGTCCATAGTCGTTGAATAATATCAAATAAATATTCACTTTAATTTAATCCCAGGATAAATACAGTGGTCTCGATATCTACAGGATGGAGTCCGATAACACAATCGGATGCGTCTATCTGCTTTTAAAGAGAAAAGAAGCGACGTGAGGCCACGGGGTGGGAGTGCTGTTGGAAGGAATCGGAGTTGGAGATGGGTCAAAGAAAAACGAATTGTATCAGGAAAACAATTTAACTAATGGAAGGGTATCGCCTGTAGACTGGGTAGGACTATAGAAGGGATTCCTTTGTGCGCCGTTATCCAGACGTTCACAGTGCGTTTCTCGTACTTATTTTATTTTCAATTTCTAACGGTGTTACCCTAACCGTACGAAACTACGTCAATCGATTCGCAGTAAGTTTTTATCGGAATAAGGATTAGAGAATAGGTCAGTATATGATAATGAAGAAGGAGTTACGCATAGTTTTATTTATATACGTAGACAATGGCAGGTTGTTCTGATTAAGTATAATAATCATAATCGCTGAGTTCTAAGGATGCTGACGTAGGCCTATACCTATAGTATGATATCATTTGTACGGATGTTCTGATATATTAGGCGGGTACATGACAAATGTCCGAATGTGATATCATTATCGTTACGCTATACGCTCTATGTCTTGTAAGGGGGGCCGGAGGAGAAGGGGAGTTTACTATCCGGGCCCCCATCATACCGTTCCCATGAAATTCGTGTTAGGTGGAACGTGCGGTGTCTATGGGGTTTTCCGTACCCATTCCAATCAATATGTGACGACACTCCCATGGGGAGACATTCATATCGCAGTGGAACTCAAACAGGCTGAATAACAGGGCAATATCTCTCCACGGAGACTACGTCCTCTGCTCCCATCTTCGTGGCCTGGGGGGGGGGGGGGGAGGGTCCAAGTAAATATCGGCTGGTTATCTTTTTGGCGTTTTATTTTCTTTAATCTCTCAGTAAGACACTATCAAAAGGCAATATGCAGCGCATCGTATCTCGTTGACACACCTGTGCATACGATTTTAGTAAAAATATTGATTTGACAAAAAAACAAAACCTGGTGAATCTTATTTTTAGTTGGCGATGCCATTTTTTAGTTCGTTCCTTCCTTCTTTCTTTTCAAGTCCCTTCTGCGAGGGGGTTGAAACGACTCGGGCGATGGGTGTTCGCAGGGAACTACCTACAGTCACGGACTGAATTCCATCAACTCTTACTGTTTTGAACTCTCTTGAAAAGTGGTCTCTGAATTCGCTTGAGTCGTTCGGAAAGTGCGTAAGCGTGGGTACAACCATTCACCGATGTAAGTGAGCACTGGCGAATATATTGTGCCTAAGCGTCGTATGTGCACAGAGTGTACAGACAGTTCGATATTGCGAAATGGGGTGGTAGGCAGTCTTAATGCATTTGGCGAGGTAGCTATGGTACGCATCACCAGGCACCCTTTCCGCTAGCTCAGCATTCTCTGCTGCTCTGTCTTTCGAGTATCCCTCTATATAGTATGCTATATATATATATATATATATATATATATTCTTGGCTTTCTCACTCTTCTACTCTACTACTTTTTCTCTCTCTCTCCCGCTCTTGGACCTCACCTCCCTTTCCCTGACTTCTCTCTCGAGACTATAATGGTTCTAAAACGAAGCGCCCCCTCAGCTTTAATCTCTTAACGGGCAAACGACAAAAAATATCATTCATATTCTTCTTCGGAGTTGGACAGAGGCTGGGCTTCCTGGCTGGTTGCCTGGCGGCTTCAATTAAGAGATTGCCTTGTCTTCGCCAATTATTCGGATCACCCGATAGATTTCTTTACGCACGTACAAAGCAGCCCTCTATTAAATTGGAAGGTGAGTGTATTTAAGAGCATAAGGAAAAGTCGACCATCGAGTCCCTATTTTCTCTGCACTTGCAAGTGACACCCAGCTGTGATACATTAGTATCGTTTTACCCCGACAGTTAGGTACATTGTTGCAGAGAAAATACATAGCTAGTAGTAAACTCTAGTAGCAATCTTTTCTCAATACCGGTGCCAATCTAAGTGTCGTATCTATATAGAGGATACTTGTCTTGAAAGAGCCTCTACGGAAGTACCTGAGGAGCCGCTTATTTTTTTTTTTTTCCTTTGAAAACGAATAGGTAGCTACTACCTCGATATCGGTTCTGCCGTCTCTTTCGATTCAGCGATCCGGCAGTAATGACGGATTCCCATAGAAACTATCGTTTTAGACGTATGGCGGCAACTCTGGCGACTTCTTTCGCGTAGCCGGAAAGATGCACCCGCGAGAAAGTCAGAAGAAAAAGTCGTTGGCCGCTTTTGAATTCGCTTAGGTAAGAGCGCTCAGTCTCCTGAGCACTTAGAAAATCGATAGCTCGGCTCACTTGATCTGCTGTTGGCTGCTGCCAGTCCATATCTTGATTAAAATCAGTGCCTTCTCCTGGTACTCGTTCCTTCTCTATTTTTCGCTTTTGCTGTCTTTTCCTCCCATCATTCGCCTCTCTAGCATCCCATTGGGTTTCTTCACCCTTCCAGCTTTCATCCACCCTTACCACCTACAGATCCCCCTACTCTCTCTCTCTCTCTCTCTCTCTCTCATTCTCCCAATGAATCCGGTTAGTCTCGTTAATGTCTAAGCCGTCCCCGAACTCGTCCCCAGTCCTCCACGTGTCTACCCCATGCCTAAAAGACAATGAAGACGAACTTTCGTAGAAGCTGTCTCGCGTCTGACAGTAGAGGTGGGACGAGAGAAATGAGAGGAGAAAAAGGTACAGAGAGAGAGAGAGAGAGAGAAAGAGAGAATAACAAGAGCAGAAGAGGCACGGGTGTACTGGCAACATCAAACGTCCCCAACCCCCTTCAGCGAAAAACAATGCCGGATGCTCGCGCGACCTTCTGCAGCAGCGTAATTACTCCAGGAAGTCAATTTTGCCAGGAGTCTCTTTGCTAAAAGTCCAGTTCTCAGAGTCACCCGAACCTGGCACCCCTAGGTACCAGCTTCGTCGAGCATATCTATATCCAGCATACGTACAATATGCTTTGTGCCAAGAGCGATGCGGATGGGGCCTTAGTAAGATACCCTCAGCTAAGATCTCATGTGTTGGCGGATGGTCCCATAGGACCTATACCGAAGGCCAGAGAGTTGTTTGCTACGCTCAAATGTTGACCGAACTCCCTGCACCACTCCAGGACCACATTCTGCTTTCAGGCGAATATCTCGGATCTACGTGAAGTTTCGGGTGCTTCGTTTCGTGTTATGAACTTCTGCATGAAAGATGCTTCGGATTAAGGCCCAAGTTGTTATAACTTGCTTATAACCTTTTATCAAGAATATGTTCTTGAAACAGCGGAAAGACAAAATTGCTCCAAAGCTCGACGGAGACTCGTTCGGATAATATTCGTTAATTTTTCCAGACTGCTCCAACACGATGTGGCGTTGAGCGTTAATTGGTCATGGTGATTATAGATCCATTAGCGCGGCAGCCAACAAATAGCACGGTACAATCCAATAACCGTCCTGGCCCATAATAAAAGGGGAGATGGTTTGGGAACCAGTCGGAGGTAGTTTAGCACACTGGGCTAGTGCTATAGGGTGAGATGCTCTCCCTCGCCAGATAGTGATCATTGCATTCATTGTCACGTCACTATAATATCCTGGCAGGGGGTGGTGCTGGGGTTTGGCGCGAGTACGCTCGAGTAGGTACGGGCCTGTTCAACGTGGGACAACCCTCTGTGAAACGGTTAAAGGCCCCAAATGCTTGTAGGGCACGTATTGTAGATCTGTGCCTGCCAAAGTATAGTATAGGTCGATCAAACGTTCAGACGCTAATTATAATTTTATACACTGTAGCAATCAGTATTGCTAATATTTTTATCGCTACATAAGCATTTATGTGTTACGTTTTTTCTGGATATGATTCTCGCTTGAGCATTTTTATTCAATCTTTATTTATATGATTCACTATGATTCCTATGGATTCTTCACTGTATTCCCTGCTGCAGTTTATTACTGCTAGGTGTTTATTCGCCTGTAAACTTTGTCAAATGTTTAACGAAGAGCATCTAATATTTTATCGGAGAGACCGCGAGATAGGAGGAGCGCTGATAATATATCTATAGGCATATAGTAACGTGTTTATGTATAATATATCGGGGGCACATTACGTGGTAACACGCTTCCGTAATCTTTCCGCGTTTTCTCTCAATCCGCGCGAGTTTTACGGCTCTGTCGAGCAAATGAAATGAAATTCATGCAAATCAGAGTAGGTAGGCTATGGCGTCCCCACAGTTCTCGCTCAGGCATCGCGACGCTTTTGTATCGGGGCGGCCATGTGCTTGAACCTACGTGTATATATGTGTATATATATACGTGTGGGTGTATGTCCTATATATATGGTGGATATCACGAGGGTGAAATGTACACCCGGTCCACCCGCCATCCAGCCAAATAAAGTCCATGGGCATCGAGCGAGAGTTCATCGTCCATTCCATCCCCCATTGAAAAATACTTACGGGGGTACCAATTCAGCCCAAAAATATTGCACGATTACCAACCCCCTGGAAATCATCTGTGTCAGACCAAGCGACTCTATAAGAGGATCGCTTTTCTTCTTTTTATGGAAGAAAAAAAAATTATATTCCTCATTTTTCCTTTCTAGGACATCCTAGGAACAGGCCGGACTACTATGGAAAACTTATTGGTAATTTAAGGGTGTACGCTCATGGCATCAAGGGCACCGTATATGCCGTTGACGAGAATACAATATTCATAAAGGGATTCTGCTACGATGGCACTGGACCGGATGCTTACTTCTGGGTCGGAAGTACAACGCAACCCACTCCTGATGGATTCATCGTACCTTATCCAGACAACGGCACCACTCAGTGAGTATAGTAGCTGATTTAGTATAACATCAATTAATCGCTGTACGTTTGAGCTGCAGAGCTATGGCAAAAGACCCACGTAAAATTCAACAATGTCTTTTTAGCACGATGATTATTATTTTATTAGACGTATCCTTGCCGTAACAAATTTTATGCAAGTACTGTTTGCCTTCTTTCGCGGACGGGGAATCCCCTTATTTCGTATCACCGCATAGTTTAAACCCCTATAATTATCACTGGTTAATGCTACCACACGACAAGTCCTTTGAGCTCTATTTCACCCCTTAGTTATGGGCTGCTAGTCTCGTTCAATAAAATTTAATATTAATCGTTATCGTCATCAATATACATTTTTTCTAACTCAAAGCATCCTATTTTTTTATACCTACTATATCATGTTTACCATTTAGCTTTGCAATCTGATAAACAATTTTATGCATGGTAATGATGAAAATGCATGAATGCGAAATCTGAATGAATATTCTCCTTTGTGAATTACTTCAGACAACCGGCTGTCCTCCGCGATTACGATCACAAGGACATCATTCTGAAGCTACCGCTGGGAAAACGGATACGAGACATCAAGTGGCTGTCCATCTGGTGTCGGAGATTTACGGTGAGTTTTTGTTGTTGTATAGATACAAGATACATTCTGAGAAAAAAAGAAAGACTAAGAGAATATTTTTTGTCGCTCAATTTCAAAATGTAAAAAAGATTCTTGTCCAAGAGTACGGTAGACAAGGGAGCTTTTACTGAAAATAAAGTAAAAAGGGTGCAAAAGCTCTTTCATTTTTTTTTTGTTAAAGTACCTATGACCGTGACAAAGAACGAAGCGGTCAAGATGATATATACTTTATTTTAAGGTTGAGGGTCGCTATCGGGATATAGGAGATGGGGGGAGAATCAAGATAACTTGATTTTTGAGAAGGTGGCCAAAAGGGGGAGCGACGCCACTATCGGTCGTGCATTCGTGGTCAATGGCGCGTATGAGATGGATACGGAAGTTAAGAAGACAGGGGTGGCATATGTATATATATATATACACACACATATTACTTTGGAACGGGGCACGCGCACTCAGGGAGACATCGAGGGGGCAGAGCTTGTGCTCTTATATTTAGAAGCGCTTTAATATCGAAGTCTGATGGGGTGCTCCCGTACCGTGACAACCCTCCATCAGACACGCTCTGTCACCGCAAAACGCGTTGTCCGTCGCCTGCCTCATCTACAGGGTGTCCTACAATAATCGTTAGTTAACGATGATGTACAATATGGATACTAACCTTCGCACGCCTTACCCTGGGTGTCATTTAATCTGTAAGGGAACTTACTATCTCTTATCATTCCCTCATTTTGAGTTATATGCATTACTTTCGATTTCTTTTACATAATCTCTACTTCCCTAGATTGTGCCCATGACCCTAAAATCGTTGTGCCCATAATCTCCCTGGCGTCTCTTTTTCCTAAAAATCTTATTTCTCAGTTCGATATCACCGGAAAGCAGTTTCAACCCCAATCCCTTTTCCTTGTGATTCTGACTTTGAAGTCTTTAAATGATAAAACTCGATTTTCACGCAATGGCGCATATTCGTGGTACGCCCACGAGACGTACACGCGGAGTACCAAATATTTCGGAAAATTATCCTCCATTTACTTTTTACGTACATTTAATTGTGGAGAATTTTTTAAAATTATTTTCACTTCGAGAAGAACTTTTGTGTCACGCGAGGGTACGAATATACGAGCGCCTTTTGTGATTCTGCTTTTAACATTTTTAATGACAAAATTCGATTTTCTTTTTCGCGTAATCGATCATACCTGTACAGCATCTCAAATACTTGGAAACATTTATTTACTCGGTGTCTTTATTATAATTGTTCTAATGATATTTTTTCAGACATTTACACCGGAAATATCTACAATTTACATGTCGCGCAAGGGCGTAAATATTTGATGCTCTGTTAGTGATTTTGGCTTTGAAATTTTTTAACGAAAATGCCAGATTCTTTATCACATATAATCATATCTATACAAAATTCTTAGTAGTTGAAGATTTTTATATTTCCCTCTCGGTATATAATTTTGATGTCTTGGGTCACTCACACCGGAAATGCCCACGCTTCTCTTGTCACGCAAGGTTATAAAAGTTTGATGCACCGTTTGATACGCTAATCCATCCTGGAGATTTTACGGAGTGATATATTATATACCGATATAGAGACGTGTTGTCAGTGGATAAATGCACAGGGGTTGGTTTTGCTTGGGTATTGAGTAGACAGGAGCTGTCTGTCAGCCATGACTCCCTTGCGTTAGCTTAGAGGATGTATTGTCAGGATAAGCCCCCCACCCCGCTCTCCTCCCCTTCTTCTTCTTCTCCAGGACTCCTCCATATCCTCCCCACGGCGTCGTTTCCCGGTTTCCTCAAATCCAGCGGGGTCCTTTCAAAAGAGATCTCCTTCCTCGATATCAAACTACTACCACTCAATGGACCACCGATTCTGATAGGATTTAGTAATTTTTTTTCTTCACGGACCACCGTCCCACGACCTCTCTCATCCTCTGGACAATCGCCGAGCAGAATGCACTGCAACTATGGAGTCTGTTCTTATCTGATCCCTCGAAAGGAGAATCTTGATTGAATTACCCAGTTTCACTCTTTTCCGCGTTATCAATCGCGGCACATTCTTATCGTTACATTTTCAATGATTAATCAGTATTATCGTGATTGTCTATTTCAACGTATACCGGATAGTCCCAGCGTCGTTATCAATTTACTTTATAACAAAAGTTCTACATTCTTTACAATATTCATCCGGGTCCTAAGACAGGGTCAGTTTCTGTCCTTATATGAACGAAAGATGCGTGACTGTACCTCGTTAACAGTCATATACACAGATATTCCGTTATCGAGTTATCACGGGCTGGATGACATGTAAAAGTTGTGCAAACGTCTAATTTAAAAAAATATTATATTAGTATTTGAATATAACGATCTCTTCCATGTATAATGAAACTACAAAGTCATAAATACACTATAAGATAAGCTGTCAAAGTCTGTTTAATGGTCTGGTATGGGTATACAAGATTAAAACTTGCTCAGGATATCAGAGTAGTTTATAGTGTGTATATATATATATATATATATATATATATATATTAGCCTACCATTCGATTCCGATTGGCCGTCTCAGGAGCTTTCACAAACATTTCGCAGCATCCTCGGCAGGTCCAGCTCCTGGGCTTTCTTTGCCGGATGAAAGTGATTGGCAATATCGGAAAGATTTCGATAGCCATTCTCAAGAAGGTAGAAGATTTTCGTGTTTCGTCTCTTTTCAAGATGTCAAAATTTGCACTCTTAAGGGTGGGGGGATTCATCGGGTGAATGAAGCGTCCGCACGAAAAAGGGATGTTTGCCGTGTCGGTAACGCGCGTGCATTTGCATTCGAATTCCCCCCTCCCCCCCGACTATCCGTGACGAAACACTAGAGTTAATTAAACGCCTCATAGTTTTCGTAGAGGGAATGACAAGGCACGACTCTGTTCCTGGCACCAAGTGGACCACCCAACCCCGAGAACGTCAATTAATAACCCTTTAGTCCCGACTTGGATTCTAAACACGAAGGCACCCCCAGCCGCAGAGTGCTCCGACGAGACGTGGCCCTGTTAAATCCTAAGCACGTTTCTAATCCTTCCAAGCGTTGGGATACTCACGATACCAGCTGGGGAATTTCGCGTATCATATTTAGTAGATTTCACCAGGGTAATGTAAACCGAATCACCTGAAATCCCCTAGCGAACATTTGGAACGACCATTAGGAATTTTAGGTTAGAATTTTAAACCAAAGCACGTGACATAGGCAAATGCCTTAAGGCTAAAAAAAATGTTGAGATCCTTTTTTCAAAGCGACGTAACGACTCCAGGACGTAAACCCATCCACGAAGGCTGTGAATGGGTATCCGGAGAGCGAGAGCGAGAGAGATAGAGAGAAAAGTCAGGGCGGCTCACTTTTCTCGGTGATTTCGCTACAATCGGCGAATAATGTCGGATCATGGGGCGGTCGGGGTGGCCATACTGGGGTGGAGGGTAGTATAGGCTTGGGGTGTGTACGAGGGTGGCCGATCAGGTATTGAAGCACAGTTGATATTCTGGGGACTAGTAGTCGCGCATGCGTTGCGCGCAACACCGGTCGATGCTGGCCGGGCTAGCGCGCTCAAGAATGCAGCTGTCTTAATTCCGCGACTTTAAAGCGACGCCATTTTGAAACCGTCGCGCTCGCGATAGTTAACTGTCACTCGTACTTTAGGTTAGGTTTGTTGATCGGTTCTTGGGATAACTCTTAAGCGTAAAATCGCACCAGGTGGCGGTTCGATCGATTTCACATAAAATCCTGAAAGTCAATTGTTCCTCCGACTGGCGGAACGACTGGCACTGGGTACCGGGTATTCAAGTCGACGGGGATGGTTGCGTTGACACCGTTCAGGATGATTCGTTTAAATGGATCCGTTCAATTTGCTCAATTTTCCGGAATCGAAGGGTCGAAAGACCATTGCTGAAAGAGAGGTATCGGATTTTATACCTCGCGATTGAGAACCCTACCCCTGTAATTCAGCCATATTCGCGATACGGCTTCGAATATTGTAGTTGACGCCATTTTGAAATTGCTACGCCCTGGTTCTCTCACTATAGATAATAACGTTCCACAGACACGCACCGAGAGCGGGTACCATCTCTCCATCTATATACGTATTTTTCATCCTTGGATACTGTGTACATGCATATATGCTAAGCCACGCATATAGTTATTATTATCATTAAAAACGTAATGGGGGAAACAAAATTTGTGTAGAGATGAAACAAAAAAAATAGTACGACGTTCAGTCCACAAGGTTTCTCAAAATCTCATTTTGTATTCAATAAGCTGATAAAAGTTTGATAAACTTTTAAAAAATATTTTTTCAAACTGATATTGATCGGAACAATCGAGCTATATCACCCAGACGAGAGATACGTACGAAAGTTATTTTTAATTTGTCTACTATGTTATTTTTGTTCCATTAGACGTCTTGGAGACGACGTTGGGACATTGCGTCATCTGCGCAGCGAACCGAATCGTCGTTATTAATTTTCGTACAAGAAACAAATACAACGTAACCGTAAGAACTTTTTGGGCCAACGATGATTGTAGTCAAACTTGCTTTGCTTTCAGCAAACGATATTGTAGCGACGTACACGGGTGTAGTTATTAATTTTAGTCTCCCCAGAAATAGAGGTCGGTCGATCGTGGCGTTTGGTGTTGGTAAAAGCGCTAAGTGATCGAACGCTGGTATAATTACATGTAAAAGTACGTATGACAGGTAGATATAGATACGCGCTTAAACGTAGAATGGCGGAATGGAGTGTGCACGTAACAGCGTAGGAATAGTTAAGCTACGAAGCGTACGAAAAGTAGAGCAAAGTTGGCGCGACGCAGGACCAGGGTTAAGGCACGGTATGTATTTCAAGAAAAGTTATAATTTTTCATAGCCCAGCGAGAAAGCTCTCGAGTATTTCTGGCGCGCCGATTGGACGGAAGCTTGCGAAAGTTCCAGGTACCTCGAAGGAACGCCCACCGGTCCTACGAATGAAGGCTCGTGGTGAAAGTTTTGTCACGGAACGACCAACTTGCTTTGTAAATCTGCTTCTGATTTTCAAATATCTTTTGATATCCGACCTCGATCCCCTTTGTTACTGCTACCTACTGCACTTTTTACAGCTTTTCGGGATTTATTGGAAATTTTTTAATTTACAAATATCGCCCGAATCACGTTCATTAGCGATGCTATTAATTTTCATAAAAATTTCATTTCACATTACTACTATCTGCCACTTAAATTAATCAAACTATATGGGAATGGTCGATTAGACTTTTTTTCCTATCGAATTGGCATCCGTATTTCGAAATGCTCAAACCCTCGCCACAATAGGATCTTAGGTCTCCATTAGTATCAGCGAAATCTTTTAATCTCTCAATGGCGAATTTCGTTCGTCAACGTTGTAAAGGTAAATCTCGAAACCGGACACTGGAAGAGATATTTTCAAAGCACGCCATGTAATCGAGACTGTTCGGCGAGGAAGGGTCCCTCGTCGCTTTTCCGGCGTTAAATGAGTTTTTCCGTCGTAACAAAATGGCGTCACGCTGAAGATCTTAAATGCTGTGCGAAACCCGGATAATTAGACGGCCGGGACGTATTTAACGGGAGCTTAGCCATGGGTAAAAAGTTTTGGCAAAAAAGTTCCATTAAATCTGGCACCCAAGGAATAGAACGAAAATGGAGGGGGGGAGGGGTCGGTGGAAGTGGAAGAGGGTCGTTTAATTTATCACCTACTTAAAGCTCAACGGACAGACGACCAGGTTCGAGGATCCTTTTTAGCTTGGGTTTCAAGTATTACTACCAATTGTCGCTGCTACATATCTCAGTACATAGTGAGACTGGATCGGATTTTATGGGGTTCGTAAAATCCAAGTCGCTCGAACGTATTCAAGATTACGTGATAACGACTCACCGAGTGTAATACAATAGCCACCCGGTATGCCTACAATTATCAATATCCCACCCTGCAACGACATTTCCTCCGAGTACCCTTCCTCAATTTCATCCAATGCTCCCGGTTTAGGTCCATTAAGGAAAGAGATCGTGATCGAGCAGTGAAGGGGCTACTTACTAGTGAAGTATTAAAAAAATACTCTAAAACCATAGTTACGATATTCTCAAGGGGGTATCAAAGAGAGCAGGGATTGACTGTAATAATGCAACACGGAGGGAGGTGGAATAGCGCGTTGCTATCGGGTGTAACAAGGCTTGATGTCTCAATTTCCGAAACGACGCGCGTCTCCCTGCGGGGGTTTCGAGAGAACGTATATACGGATCAGGAGGGGCGATCCGCTCCTGATAACATGCTAAAATAATATACAGTCTCGGCTACTCTCGGATTCTCTCCAATATATTATGGGCAACGGGAGCCAGGGTGGCTTACTACCCCTGCGCTCGCTCTCTGCATCGTTGATTGTTTCTCGATGCTATCTATGCCTCTCCAGTTTGTTAGGGGATTTATTTGATTGAATATTGACTGTTTTCAGCCCTCTTTCTGTACCTTCCATACTCCGATACCCTCATACGGGGGGGTTGTACCAGTTTGCTCTATGTATATATATTATATATGCCAAATCGATGGTAAATATATACCCTGAAATTTATGCACCCAAAATATCATTATCAGGCACGCTACTGTAACGCTAATAGACAGTGCTGCCACTTGCACGGATTTAACGACATTGAACGTCTCGAAGTGGCAGAACTGGGCATTTCGTTGCCGTCGTATTACTGTCGCTTTCGATCATTCGTGAAAACGGTCTGGGTACCGGTACAGTTTACGATTGAAATTATGAGGGGCCACACTCGCTATGATATTATATGCAAAAGAGTCCCCTGAATCGCACGTGCAATTCATGAATTGGCTGTAGGCGCGACTACTTAGTACGTACAGTCGGGTATAGAAGTGTCGGTTATATATTGGTACGAGCTTATACCGTACTAGATGTGTATGTGTATCTATAGCATTGTCTTTTTATTAAACGTTTATTTTTGTACTGCACTGTACGTAGTTTGGTATTTGGAATTAAATGTAGACGAAATTTCGAACGATCTATTCTACGTCTCTAAGCAGTTTATCTGTCCTAACACAGGCCTTGCCATCGACCGGGGAAATTATTTTGTTGAGCCACGTCACGAAGTCTCGAGTATTAACGTAGGTAGTACACGGGACGGCGCATAATAGCCTCAGATCTGAATCTAAATCCGGGCTTACGAGATAAACAGTCTATTAGGGGTGCTATACACCCCCCTCTGGCAGAGACTTCGGCCGGCCGTAACGACCAGATCAAAGGTATCGAATTGACAAGGAACCCTTCGACGTTACCGCACCCCGGATTATAAAAAGCGCTTTCGGCTCGATACCGAACGATCTTGTAAAACGATGCAATAACTGCGAGAATCTTTTTCGTTCAGACATCTCGAAGAAGATTGGAAAACCAATTCGCCTACCATCAGATATTTATATCGAGGCAAATCGCTTGTTATTTCGCTCGAATTCATTTTGCGTCATCGAGACTTTTTATTCTCGTTTCTCATTTTTTTTCCTCTTCTTTATCTCTGTTACTGATTCCTCTTTTTATAGCCACTGTCTGTTACTCTTATTTCTTTTTTGCGTACAGAGTTATTCAGTACACGCGCATGGCCCGAAGTTGGCTCTACCATAGAAATCAAGTGGACTGACTTCAGGTGGTCCATTTAGCCTGAATATACTTTTTCTAAATATTTCTTAAATTTTTTTACGTACATTAGGCTTTCTACCATTTTTTTTATTTAAATCTTAATTACATACTTTATCCACAAGTAATTATATAAGACTTTGTTGTTAAATATGACTAGCCAAAAAAATTATTTATCGCCTACTGTGATTTCTCTTAACAGAATGGTTTTCTTATATATCTCTCATCTACGCTAGCAATTATGATTCTTTGACTTTACTGAGCTTTAATTTTTAATATCAAGGGTGAAAACGTTTCTTCGTAGGCTGGGCGAAATGCGTGGGTATCAAGGAGAAGCTAATTTTGAATATTCTTCTATCGCTCTCTCTCTCTCACACACACACAGACTCTCTCTCCCTTTATGTCTCTGAGCGTGATTGGCTCCATCAGAATGTTGCGTTACGAATCTGCGATACTCATCTAACCCTTACTTCTCAGACACCCACGTCATCCGAGAGTAGTATGATTGACGAGCCATTAAACATAATGTTATTAGCATCATCTATGCAAATATCAAAGTCCGTAGATCTCTGGATGTTAATTATTGGCTTGGTATATTAGTTATAGGGGTTTGTTACTTACTAGAAGGGTTTCGAAAAGTACGTGTCGCGAAGCCTACGGAATTAGGTGGGGGGGGGGGGGGCTTATCGATTATTCCTGACTATTCCATCTGCTCAACTGACAGCTGAAGTAGTTACACTCAAGGCTGAATTTAGCTGTAAATGTTGTACCGTAAACTTAGAGTGTACCGTAAATGAAAAAAATTTACAACGTACAAGACTCCTTGTCGATTATCTATGACAATTTTAAAAAACTTAAAAATAATACAAAATTGTTACATTTTTCATACGTCATGGCCAATTCACAAGAGTGAAGTCAGTTCCGAAAATCCTTTCTGAAGTTTTCATATAATCTGGATTTTTCTTTGGTGTGAGGCTTCTCCGAGGGATTGGGTTGGTCGGAGTAAAAAAAATGTCTGAATCTGGACCAAATAAATTTGTCCTACGGTTTTAGAATGGACCTTGGAATTGTCGTGGGTGTTGAAATTTCGGTCATAAAGAGTCCCGAGACGTCGACTCTGGGGTCGTAAGGCGAGGTTCCCGTTTCCCCAAATTATACAGGATCCCAGGGCGCGAGATCCTTCTTCCTCGGCGTTTGACAGAGTTTAAAATAAACGACTTCCCCTGAAACGACTCCCTTATTCGGAAGGACGTCAGTCAGCGCGTTCCCTTTACCTCTTTATCTTTAAAAGGAAATGATGAATCGATCCGAGAACATAAACATAACGTTAGACGTATACATATAAGTGACTCTTGTGAATTTCGAGTAGCCAATTCTTTTTTCCTTTCCCATAATTCACCATGTATATATATATAAATTTTGCCCTGGCAATCTTACGAACGTTTCTTTTATTTGTTTTTCCATAAGGTAAATTTCGGAGATGTTTACATACCTTCTGATCTGGAAGTGCCCAAGGCAAAAACTTTGTCGGAATTCTCAAGACTGGCACATGGATTACGGAGTGAAAATATAACCATTCTGGACAGTAAAACATTTTACATTCCAAACTTGCACTACGATGGCGCCGGTCCTGACGCTTATTTCTGGGTTGGAACTGGTCCGGAGCCTACTTCATTAGGTACCAAGGTGCCCAACGAAATGGGAAGGTGATGATCCTCTAATGAACTTTAACTTCGAAATATACTCTAACCCTCTTCTGTACGTGATCTCTATGAATTCGCAGTCTGGAACCATTACGAGGCTACCAGGGTGAGGATATTGAGATTGTCCTGCCAGACAATCTTACTGTATACGACATACAGTGGTTGGCAGTCTGGTGCGTCCAGTATAGACACAATTTCGGACACGTACTCATTCCCAAGGACCTGGACGTACCGCCGGCACTGGGACAGACCAAGATAACGGTAAACAGAAATGAGTTAATTAAAGACCGAAGAACCAGGAATCTCGATAAAGGACTTGATAAGGTCGCTACTAACATACGGAGTAAAACTTCTAAGAAACGAAGGAATCCGTTTAATCCTTTCGTCACGTCCAAGAGCTACGAGGAATTTCTCAGAGCGCTTAGATTCTAAAGGATTTTATAAATGTCTGAATAACGTTCTGTAGTATGTCTTATTATATGTGGTGTATGTAAGCTAGAGTTTAGCGTATCCAGATATAGGTGTATATCAATACTTTATGTATATCTATATAAAATTATTCGCACTAACGCACCACCTAAAGTTCATTCATTTGACTCCTATTATATATTCATGATTCAGATGCTGCGTTAATACCGAATGATTCTATATAATATATATTTGATAGTATTAATTAGATAGTGTAATTAAAATGTATTTGAATTTATCACGGAATAGCCGCCCTGGTGGTACAAACCTGTGAGTAAAAAAATAATACCAAGACTGCTACCATTAGGCATTCTCTGTCTCTTTAGTGCATCAAGCTGATTTTAATGTGCAATCGTACACCGCATTGTTAGAAAAAGAAGAAAAAAAAAGATGCTGTATGAATATATCTCTAAGAGTAGTTTGCTCTGTTTACTTATGATTTACTTTTTCGATAATTCATATTATCGATACGCTTATTAATTAATGATTAAAGGCATGTGTACTAATTGTTTCTTTTTCATCGTCGATAGGCAAATAAAAGAAAATTCATTCGTGCCCTCTGTTTTCCCTTCACACGTTACTAATTTCACTTACTTCTCTCAGTCATTATTTCTTTGCCTTGCTTGCCTACATCGAATTCTTCTCAGTCATTGCATGTCGCAGTTATCATTTTTCTAAAGTGCATGACTCGTAGTCACGGTAAGTCGTAAATGCGTGGAACGAATGAAAAGCAATGAAATTATTGTACTGTGTATATATTTTTAGACTACCACATCCATGCCCATCAAACCAAAGTCAACCAACTGTAAAGAACTGCTTGATGGCCGAGTACAAGTACAATGGATTTATATGGGCGATGACGTGGAGATAACGCTATCAGGTCGAATCACGGAAAACGAATATATAGCCTTTGGATTATCGGGTCGTGAAGGCAAAGCGGAGATGGTGGACGGTGATGTAGTCGTGGTGGGTTACGACAGAGCCACCAGGAGCTTTTTCGCAGAGGATTATTACATGTCTGACGTGGCACAATGCGATGGCAAGAGGGGAGTCTGTCCGGATGAACGGGTTGGCGGAAAGAATGATGCTACTTTGATTCACGGTGAAAGAAACAATGGAATAACAAAAGGTGAGTATTGGAATTATAAAGAGTAGGAAATAATATTGATTACTTAAGTTTGTCTGATTTACTGTAATATTATAAAATTAATGTATCTTCATAGTGACTTATACTCGGCCTATGAGGACCAACGAACTTGAAAAAGATAAGATCATCCCGAATACCGACACCAGCATCATAGCAGCAATAGGACCATTAAATTCTCGTCGCGAAGCCAATGCTCACAATAAAATGGACGTGACTACTGAAGATATTCGCATAGACTTCACTTCGATGAATGATCACTCCTGCAAGAATTCTCTCTACGATTTACCAAAGATCTATGACATCGATGCTTGGCCACCAGCTAAGCTCAAGGATGATACGTTCAGTGCAAGAATTGGTCCAACTGGTGGTAAAAGAGGATACGAGCGTATTACAGGTGAGAACAGGAAACTGATAGGAAGAAGAGTATCAAGTAACAGAGAGGAAAGGAACGAGTGAAAATATATTAATTCTAAATCGTAGGTTCACCATCCTGGGGAATTGCATGGTATATCAATGACCTTCTGATACCAGAGTTAACTGTAACAAGAGGTCAAACCTACACGTTCATTGTAGAGGGAGGAAACAGTCCAGCCAATCCTGCTAGGTAAGCCGATTGTCATAAGAAAGTAATAACACAAAAAGTAAGAACGTCCGGTGATAGACCGTTTCCACCACAGGTATCATCCCTTATACATAACTGATAGTCCTGAGGGTGGCTACGCACAGAAATCAGAAGCTGAAAGAGCCGCCCACAAGGTATACGCTGGCGTCGAATTTGATAAGGACGGTCAGCCTTATCCCACAGCTGCAGGACGTTACTGTGAATGGACGCACAAGACCATCGACATGAGTGCCGATTCCAAGACGTTCGAGAGCTTCTTCGAGACCCTGAGACTCGAATGTGAACAAGGTGAACCTGCCAGGTTGGTCTGGACCGTTGAGGAGGACACGCCTGATCTGGTTTATTACCAGGTACTTATGATACCTTAAGATTCTCCTTTCTCACTGGTACTGTCTAGTTATTGATAAAGATGACTTATAATTTTATATTATTATTTTCCCCAGTGTTATACGCACAATAATCTCGGATGGAAGATTCACGTAGTGGATCCTGGACAGAACTCACCCATTAACGGTCTTGGTCAACGCGTGATCGTAACTCCGTTAAGTATTATCATCTTCACCCTTGTCACTTCGTTGCTCCTTAGATGAATCGACGAGTTGCCATTTTTATCAAATACAGTAAGTCCCGACGGAGAATAACTGACGTAACAGCAAAGTAAACTGAATGCGACTACAGTGAGGTACGTATTTCCGGTTCGATTGGATGGCGCACACGATTGTACATTTAAACCGTTTAAAATGATACAAGGTTGTAAGAAAGTATATAGCTCGTAAGATTTAATTATACGTAAAGATTACGAAGATATTTTTAAGCTCTATCAAATTCAATATTTCATATTATAATATACACGCGCGTATATATACAGTATATCGTATGTCATATGAATATACCATATACTGTATACAGGATATATATATATACACACACACACAATGATACATAAATTCGCGATATATGAGTGACATAAGAACGATCGAGATTGCGACAATAATAAGAAAAAGAGTGAGTGAAATCTTTTTGACAATAATAATATCGATTACGATGAGACTCCAGATTAATTCAGACAATAAAAGCGATACACTTTGTCCAGCTTAACTGAAGGTTATAGGTAAAGGTATGAGGTAATGTGCTTGCGGTTATCATTTTCAAAAAAATTTTGAAAATTATCAGAAAGTACTGTACTTGCCGAGATTCGTTATCACGATAAAGATACGCGATGCATCGAGGGTACACATGTAAATTTTGCACAAAGGCTATAGTTGAATTTACGTAACTTTAAAGTCAGGTAGTGATTAAGGTAATTATATTTACAAATGCTGTCTGTTTGACAATAATCTAATATGGTAGTAGGACAAGTATGTCGCAAAAAAATCAGAGTTTAAGGAAAATACGGGAGAGCATTATTTGTGAAATTTAAAATAACAAATAACAACGGTGAACGATTAGTAGAATAAAAACAGAAGTGAAATGTATGGAAAATGGGCATATATATATATACTATATACCTATGCAAACGCGCCATTATGTATATAATAGAATGGACCTTCCTAAATACGGAATGAAAGTATAAAATGTGCCTTGGGTGCAGATATTAAATGTCTCAAAGTTATTCTAATTAGGCCTCATTCGGATCACGTGACAATCCGTAAACCTGGAGCTGGGCCCCTTGGCGATGACGCGTGGTTAATTATCAAATGAAAATTTTATATCTATAACTATTTGTAATATATATAACATATGCATGTATATTTTTTTTAAAATCACAAATCCAAAACTCGCGTCTAGGTATGTACACGCTTTACTTTGCATCGAATTGAGAGAGACATATCCATTATTGATACGGTCGTGTCGTTATTGTCGCTCTGTTATCCGCAGGAGACTCGACAAGGGGTATTACTTTTTGATTTCTTGATAAAAAGTGCAACCAAGAAATCAGCAGAATACATAATCATAATCAGCATAGGGTGTAGATAGTCTAGCGTGTATTATATAAATGTTATAATAATATATTTTTCTTCAACCGTATTTCCAGCTCCATGGTTACGACGATGTCTTCAAAATTGTTTGAAAAAAATGATATTCTCCATCAGTACATGCTTGTTATTATTATTATTCTCATCAGCATACGAAGACCAGTATGTATGGACGTGAAAAATGGTCGCTCGATATTCTTCGATTATCTGGCTTTTAATGAAAAATGTGCGTCTCTCGTACGAAGAGGCGTCAATATCTAAGTAGATAAATTGATTCTGATAATGGATTTTAGGGGGTCTGATTTATTTTGGAGGCATGTCGTTGTTTACATATATTTCAAATGTGAATTGGTATTTACGATCGACCGTTGTAGCCAACCGAAACGGATAATTGTTCCAAGGTAATTGGACATTTACAAAATCGAATATCTGAATTTCGATTAAATCTTTAGCAGATATTCAGGATGAATATAATATAAGAAATGAAGCGTATTTGATTTGTCAGTTAACTTATTTCTAAGAATTGCGTAGCCACAAAATTCTCATATTAGGTTTGTTCTCGTTACCTAGACGTTCTGCACTTTTCAAAAAGTGCAAATTCTTATTGAATGATATTTTTAGGTAACCAATGAGCACTTACGCTTTTTGACAAGTGCAGAAAGTGCAGGTAACGAGAGCAATCCTATTGGCATAACACACTTTTCTCTGGATGTAACGGTGCAGGGATAATTATCGGTTCACTCGTATCGATTGTGTGCAATTGGGTTAGGGTTTTAAGGTTAGGGATCCATTTGTCGATCAGGTATGGATCTTCGATCAAGGATTTGCAATTCTCTTATTTCCGTCAGACGTAATCTTGCGAAATACGATAACGGTATGTCTGTTTACTTCGTCGTCAGCGGATTTCACGAATATTACTTGGACATATGCATGTAGATACAGCGTCACATTCAGACTGAAGTATGGTACAGATTTACAAATTTATTAAAAATGGAAAACAGTGACCAAAAAATTTGACAGCAATTTTATCTTTGGCACTGTACAGTGTACGTCATTTAGTAGCGTGTATGAAACGGTTAAATTTATAATTAATCAGACAATTCTGTAATAGCCTTTGCAGTTTGAGCGGTAAAATTAAATATATTTGAAATTAATGACGTGAAGTTCTCACATCACTCTTGAAAACAATATATCATTCGAATGAATTGATTTCTTATTTTGAGGTAGTTTGGAATGGCTGTAAAATAATATCGTGATCGATAAATAATTAAGTGACAATAAGATCTAATTCTTTTTTAAGATCGCAATTCTTATCGGACAATATTTGATTGTCAACGCGAGACAATAATTAATATTATCATTCTTTCACCGAGGTTGCGTATTGACCTCGCGTTTACACTTACTTTTTGCTTTTAATATATTTTCATTATTACTTTACGACACTGTTTAATCTTCCGGAGATTGACGAATTTTAGATTTTAAGCGGATAAATCTCCTACTTCTGTGAGCATGACAATAATTGAAAGTCAACTTTCCGGACAAACGTTATAACGGGCTGCCGTGTAAGAACATTCGAGGATACGTTTATCCTCTTCGAGCGACCTCATTGAAACTTCCTATTGCATAAATCATTAAAGAATTATAAATAATTGAAAATGATCGCGATCAGAATATTTCATGTAAGGTCATCTCTTTGTAATTTTACATCATGTGCACGAGTGTACAGTTGCAGATTTGATTCCTGCTTAAACTATGTACATACGATTGTGGGCATATCTAATATCCCCATTTTTTTAAATATCCAACTAAAAACAGTAAGATGACATTAATGGTATTACGCATGAATTATTCAATAATAGGATACAATGTACGGAAATTCTATATATAAATATATATGTGGACACTCATTTTTTATACGGCAGCCTAACCAATGTCCGGGGTTGCTGTAGCTCGTAAGAAGCAAATAAAATAGTCTTAGTAAATAAGTGAACTTCTTTTGCTAATAATGCGTAAAAATAATGTATAAAACTTGTAATGATGATTAGGTAACGGAAATGAGAGGGAGGAAATAAGTAGAAGCAAAAATTCACTATGTATAACGATCGTGACAGTCATTGGCATCTCGTATACTATTTCGATATGAGGACTTTTTAAATTTAAATGATTTGAAAAATTGTGTCAATATAGTATATCTTCGATATTTATTAACTTGACTATTATCATTGTTTGAGAGTAAAAGCCAATTAAGTTTATAATGGTTTTGGCGGAATCTAAACATTATCGAGTATGCGAAAATGACACATTGAGAATACGAAATTTCATTTTGGACAATAATAAACTTACGCATCGCCATCTAATGGAGCGCTCGTGGACGATAATCATCGCCCTTCCATCATAGGGTCAAATTAGGTTGGATAAGCTAAGGTTTAAAATTAAGGATAGTTTGCACTAAGTTTTAATCGAGAGGAAAAGCAAGATTATTGTCAATATGGGAATGAATGTCTGAACGTGTGTATTAAATGAATATTGCGAGGAAATTCTCGTCCTAATTGTGAGCTTGAAAAATCTTTTTCGAAGGATGCATTAATTCGTCGTAAATTTTGTCGATGCCTTTTAATTTATCTTCTATATGCCGCGGGGCAAAGTTATAAATACGCTATTAGAATAATTTTCATCTCACCTTAGTGCTAAGAAGTATGAAACTTTCATGTGAATATTTTTTCTTAACAAATTTCATCCTCTCTTGCGCTACAATAACACCTTTTCTCAGCCAATCGATCTTGTAGAATCCTATTGAAAAAAAAAACTAGAAGAAAAAAGAAAAAGTTACAAAAGTTTTTATTTCGAGCATTGAAATAACGTATCAGCAGTTCTTCAGTGAGATATCCTTCGACGAAATATCAAATTGTCACGTAGAGTTGTCGAAAATTGTCAACCATTTTTTTTCAACGTTTATGTGTTAGGCTAGTCAAATTAACAAATAACGTATTAATCGTATAATCGATACAATAAGAATCGATCGGATTGGCAAGTGTCTGGTACCTCCTTCCATCTGTAGAAACGTGTTGGAACTCTACAACGTTAAGATCTTATTTACGATTAATGAATTGACGTAAAATTGTTAAGAGATAAATATCAACCACCAATACGATTATAACTGTCAAAGATCTTGCAGTAATTTAAAAATAAGAAAATTACGTAATCGAAGTGCGAAGGAGGTCGGTATACATCTTAGATAGAAATAACAAACGAAAAATTCCGATCATCCGTTCTTGAACGAACACCTCTTACTAGAAAACACTGCATGCAGATTACAATACAATCGAACCTTTCATTTATTTTTCTTTACGAATAATTATATACCTATTATCGATCCATATTGAAAGCTTGCTAAGCTCGTTCATCATCGCTGACACGATGGCTTGTAACGGAGAAAAAAATAAAAATGATACAAGATTATTAACGTGTATGCGGATCGAATGTGTTCGTTGAACCATATTTATATACTCCATTGTCAAAATCTATGGACCGTTTATTAATTAGATTCACGTTGGTTGAATGTTAATTTCTTCATATAGTCTATACGTGGAAAAAAAAAGATTAAGTTTGCTCGTAGCATGCGTGTATTTTGTTTGAGTGTTGACGTTTTGATTAAGCTTTATAATTTTTTTGTATACATACATTATGCTTTAAAAAATATGTAATAATTGTTATTATTAATCATCCCTTATCGTTGCTTCATGATAAATTGAATTTTATTGACTATGAACTGTTTGAAAAATTGAGATATGTGATGCTTTAAATTTATTTTGGTTTAATCGTCGTTAACTCTTATCCGATAATATTGATTTGAAAAATATTTTCGATATTATAGCAAAATACACATTTGCTACTGCCAAAGTCTGGGACGTGTACAAAATGCGTGAGCTTGAGGATTATTGGATGCTGTTTGAGATTTTCTATGAGAACTCTCACTGTTGGTATTTTTGAAAGAATAATCGTGAACTTTGGATACTCTCACGTTTCACGGATTCAATACGTCTCAATTTGGTGCTGCGAATTTCAATGGTGGGCTTTGTCAGTGCTATACTTATTCAGCGATTATATCAAGCGTCTAAATAATTACAAGGTATATGATACATTATGATTATGGATTATTGAACATTGTATCAAATTTTATATTCACTTCTTGTGGTTGACAATAAACTGGTTTTATAAAAAAAAGAATCCTATCTAGTAAGATTACCTGAGATATTAATGGATAATGGATGAGTAACTTTTTTATGCTGTGTTTGGAAATGAAACATGATTACTGTACTCTACAGAGCGATATTCTCAAATTATAGTTTTAGAAGTCTGTAGTTTTCTTTTTACAAAAATTCTATGACAGATTGTACTTCATTTTGGATAGCCCCATGGATCCTTCTTCTGGTCCATAAGGACAAGCGACGACTCAGCGAATTTTTGGAATACTTCGCGCAACTTATCCTTGGGAAATACCTAAAAAAAAATTACAATATACGCATTAAAATTAATTTTCGTAGCGTAGTATATCAAAATTGTATAGGATTATTAGTTTATGTACTTTGTACAGTTGATATTGTTCTGAAGCTAATGTATCTGCCAGTTGTACACATTCTGCATGTTCATTCATTTGTGACATTACGGAATGCAACAATAATGTGATTTTTGGAATGCAGAGTTTACGTAACGTTTCCATTTCATACTCTCGCAATGAATCCTCATGATCAGGTAGTTCGTCACCAGAATAAGTAGAATCAACCAACCAACCTCCATCAGGAAAGAGTAAAACGTTGAACAAAAGTTGTTTAGCATCCTGATTTTCAAAACAAACAATGTCTCAGCATTTACTTCATTAATTATAAATACGGATATTAATAAATAATAATCGTTATAACAACAGTACAATATTTCTTAAGTAACAAACCTTAGTATGGTGCTGCATTGTCATCTTCCATCGTTCAAGATCGGAATTGTATTGTGCTTTCTTATGATCATATGCCACTTTTTCTGTAAATGTTGCATAAGATGGTAGAGCTTCCGGTGGAGTTGGTTTCCGGTGAAATTCTGAAAACCATTCAGCAAAACCTTCTTGTGCATCGAGATAGGCTCTGTAGCAAAGATATTCACGTATGCAGTTAGAAGCTCTTTTTGGTAAATTATTAGTCATCGTTAGATTTGCTATGGTGCCTTCGATAGAAGGATACTCCATTGTTATAAGACCAATGGAATCATTGGGAATTTTATTAATGGCGTTGCGAGCTGCATCAAGTTTTTCATAGGTAAGAAAATATCTTATCAGTGCATTGGTCTGCCACAAGGCTTCCTCCCTTTGGCTCTGATAAAACATTACCCAATCCAGAGCATCTATCTTCTCTATATCAGAAGCTGTTATTCCACATTTCAAATCATCCGAAACCAATTCAATATTTTTGTGGCGTATATTCTCAACGACTAATTTTGTAATGGCCTCTACATTCAAGTTTGCCGATTCAGCTGCTTCCAGGCATCTTTTACGCTGCTGATGATCTTTCACGTTCTCCAGGAAATAAGCATAATTCTTTACTTGATCTTCCTGAGGTAACGTAGCTGTGTAATAAGCTACGAGATTTGCATCGCCTAGTTTTATAAGCTCACGTACATAAGCTTGTAGGACTTTGTTTCCAATTTTTTCCTTTGAATTTCTACCGATATGTCTTAAGAAAAGAACCAAATGGGCGAGAAATCTGAGAAATTGCGAAGTACATGTTCCCATGTCTATCAATGTCTCGATTTCATCCATGAGCTGCGGTATTTGATCTAATATTAAGTACTTTTGAATTAGGTGGTCAGGTTTGCTGGCCTGGGCACGTATTACTGAATTCTTTGATGCGTGTAATTCGTTAAAAATGTTCTCTAGAGTCATTTCATTTTTCCAGTATTCATCAGGCATTGGTGCATAACTTTTTGGCATGGTTCCTCTTAATTCTGATTCCACTTTAATATCCAACAGTGTCTTCATGTATACCCAAAGTGCGTCTTGCCAGGACTGTGCTATGGGTAAGAGTTGCTGTACATTTCCGCAAAGACTGGCAAATATAGCACGATAATATGGACCTGCATGTTAAATATTCTTATTATTATATAATATACGTAAGATCTGATAATAACAGTAAAATGGAAAGAAAAAATAGCAAAATATTGGAAGGTGTAGTTATAACATTGGCATGTAAAATTTACAAAATCAAATAAGAATTTAGCTGACCTACGCGTTTGTCCTGAGATATTTCCCAGGCACATAATTTCCAAAGACTTCTATTAGGGTTACCCTCGATGGGGAGCTCTGTGTCTGTTCTAGGATTATTATAATTTGGATCGTGCTGTGGCATCCAACCTAACAAGCATGCGGCGCGCCAAGGTTGTCCACAATGCATAGCTAGTGCCTGAGCTTTTTGTAATTGTCCACAGCGAACCTGACAACAACAAACGATTATTTATTGAAGTCCTTAAAATCACACATATTCTTTGTGCGTAATAAATTCACAAAATGAAATGATACCTCTATAAACATTCTTTTTTCAAGCCTGGCATCATCTTCCCTATCTAGATCATGTAGAGGCTTACCCTCTCTTATCGGTGCATCTGGATCAAGGGAAGAAACTATTGCCCTAGATGACCCAAAGGTAATGCCGCTCTGACGATTCTGCAATTGATGCAGTGTATTCTCCCATGCTACTGTTTTATCTGTAAAGTGCTCGATAGATGGTAATTTCTCTGCTGTATCCAAAGCATTTTTCTCTAGCCAATCAACAATCAATTGAAATTCTCGTATTAAACTATCATTTTTATACAAATTTTCTATAACATCCTTTTCAGATATATCAGTATGATTATCCATCTCATCTTGAGAATGGAAGTTCGAAGCCATCAAACGATTTTGATATAAACAATAAACAAGACGCCACACGTTTCTCTCATTTTCCAAATTAATTTCTTCTTCAGATACATATGTATTCTCCACTTTAGACTGCATACCTGTAATATCAATCTTAAATCATTCTAAAAAAATTTTAACATCACTGATATATACCTCTCATTAACTCCAAAGTGTCGGTGCAGTTTTGAATAAAATCTGCAATTGTATCAAAGATTTGAGGTTCTGACACATGAGCCTGAATACTTTCAAGAAACTCATAATAAAGTTTTGAATTAGCTTCTCGCCATGGCTCATTTGATTTCAATATGATTCCAGTTGCAGTGCTATCATCCATCATCTCTCGGAGTGTCATATTATTTATCTCAGTAGAATCCATGATGGTAAAACTGTAGAATACGACTCCTTCTTGAGGTTAGCTGCGGATTGCTTAAACTTTTTGAAATGTTTTTTGATGTAGCGCTTTCTGTTGGAAATAATTTGCAGTTGATTCTATAGTGGCGCCAACTATGAGAAAAAAATTGCCGTAGCTCAGTGGTTAAAACAGAGATGAGTAGGAGCACTTTACTATACTATACTGAATGGAAATAATGGCAAAAAAATGGAGCATTACTGAATATATTTTAAATATATCGCTGTAATATAATATGCGTGTTGTATGATAAATGCGTTACCACTTTGGACTTTTCCTTTTCCAAAGAACATATTAACAACTTAGTTTTTAAGGATTACTAGAATAAGAGTAACAGAGAAATAGGAAGAAATAGAAGATTTGAAAATTGAGTAGAAACGTTTGGTGGCAACAGACAGAGAAGATGTTGTTGAAGGAAAAAAGAGGAAGATTGTTAAAAAGAAAGAGTGACGAAAAGAGGTGGTAAGGACTGAGGGAACAAGGAGAAAAGAAGATGCGTAAAACGTATGCACGAAGACTAGATTATTCTGGAGGAGCGAGAAAAGAGAACAGTGGAAAAAGTAGGAAGTATAAGGGAGCGAAATGAGCCCCACCTCGCCCATTTCCGTGAGGTCCTGCCTCTTCACAAGGGAGCAACGACCCCTCCGAGGCTCCACATGAGGACCGTGTTCTTTTTTATTGAGGAAAACCCCAAGTCCTGCGGCTGTCGCGCACAGGACCTAGGGGGGAAAAACTTCAGGGAGGAAGAAAGTCAGGTCGAGCGACAAGGAAAACGCAAAAGGGGTAAGGAAAATTAAACGCGAAAGGTCTACCCCTAGTCAAGGATTCACCGCAACGAAAGACCACGGGCGTAGCACCCGACGGCACCCTTGCGAGCACCGCCAGGATGTTCCGAGGGACGATATTCAACGCTACAACCTCCGTTCCTTCCCACCGAGCAAGCTCAGTGGGTTAATCGTAAGGGACCGCGTCCACCGCCGGCGGCGGACCCTGTCAGCCATTGATTCCCACGCAAAATGTTTCCGGCAGAGGGTGACTTTAGACTAGCAGATGCTCAATAGCACCCGCACCTACCCCAAGTGAAGTCGACCCAAGAGCAGAAGCATAAGCATATAGGATCGTCTCTACACATACGAATGCTCAAGGGTCAACAACATGTTAGGGCGTTTTTACCAAAGCGAACAAATTATACTAAAGACGCGGAAGGTAAACACTCTGATTAGATTCACTGTACGAAAAAACCTAAGTACCCTAAGGGGGCTCAAGGCCTCCGTCGGGAGACCCAGAAGGTCCTGTTGCCGCCACAACTTAAGTCCGACCCACTGAGCAAACTCAGCAAAGAAGGATTCACCGAAGTATCCCGCAAGAAAATATTATTGAAAAATGTAAAAATAAGTTCGATCACTTATTAGAATTGCGACGGGATATACAGCAACGCTGTACACCGTCGTCAGCAGCTCACAAGAAGTTTAAGAAAATTTGTTCGAGATTAATTTTGTCCTTGAAATCTCAGGGCCATGAGATATCGAACATTGGAAAATTATATACAAATAGTAAATCCCCCATATTATATGAATAGCAGAGTTGAATAAAACTTTCTTAAATCGTTTCACGACAGTACAGTTTTATATGCTGACGAGTATTAGGGACTCCCATTTAGACACCCACAAAAAACGCACCTTCGTGCTCGGAATACCTTAATTTAATTAGATTGAAAATATAATAACCCTGTACTTGCATACTTAGATTCATTAATATATTATATCTTCAATAAGATAATCTCGAAGTTCCATATTAAGTTTCAATCATTTTTTTAATTATAAACAGAAATAAGATGCACGTTGTAAGGAGAGTGAATTTCTATTACCGCATATGACGTTTATATTTACATACGTATCGGACACACGAAGAACGATTTGCAGCTGAAAACGCGTTCACAAAAGAGCAATTGTCTAAACTGACATTTGATAAAGTATCATCGATCCGTTCAGTATGGTACGTATAAAGCCGTATAACAATAAACACGCTAAATATAAATTTACAAAATGCTTTATTTCTTAGTAATTACAAACCGTGAAACATATGCATACTTCGTCGTATTAAGGAGAATAAGTAAAATAATCAACAGGCGTCCCGCAACTATAGAATCACAGTAATACCATCAACACCGCAATTTGCAAACGTAAATAATAAAATTAAAGATGACAAACGTTGCAATCAAAGTTATGACTATTCCCACCAATGCGATTACAAATCACATTAATAAATTCATTACTGTATGGCGCTTACTTCGCAAAAATACAATTCACATTACAAACGGAAACACTAATTAAATATTTCTTCTTGAACGATAGAGAGGAGATCAAATACAATTCTTCTTGTCAAACAAGAATATTCCTGACGATTACCTCTCGGTACAAAGACGTCAATTTTATATCAATAAAATTTATATATCACTGAAAAGTTTATTGTTGTCCAACAAAATAATATTGTGTTACTAATAAAGCCTTCCTGCTATACAAACAAACTTATCTTAACTGATAACAATGTAAACCAAAATTAAATCTGATGTATAAACAATTTTTTAATTCGTGGTTGATCAAGTAGAATCATTTCACGTTGTCCATAGTTAACGACGCTATTAAATTGACATATTGTTTCTGCTAAGAATAGCAATAGAAAGTTCACTGCCCATATGGCATTGATCAGAGACATAGTAGGAGTCTTCTAATTAAAGTTTAATTGCATCTGTTAAAGATAATTGCGTAATAATTTAATGTCTATTAAATTTCACGGGTAGCTTAAGGAAGCAACAGAAGAAATAGTATTGCTTTGCGCGTTCAGAGGCTGGATCCTGGAAGTCTAATTTGAGAAAATCGAATTAGAATGAAATTTCTTTTTCATTACAGGAACTGAAAAGGAAATTTCTTCTTGACATTTTTAAAATATTTACTGCATTACTCTGCATTGTAATAATCATTTATACTTCTAACACTGTCCCTTCAAAGCCTTAGAATTACATTTCACGTATACAATGCAGAATATAATTGATAGAATCATAGTGGAAATTTTGCAAGATGGAAAAAAGCCTTTAATTATTAATTCATCTTTTATATACTGACTCATTAACACGGCCAATCTTGATATACAAATTCATCTTCATATAAGAAAAAAAAACAATGAAGCGTCGCTTCATTGAAAATGTAACATCGCGATATTGCTGTTAAAATAAAGTTGCGAACCACAAATTATTCGGCTTCAATATTGGTCGAGAGGTATTTAACGTGTGAAACACACAAGTACGGACAGCATCAGTTTACCGATCGATACACAATTCCTCAGCAAGAAAATATGAATACCATGGAGAACGAAAACGGAAAAGACAAAACAGAGAGAACAGATAGAATAATGTTTAACGTTCAAATAAAAACCATTAAATTTTTGTCGGAAGTTTGTACGATCTCATATATGAATAACAAAATATAGTGGCTGTCACCCGATTAATTTTACAGACAATGCGCTTATCAAGTTTCTCTACTTGATATCGTTTATGAATAACGATATATCAATTGAGACACGACAATTATGGTAAAGCTCTCATTGATGATTGCTCGCGCATACTAAAAGGCTAGAACCGTGAAGACTCATTGCGATGAGTAGCATAATAATAAACACGTGCAATTGTTCAGCATAGTAATATTACAGTAAGAAGTATAAGCGAGTAAGTTCCGATTGACATTGGTGACACGTGACTAATAACTTCGTGCCCAAAATAATAATTATAATTATTCCTTTATCCTGAAAATTTTAACAGATCCCACAAACAAGGCTCCTTTTGATTTGCGCAATAATAATACCTCGAATACCAAACATACAATGCAAACGATAAAAAAAGAGTATTAATTAAAATCAAAAGCAAAAAAAAAGTGCAATGACATCTTACGGGCGCCCTAAGGTAGCTTATACGTGCAACAAATAACTAATTTAACGTCTAACTCTACTGCAGCACTAACGATAGGTTTACGCTCATCGAATATCTTTTTCTTCACGCGCAACTGCCACGGCATACAATTTTTTGAATTAGCGACAGCAAATGATGTATCGATATGACGCATAAAATTTTCAAAGCAGAGAAATGCATTGTTCGCCATACGGAATCACCACGACTCTTCGAAGTAGAGTGATAAAATAAAAAGTGACTAATGTATTTCCAACATAATGAAAAATATAACTTAAAAAAATAAATGACAGTTGGCATACGTTACGTCACAATGTATTAGCTCGTATTTATTAGCTGTATTAGCTAGAAAAAGAAGTTGTTGCGCCAAATCATATTCGTGAATAACATCGTATTAATTCTTCTTAAGCACATTTTCCGTTGGTCAAATAAATACACATCGCGAAATACCATCTGGACAAGCCAATACACAACTTCGCATGAGAAAACGTTTCCATTACTCGTACTCGCAATACAAATTGTCCTCTACTAGTGCCGGGTTCACATCGTGACTTCCTATTCAGTAAGAGTTACCGATAAATACTATCCAAGCTATGCCTATGTACTATCGCAGATAGAAACGTATTAGAAACGGTATAAAATGGACAGGTTATCTTTTTCTTTTCACTCCAAAACTAGACTACTTAGACATCATGTTATTCCTTTTTTTGTAATTTCCACATTTTTCTCCCTAAGCATCTATGCATACGAATATATACGACATACCCGTACACATACATATACATCTCTTCCAGCCTATGTATATATACATATACGGATATGCATATACGCATAACTTAAATCGTACACGTTATCTTTTATGAAGTACGCTTTATAGAAAGAGATTAAAATAGAAATATTAATTATATTGGATAATGCGAATAGTTGTGTATATGTGTGTATATGTGTGTGCAGTGTATTTAGGCTTGATTGCCCTCCAGCATCAGTCTTGCTTGCGTCCCATTAGCCAGCTATCCCTTCTCCTCCATTACTTACAGCGTTAATCTTTCGTAGTTCGTGTCACATGATCGTCATATTCACTCGATGGCGACACGTGGCATCATGAGTCCTCGCCTGGTCAGCCAGACTCTGTAATAAGAGTTTTAATTATCAGTCCGCAACGCCCAACTTCTCGCTCTAACGCGATGGTCAGGCTTGTGAGATTTTGAAGAAATAATTAAAACATTTTCATTTACCCAAAACCGGTGCCGATGAGCAAAGAGAGAATGTTGGTAAGGAAAAGGGTATACAGAACTTCCTTGGAGAAGAGTCCATTCTTGCCAACCTTCGCAGTGCGAATGCTATACGTTTTCCTCTTGGTAACGCCGGGTGGATGCTTGAATTTCCAGTCTCTGTAATTTGAAAAAAAAAATTATGTTACATCAAATTGGAGCTTTAACAATGCTATTCTTTCTCTTTGAAAGTTCCTAATCATATAACTGAATCATGATGAATCATATAATTGCATATCTCACTGCAATCATTTTCAGTTCTGATTCTAAGAGGTCATCAATATTAATTAACTGTAGACCCAGTTATTGGCCATGAAGTAAATGGCGTATGCATGAATAGCGTTAAACATAAAGTTTATTAGAAAGAAACTGGTGACTTTGTTAAAGAGGACAATTCTTATTCACCAAGGAGTTATCATTCCCTCTGATTGAGTCGTTCATTGTTCCTGATTAAAGTACAATAGGTAACGTCAAACATCCTGAGGTATGCAGATGTAAATGAACAAGTTAATGGACACAGAGCAATGATTCGTGTATCGGAATGTCTATTCAAACTGTGCAGTATCTCATGTAAGAAACGGTATACGAAATTCCTCAAACGAGATTCTTCCATATTAATGACAGATAGAAGAGATGGCGTAGCTAAATGTATGTATACCGTGAGAATACACATACGTAAATAGGTGTAATAGAGTTCGGGATATTGTTTATGGATGAAAATAAATATTCAATTAAGACTCAGTCATTCTGTTTGAACTCTTACTTTGGTGGTGCCTGGTCTGGACGAGAGCTCCATTCATAAATCCAATCTCCATTCTTCTCCAGCAATTCTCCGTCCTGTAAATTAATAAAGAGACAAATTAAAGCATTGTAAGTTATATTTAGTTTGGTAAAAGGTAAATGCGAGGAATCCACCAAAGATATACATAGCAGGTCATTCCGTGTTCGTCGGGTATCGAACCGTGAAAAAGGATAGACGTTCTGCGAGTTGGAAAGCAATTCAGAGGCGACGACGCCCAGACGTCCTATCGAGGACGTCGTTTTTTGCGAGCTACGACCTTATCATAGGAAATTTCCATCACGCATTTCAGTTTAAAATCAAGTTCAAGGAACATTTTGAAATATAATGACCGACTGGTAGAATTTAGAAAAAAATAATTTTTCTATTCCTATGTTACAAGAAATAGACTAAGAATCTTAAAAAATTATCGTATCATCCAATGACTATGATAACGCTTAAAAATCTGATAATACATCACTGTGAAAGCATTCTGGGAAAACTAGGTAGTATTTTACGTAGTAATTAAAAAAGGTGTGATAAGTAAACAGATTGGATCAAGATTTGCTACTGAAGAAAATCATCTCGATTCTGCCAGTCAACGCGTGATCTAATCCATGTCTATAATTTTGCTCGAAATATGTCTAAGCAAAGTATTTCTGAAATTTCGACACAACTTTTGAACACTAGTAAACACAGTGCACTACATGTTTTAAGCACAGTCAGCCACGTGCCCACCTATTGTTGACACGCAGAAGAACAAAGTTATGTCGAACAGAGCTAAATATTAGTCTACGTAATCTGGCAATATAGCACGTAGCAAATAACTACGATAACGTTCGACCATGTTTTGTATGTGTTGAGATAACTTGAAAGTTGATCCTCCAATGTGTACATATATCGCTAACGTTAAGACAAAAATGAGATTATTTAAATAATGGCGGTCATGTTGGCTTTAATTTAAATCAATTTATTCAAACAAAATTGTCCGCATTCAAACTTAGCTAAGTGAATGAAATTTTCAATGAATGATTAAAACAAAAAAAAAGCAAGAGAACATGTCCGACTGGCAGTAGTACCAGCTCTTTTCTTATATAAAATTTTATCCATCAACCTACATAGGATTGCCCGTGTCAATTGAAACAAAGCAAGTCTTTTGTGCTTTGTGTTGCGTCGTCGTTAGCGTGTCTCGAGAATTTCCTTCAAGGTTAACAATGAAAAACAATGAACGATAGAGATAAGAGAAAACTCAATTTTTCTTAATCAAAAGACATACCGCGTCGCAATCACCGAGTGACTTGTCTTGATATCCAAAGAAATCCAATAAAAAGGACTGGAAATTGTCCAAAAGGATCGTATACGATTTTCCTACCGTTCGGTAAAAGTCTATCGTAACAGAGTATAGTACTGATGACAGTAAACAGGGGCGTTACGTCGATAACATTGAATTGAAGGTCGCCTGCGCTTTAAGTCCTATCAAAATGCAATTGAGTTGAAATACTATTAGCGTTTGAACCTACGTCGCAATTATTTCCGTGATGTAGCCGATGAAGAATTCAATCGTAAGATTAGAAATATGCATACGACGTTCGAAAGTGCTTATAGACTTCTCAACCGGCGAAAACAATATTTGTTCCAGGTTTGATAAAACAAAAGATAGTCAACACAGCCCGATAACTTCCCTTCGAAGCGAGTCTAGTCTGTTTAATAATGCTGGAGTAGAAAATCAAAGCGTCACCTTATAATCATCGACAATAACATCACGTTTATACTGCATCGAAAACAAACATTGAAATAACGTTTATTTATGACGATCTTTCCTATAAACTGAAATGAAATGAGGAAATAATGACAGACGACAATTCTACAATTTATTGCGTGATAAATAGTACAAGGAACGTAGTGTCGCTTAGCAAGTACAATTATATCGAAGCTCTTACATTTGACGTCTTCGTGACGTTCGAGCCTGCCAAGCCAGAATGAAAGCGTTTCTGGACGTGGCTCTAAGACTTAGTATGAAACGTTGCCAAGATCCGTACGCGAGCCATTACACGTGGAAGAGTCGCGTTGTGTCCTTAGTAACGATCAGCGAATGTCTCTGTTTGACGATGAGCATGGATGAACTTGCATAACAATAAACTTATGGACGCTCAATTCTTTTGTAAATGCATAACGTATGCTATAGCTAGTCAATGATTATAGTATCGTGTACCCTAAGCAGCATAATGAAAACTTCCGCTCTCCGAAGAGACTACCGTAAAGGCCGATTCACAAATTTCAGTCTGTACTCGTACCGTGCACGTCCCGTGCGACGATACTTTCACTGAACGGGCAGTACCGAACAACGACTCTGCGGTGTCCGAACGGTATTGATACTGAACAGTACTGAAATGTGTGAATCGGCCTTTAATAAGCGATATTGACTGGCGAACGCGTCGCTGACTTTTTGAATACACAAAGTATAATATGTCGCAGTTTACACTGAACGGTTGACCGATGACCCTAATACTTATCCGTGCAAGCTAAAGCACTGGAAATGATAATAGCTCGAATCTCGATGTTTCGCAAGTACCTCCCACACGAAGAGTACTGATTATCAGTGACGAATCCTTATGATGATAAATTGTACCACTGCCAAGAATATTCCACGCGTAATAGATAGGGTTACCTAAAATGGGACAACTCTAGTGCGATTTGTAGGTTTCCGTGCGTATAATTGTCGTATGACTGAGTTGTCTCTGGTGGATAATTACGTGATTGTGCGTAATTGGAATGGATGCGTAGGTGTTCTGTGCCCAAAGCAAGTGGATACTATTAACATAGACGAGTGACGTGTTTTTATTGATTTCACGTAGAACATGTATTTATCATTAAAGGGACGGCTTATCGCCAGTGAGTAAAGTAATCATCTATCTATCAGATAACAACAGCAATCCATATGCAAGAATGACGTCTCTCGCGTTTTTGCGCTGTGAAAATTGATCCCTAGCTATTTTCAATTTTATCTTACTGTAGCGCTACGTAGATCGAGATGAATAGGACTAGACACGTGGCGCGTGCGTTTTTGGCATCCAAGAAGCGTTTCGTTGTCGTCGTCACCAGGCGCTTTTGTCATTTGTGGAAAATTGATATGAAATTCGCTTAATGAATAAATGTTTATTTGACACTGAAATTCTTCTGACAGCTTATCTTATGTTATATATGACTGTGTGTGTGTGTATTCAATACAAGATACAACTATGCGTCTCGGATTAATTTTTGTTCTACAAATTATTTCCTATTAACGCTCATGGTTGTTGTCATAGGATCTATTGATAACTATGATGCAAAAACATTGAGTCTCTGCGTGCAGTACAATTTTTGCATAACCTAATAAAACCTTGAAAAAATAGTATTTCGTTTCACACATTCACAATCTCGTTCACGCGTAGATCGCCATGAGACGTGCAATATTTATACGCTCTATGCAATTTCGCGACGCGTTTACGACGTTGTTTACTAATGCTACGAGTTGAATTTACATTGTGGAATAACGTGGAGTAGTCGACGCGTGGGCAGTGATCGCTTGGGAAGGTCGTTGATTCGAATACATAGAATGAGATTTGGCAGTTTTACATAAAAAAATAAAAATAAATGAGAAACACCTCACGATGATTTTAATTGTTTCAATGGACCCAGATCCGTAGTGGTTTAATTGATGCGTCACGTATACAATAGGAAGATACTCAATGATAATGATATGGATAGGGTCTTTATATAATAGATTAATGAACAAGTTCACGTGTACATAAAATTAGCCAATTGATGCGCATTTCGATAAAAATATTAACCGCCCAACAAGACTATTAAGGGAACATTGCGTGGCCAGATTTTGGCACGAATTATCAGTACGCACATCCGCCGTCACTTTGCGTGGGATTGTCCACAAAAATATATACGCGCGCGCGTGGGTATGTATAAAGCATAATAAATATGCATGTGTATTATACATATTTATTATATACGGGCATGATAATTTTGACATATTTTCAAAACACAGTTTCTACAATCTTATACTTCGTAATCGTCCACTTTGTATATTTTTTTACTACAACGTCAATGTCTAACCCGAGCACAGTTGCCACAAGTGCAATCTGCGATAAGCGTACAAAATAAAATTTTGTATTGCAGAACGAATTCGAAATTCGCACGAAACTGTAGCCTAAATATGACGCTCTAACAGAGAGTTGGACAAACATACTTTCTCGAGGCAATTGTCGGTAAAGAAGTTTTGTGTTCTTCGCGAAATCATCGGGACTGTCCCTTCCTTCTCCGTCAAACAGCCAGCTAAATCGAGAATGAATTATCATTGAGTGGCGTGAGAAACGGACTGAATTTCCATTGGTCAACTGGTGAACTACGACGCCTTGAACGCACGCCAATTCCGTCATTGATTGTAAACACGATTGTATTTGCGGGATCCCATTAAGAAAAAAATGAATACGAGATATCTAAAAAGATACTAAGCTCATTACGTAACCCGTAGCAGATAGATCGTAAAGAGAATATTATCCCCACAACAAGTTTGAACAAATATTTTTATTTTTTTTTACCCAAAAGTCAGAAATATTTATTGTCCCACTATGAGATGCCGTAGTAGGTTCCCGTATATTACGTAAAATATTTTTTTTACTATCACGCGAATCGTGGAAAATACAACGGCAAAGAGAGTCTCTCCCAAGTGCAGTTTGCGCTTCTATAATTGAAATACAAGAGGATTACGTACACCTGCGCAGGTGCAATCGCAACTTCACGCTTCGTTAAACTGTACCCACGATACAATGCACTGTATACATTCTAGCAATAGCGAGTTGCACGCGATTAGAAAATTCCATACGAGTTTGTTTTTTCACTTTCATAAATACTCGACGACTCTGAAGTATAACGAACAGATGATATTTACGATACTTTTATCGATTTATGTAATTTATGGTTATATTCGGCGAACCGAACAAGGAAAATATGGAAAATTGTTAAATTATCCACAACATACTGATTTTAAAAATTTTTTTCCTAAAAACCGAGTATATGCACAGTATGATTGGAATATTCACACGTGTGAAATTTCAATACAATATCATCGAGTTATGCAAATCTCGGAATTGCACGTATATATTATATATATTATAGCATATATATGGGTATTAATCAGGATTATGTGTATATACTATATTTAAGGCAAAATTGATACATCTAGCTATATCTCTTGTGCAAAACAGTGCAAAATCACCAGATTACACAGGTTGGGTATGTAGCTTGCATGGGTGCCGGAGTAGATACTCCGCGAACTATAACTTAGAACCGGTTCTTGAACGATGTATAAAAAAGGAAAGAAGTATCAACCGGATCGAGAATAGTATGAGACACTTGGATGATCAGAGCTAAGGACGGGGCGCGTTTGTCTCTCGTAAAATTAGCAAATAATTTAAGCTGTTATACTTAACCCATTTACAGTGAAAAGCCAGCTAACGATTTTCGTACGTATTGCGAATAATTATAAAGGAAAACAAATACTGTCTCTCTGCACGTTAGATAAAGACGCTATACGAAAAAGAATGGAAGAATTTCTGACGTTATTCAACAAAAACAAACGTTGATAGGGCACTTATATCCCGATAAGCGTGAGTGACGTCACGTGTAGATAAAGATAATCCGTGAATTTTTTTTCCAAGAGAAAAGTTTTCCAATTTCCATCACGTAATATGGAATATTCATTGGTGAAATTTTCATTCTCCGTTTTGAATGCACCTGTAGTTACGTCTATATATAGACAAGCCATAGGCTTGTTATTGTATCATCGATTTGTATCACGTCTACAGCGGTGTTCAAAAACTGATAATTTCAAGGTCTTGCGGTGAGTACAGTCACGCACGGTATTCGATTTTTCATACTTGAATTCAATGAATTGAGAGGGAAAATAAAAAAAAGATTCGTCACGGAGCGTCGATATCGTGTCGTGCGGCTAAAAAATTGCACATATCAATTGGTATTCCTATAGAGTACGGATGGTTGATAGGAATGAAAGTACCATGAAATGCGATAGGTAGGATAAGTCGATGGATCGGGATTAGAGTTTCAGAATCAATTGGTTCAGGGATAAAGCGTAAGGAGAAACCTTTCAGAGTGACGTCGTTCTTGTACGAAGACTCACACCGATGTGGGTTTTCTGAAAAGTGGAAGAGAAAAAAAAATCTGAACGAGAACGTGGGAGCGCGGAATAACACATGGCTAATGAGAGGTAAAGGTGATCGTGCAGTGTGCATCTGAATGTTTTGAAAATCAATTTTACCTTCTTGGATGATTTTAATGGCCCGTGCGATAAATCTGACCATACGATATATTACAGTCTTTAGAGTGCCACTGCGAACTCGCTACGAGTGGAGTCAGTGATCCAAGAAATCTTCTACGGGAAACAATCCTTATTGAATAAACCTGTTGTACGTTGGTCGATTTACAGTACTGAGACTGACGTCATCTCAAAGTGCGTAACGAAAGAAATTCCATTTCTGTCACTGGTATCATGAATTAAATAAAAAAGGCATACTCTATTACATATACGAAAAATGTACTGTCTCTCAAGTATCTACAAAATTAACGATAAGATAAGAAAAAATAATTAAAAATAGTTCACGTGTCTTCTGATAGCAGAAAAAAAGTTCATAAACCGGTTATCCAATCGACACAATCTCCGAGCGTTCTTGAGAAACGAAAGTGCCGAAGGTTTCGTGAGAGTATTTAAATTTTTGCGAATTACCAAAATTCTCGAAGACCTTGATACTGATATACGAGTCAAGAAAAACAATACTGACTCATATTTTTTTATCGCCCTACAAACAATCACGTATCTATTATAGAAAACCATATTTTACTTCCTTGACCAAGCAGATCCAATTTACTGTACACACGTTTAAAGCGTCCGCAGATAATACTGTTTATTACTGTTGCGCATTAAACCACACACGGTATAGTACACATATGATAATCGATAAGGAAACTGACCTTGTTGTACGTGTAATTAATGTAAACGCCTTTAAGCTCGTCCTCGGTGGATAACTCCGTGTTTGGACTATTCGGTGGGCTTTTTGGGCTGTAACAAAAAAAAATAGTTCAAAATCATTTCTGATAACGTATTAATCGAGATACAAGAGAAGGAAAAAATTAACTGCGCGCAACTAGGCGATCGGAAAAAAATAACCTCTGTCCGTGTATGCCTGATGAAATTCGAGGATTGCTTTAACAACTAGATGAAAATGATTTCGAAACGGCAACCAAACGCAGCGGCCAAAACAGTCTTACCAAAGTATTGCGTTCTGCCTTTCGCTTTTATTTAAATATTTATTGCAGTTTCGTAAACACGTGCATCCATGTATATCTACTTAACTATCCTATGCGCACCTATTATTCACGTACTCGTCAATAAAACGAACAACGAGAACACGCGGTCACGTTATCATAGAAAAGTAACATATGTATAATGCATATACTATATATATGCCTATAGGATATGCAAATACAGTATGACTATATGCAAACGAGGCACGAAGCATGCAATATCTTCCGCATGTTTGAATCGTGCATGCCGGATGACACTTTTGGTTTGATGAACTGAATGCTTATAAATAGTAGTTTTCCCAGAGCGTCAAAAGACGAACGTGCGATGACTCACGCGCTGCCAAGTGAACCAAGAAGTTTGCGATATTCAGCCAATTTTTTTGTTTCTTTCTCTCCGACCATTTCATACTGGCAGACTTGGTCCGCGTGCATTTTGCGAAATCACGTAAAGCCAGGAGATCTGCGTCCCGTGACCTTGGTCAACGGAATAAATAAAAATGCTTAGCTAGAGCGACGTAAATATTTGAGCGATATCCGATCTCGGAATTTATCCTTAGAGCGTTCTTCGAGTCCATCTTCAAGAATGTCACGTAGACTCCCAGACGAAAAATTACGCACAACTTGGATGAAAGATAACGTGTTGCGTTGCACATCTGCTTGAGATTCCCGTGACTCACAGAAACTTAGTCCAGATTTATTTTCACGTCGACGAAGCATCCGGACGAGATTGCTGCGTTTCAAGATTCTGTATGGGGTTTATTTTTTATAGGGATACATTGTAACGTACTATAGCGTACTAACAGTTTATTATTATTTTTTTTCATATTTCTTACCTGTCTCGTGGAGTGTCTCGACGAGAGGATGCCAAGGAATGTCTAGCGGAGGATTGCGTGGAGTCCCTTTGGGCTTCTCGGAGAAGCCGTAGGTACTCTTCACCGCCGGTGCTGAATGGCAAAGGTGTCACCCTGTCCGCCGGGACAGGATTGAGTTCGACCCAGGACTCTGCACCTCGAAAAGAGAGACGAGATTTTTTCCAATAAATCACCGTGCGAAATTATTAAAAATTTTTTTATTTTACAAAACGCTGCTCTCGCTATCATAGGACCCAACAGTAGTAATTATTAATATAAATTAAAAAATTATATTAATTCACGTTCCGGTACACCTCTATTATCTAAAGTGTTCCCTTTCTGCTTGATTTAAGTTAATAATTAATGACGTAGATTGACACGTGACAATGGTAAAGAATTGGTCGTTTATTTATTCGAGAAGGGCTTTCTCGATAACAAAGTTATGTAAAATAAATAAGGAAAATAAAGAGGAATCATTGTTGATTATTTTTATATTTGCGTAACAAATGTTTTTCATGAAATCAAAACTGACCGTACGTATAGTCGGATTATCATGTTGTCTAAGAATATTAATCGTACAACGTGTCTTATTAATTCCTAATAAATGTCAAACGTGTGTGCAATTGTATACAGTTAAGTTTTTCAAATGTGTAAATTACCAATTTAATATCAGCTTTAAAATGTGCATTTTTTATTATTTTTTTTGATCAACTAGAAAATAATAAGTAAAAATGATCACAGACACAGTAGGATTTTTAAAGAGCATTTATTTCACGATCAAGGCCTGTCTTTGACGTAACTAAACTCAACTCGTGCGCGATGATCGATACGTGACACGTTTGATCGATCGTGAGACGTCGATATAAACGATTCATAATAATACACCTGTAATATCGATTCAGTAATGCGAATAATTGCATTGAATGACGTGCAGAAATTTCGCAAACATAAGTTTACAGCATCGATAGTCCTATGCTACAAAAGTAGCTAATCGCAATTCGCATATGAAATTACCTGTACGTATCAGCAGTATGATAACAAAGCTAAAATATAATTAACCATAAGTCATTACTCACTAGTACGTTTATATGAATTATCAATAAATCATATGGTTAAATTTGTCTAAGGACATAGGTCATGTCTAATATTCTATGGGTTAATTGACCGCATTGTATATAGTTGGTCGCCAACGCCTATCTTTAAGAGAAAAAAAAATTATTTCTGCACTGCATTTCTGAGTCTAGCAGGAATACATTATGCGAGAGAAAAGAAAGACTGTTCCACACTGTTCCTTAAATTATTAAATCCGTCTCGTTTCGGTGTCTAAAACGAGACACGTCCATTGCGGCGTGAAATGACCGATTCCATGAATCAGCTAATCGGAGCTACGTATATGCGATGCAGATTTAACGACTGTGGAAAGTTCTACAGCGTGTCCACGGGTAAAAATATACGAAACGCAGGATGAATCAATTGCTCTACATATGAAAACGGTGTCTATATGGTGAACCGTCTAGAAATGTTTATTCCATATAGGTTATTACGGCTACGTGAGAAAAGGCGAAAGAATGATGGAGAAAGCGGAAGAGGCCTATGAGATTTATCAAGGGACGGGAGTTCGGCTTTCTTCTACTCGGCGCATGCGCACTACCCAATCCCAGCCCTTGCTGCGTTATTGAATGGGACGCTGGCGTACGACTACGTCACGCGCACCACGTAACTTTTCTTTCGACTCGTATCCCTCCTTCTTTCACTGGTTAATAATCTGGCTTGATATTGTACTCGTCATACCGATCATGTCTTCCTGAAGACCATTGGACTTAACGACCGGTAAATCATCCGTATAAAAAGCTACAATGAAACTAAGTCACATTGAGACTGTAAAATTTCCTACGAAAGCCTTAAATCTCTTACGTACGAAGTAAAATGCTCAATGAGAATTAAATTGTTCGTTTCTAGCTTGAATATTTAAATTCTAAAGCAACGTGCGATTTGCATTACGTATAAGAGATGAAAATAATACGAGACCTGACACAGGAGGAATGCCGTTTCCAGCGTTACTATTTATTGCCTCGGGACGATATTACTTGGAGAATGAACATGGCTGCAGGTATAACCGGATGTCGCTGTGATTTGTTCTTGCCCAGAGAATAGCCGATGCTCATGCTCTATCCGCGTGTTTCATGCGTCATGGATTCCTCTGTACGAAAATTCAAGGGTTTCTCTGGCATTGGTTAATCATTATGAAATTCAACGGCTCCATCCCCACTGCGGTAAACCTGAACGACCTCGAAAACTGTCATCGCGCCATTTCCCGTGACCACGTCAGAATTAATATCCGCGAAATACGTAATTTGGCGGTAAGACATTTGGCACAGGTCAATCTTGGTCATGTAAAGTCTAAGAGAAATCATCCCTGTGTCAAGTCAGATTTCAAAATAAAATCCACTCAATGCACGGAATAAACATCGCCATAACTGTACCCACGTGCATGCATGCAACGTAAAAGTTGTTAGGTACAAGTAAATACTTTGTCAGTATAAATATTCCTCTGACAGCTACCATATACTGCATAATTGTGATTGCGATGTTCAATGGATAATTAATAATAAATAATTCGAAAGCTGCCATATTAATATTCAATAATAAAATCTCAATACGTCAATATTGTAATATCTATTATATAATTCATAAGTAATTTTTCAAATTTCACGTTTCATCAGTCACACGCCTCTATTCTGCAGGTAAGCTCTCAGCAGTTAATGCTTGAAAATCTATGGCATCCTACGGATATCACAGATTTTGAGAATTCGTAAAACGACGAAAAATCTCATGACTGTTGTGTATCGTAATTTATATGATTTGGTTAAGTGTTCTGTGGTAAGAGGATTATCAAGATAAACGACTGCGCACAGCTGCGGCCTACGTTAATATTTTACTCTTACACAATCGAGCTACGAAACCATAGTGAAAGATGAAAAAAAAAATTAAACGGAAGATTGGCTGCTTTCAAAGTAGAACGAGGTTCCGCTTGGCACTATCCTATATATACAGTATGCATTTACATATCTCCCCACGATTGGATTTCACGATGCTGCCCACCGGGATCTTCTCATCTCTCGCTTCCACTTTACAACCGCACGTGCATGCCAAGGCTACACGTGCTGCTCTTCGGTACGTCGTACCGTGACGTTTTGCCAACTAAAATTGTTACTCCCAATAGTTATAGGATATCTTATCTATAACGACGTTTTTCCAGTATGTACAGGAAATTAGCGTTAAACCACTGTGGTATGAAAATTTATAAGTATCACACAAAAATATCATCCTAGAGTCCGATGTTACACACGTGTTCAGTGGTTATTAGCGTATCCTGTTATTACGCTGTTATATATTTATTCAAAAGAATTCCACGTCACAGGTACAGCTATAGATTCGACGAAATTATCAAATAATAACGGTTAAAAAAGAAAGGCGGACACTCGCGAATACGTGGGATGCAATTTAGTGAATTGCCCGCACAACCTCTAGACGTTGACCTCGATTGACCCTACAGTACGTAATCGTGCACAGCACGCGTGTTACATATAGCACTGCGCATACTAGACCAATAAATTAAAATCGTTATACCATACGAAATTAAGCATGCAATGTATACAGAAAAATCATTGAAAAGTCTTTTGTCCAAAAGTAACAGACTGTCGTACTAATACGTTCTCTGGTATCGCAACGAATTAAAAAACTTCGACATGTAAGTCTTCGCAGTCTGGTTAGCGTGTGTGCAGCTTCGCAGAAAAAATAAACAAAAAAAGGTCACGCTCTACGTATCAACCGTATCAACTAGGTATTCAACAAGACGCCATGTGAATCAAAGCCATATAGTATATACATACGTGTTTGGAAACTTGAGCTGGTCCCAGTGATACTATAGTGTAACGAGTACTAGTATCTGCACAATGTATAACGTCGTCGCATTACACGGACAGAGTCAAATATTATAATAACAAGCCGACAAATTGAATAACGTCCGACGTGCCTTTCGGCTTAAAAATAGTCAAGAATTAATGACCCCCTTCTTTCCCCAGACGGTAATTTCAATCAGACCACCGCAACATCCGATTCCCTTTCATCAACGCCATTTATTCTTAGCCCAGTCTTTGACCCACGGAAATATTATGATATTCGCTGTTAACCGTATATACAATGTTTTGATTCATCAAGATACGCATAGAGTAATGCCAATCAATTGTGTACTGGATTCGATTACGCCTACGAGATTTCTAGGCAGATCGTTCTAATCGATGCGTCGATTGACGAGAGTCGTGACCGAAGTCATATATGTATAAGGTCAAGAGGAAGGTCACGTCGTGGAACCTGAATTAGATATCAGCTAGCCAAAAACATGCCCGTCCTCTTTCTGTGTTCCACAGCACAACGTCATAGGAACAATGAACGGCCATGACACTGAGGAGAAGATTCGTGGTAAAGAAGATACTGGAATAATTTGAAAGCCCCTCACGGAAGATATATCGGATCTGTATAAAAAGAGCAGAAAATTAATTGACGATTATGCGACTACTCCATTTATTCATATTCTAAAGTAAGAATCTACAGTAGATAGGGACGTGACCTCGAGTATATCTTACGTCATATTATCAGAGTTATCACAGTGAAATATATATATATATATAACGACCTGATAGAATTTTTCACATTTTCTATAGACTGCTCCATTTTTGGTAAGAGAGCTGTACGTTATATAAATGACATACGTAGGTGTAATGACGCGACTCCATCGCTGTTGATATTCCTGATAAGAATGCAGACATTGTGTTTACGATATTTATCCCATTGTATAGTATCTATTCTGCGGACTAATAAAGAAGGTCAGGGATGTCGAGTTATTTTTCAACTGTCAGTGACTCTCTGATATTCCTTTGCTTCACACTCATTTCGACAGACATCTCGTTTTCGGCACTTCGGAGAGACAACATATAACTGATCCTGTTTAAACCCATGAGCTTGCGACTTTCTCTTCCAGGCGTAAACACAACGTTTGGAACATATACATATTTACAAATGGTATTTTTCGTAAGCTGACTGGAGCATAAGGTAGCTATTCGCTAGGAAGCCACAGAATGACGGAGACCAAGTGGTATTAAAGAGTTCAAGCGTGAAGACTTGCAGTTGACAAAGGGCGAATTCTCGCGTTAAATCATCTCTTTATCCCTCTCTCTTTTTCTCATTCAACCCTCTCGACAAACTTTTTCATCGGCTGACAATCCTAACGATTAACGTCCTTGGGTAACCGATTACGTCTTTTGCGCGTGCACGACACGAACATTCGATTGAACTTCTAATTATAAAAATAAAAATTATCGGTGATATCAGAGGAATATAGAATACCTACATACATTAAGTAGTTATAAGTGATTCTTAACTTCTTCATTAAATATTTCTCCGTGTAAGAGAATGTATCAAAATCATTTGAAGTTCAGCCAAATATTTAATGGAGCGCCACTTGGCACGTTTTGCAGTGCAGATCTTTGCTACTGACTCAAGGTCAGGACTAGACTGGTGTAATCAGTTTATCAGAATGACTTGCATCTCGTATCACAGAATGGAAAGCGTGAAGGATAGGCATTTTTGCTATATGTATTATATGACCGTTAAAACGCGCGTAGAACCGCTATCGCCATTTAATATTACAGGAAATCTACGAGAAAATTAGTGTTTCTAAAGACCGTGAAAGAGAAGTGTCTTCGCTGACATTGTTATTTGCTTTAAGAGATCTGAATACTCAAAAACATACGCAGTTATTAAAAATATCATTTTTCATTCTTAATATGTATATGTACGTATATCTAAGCCGTCAGAGGTGCTAGCTGCTAAGTGGTCATGACATTTTTTGCTACAGGTACAAATCATGTTATCGACAAGCTACTCAAAGAAGCCGTCATTCTTTTTTATCTAAATGGGTAAACCTGCGTAGTTACACTCACTGCTATGACCGTCGATCAAATATCGATTAGAAACCTTCGCGCGATAAACATTAGAGCGCACACGTGGTGATAGCAATAATATAATGATGTACTATGCCTATATATAGATAAAGAAGAATGGAACTCTGGGGGAGTAGGATTTATCAGGACGATCATTGTTTTTCATATAACCATGATACTGTTGATTAACTTCGATGAAAGTTTATATTTCCTTTTAATCACCTAAGATAAAGACGCTGTGATGATACTCTGAATTTTCTTTGGCCACGTCATATTTTTCGTCATTATGTAGCGTGACCAGTGTGTAGCCTAGATTCCTACTAAGCTATAAAAAGCTGTGATTGTGAAGCATCATCCGCACTGACGTATTAGTCTATTTTCATCTAGAAAAGTAGTTCGTGTTGTTAATATATTTCGACGGAGATTTGCATGACGCTAATTCTTGAGATTAGTAATAGTAATGGCATTTGTTCTAAGGCCTGTAGGATTGAGTGGATTACGGATTGTCGACTGAGAATCTTTGACAACACAGTCATAAATATATGCTCTGCCACGTGTTATTATAATCAGATTGTCAAGTACCGTTCGAATCTTACTTGGTATTTTAGAAACTTCTTTCATAATTATGAACAGGAAACGGTTATTGTTTTTAGTATATTTAAATAGTTTCATTGGTAATTTTTAGAGCCAGACATTTTAGTTTTTATTGTTATCGTTTCATAAAGAGCGTAAAACAATACCGTGTACTTTTCAGTACTTAATTATCTTATTTCTGATAATAGGCATAATAATGCGATATCGTACAGATATCAACTCCGCAAGACGAAGAGAGAATAACACCTCCTTTGTTTTGACGAGCAGTTACGATTTGGAACTTGCGAATCTTTCAGTCTGGACGTAAACATCGTAGCTGCTAAGTGCGGACCATCACATACATATAATAACAATGTCTACAAGCAGAGAAATCTTGTCATAATCTTTTGCGAATGGAATACGTGACGGTGAAATGTACTCATGTCAGAGTGCGTCGCACATAAAAAATTCTTTCAAACAAAGAATAAGATTCTGCTCTGAGATTCTCATAAAATCATAAGTAATTATTTACGAACAGAACAGAATCGTGCGAAGAATCAAGTCCACAATGTCTGCATTACTCATATAATTTTTTTTGTTTAATCTTTATGCAGGCAATTTCTCTTTGACTTGGTAATATTAACGAACCAGTCTATTTTTACCCGTTTCGTCACAAGCTTCGCGTATGAATAGTAAATCTCTCTAAATTGTACGTATCATTTTATATATTCCCTATGGTAATACGTTTTCCCTCGCCATTTGCTTTCACATATTGCCTTTGTGGTATCCACATTAAACACAGGATTTTTAGTAAGCATTTATATATCGATAACAGTAAAGTAATAAAAAAATTATTACTCTTCTTTTAATATCTTCAACGGATCACAATACATTTTTAAACTGTACAGGGGCACGCATCATTCACATATTTTTGACAATATTGTACCACGTACGCCATTAGACGAAAAAAAAAATTTCATGGAGTATGCAAAAACAGATTACGATATATTATACATATTTCTAGAAAATTAGGGAATTCAAATTCCTACTCAATTAATAGAAGCATGCATTTTTGGAGTTCGCCGGTCAACTACAAGAAATGGTCGTTGAAACCAGTCGCGACACGTCAATGAATCATCCGATATTGTAATTTTATCGATTGAATATTCAATGATGCACATATAAAAGCTTATTGTCAGGTGAATGCGTAGCAAATGATTGTGTCGATGTGCTCAAGTTCAACGGTGTCAACTAACATACAGCGGTAATTGCGACGCAAAGAAGTAGTAGGGAGGCTGCGTTTGTTTACGTGTTGAACGAAGCCACGCGAAATGGCCGCGGTGTCAGAATGACAGCTGCCTACGAATCTCGTAGTAAAAGATCTTTCGAAACTCACCACCCAGCAGCTCGTCCGCAGTAAACTTGGCGGTTGACGACATCGCGTTCCTCCACTAAGCGAACTGACTCGCCAATACGAATATCACCAACTGACTGTCACGCACTTCTTAAATCGAGCAGGAGACGACACACTTGCTACGGATTGTTGCAATAAAATGCCAGCGAGCCTCGAGACGGTGCTTTGTTTTGATAAAACGTCAACACACGCACGTCAGATCGCTCGGCCAATCACACTCCATCTGACCCAATGTAAATAGTACTACTTTAGTCAAACCATACTATTGTGAAATTTGGTCCACTGAGTATCTGGTTACTTTTCAACGGTAGTACGAAATTTTGTTCGATAATTTTTTCAAATTATTAAATCAATTTTAGTAGACTCTCAATTTATGATGATAGATTTTCATGTCGTTTAGTAGCTTTCTTGAATCTCTTTACTTCAGTTCGTTCATTGGCTTACCACCAGGTCGATCGGTTCAGTGGCTTTGCATAGGCGTAAGATCCTTGAATTTTGAGATGAATTGAATGCAGTCATGAATATTTATTATCTGATCATTCCACCTTTTGGATACATATGTATATGTGATACTTTTGAACAAGAGTTTACTTCTAGATATGTAAGAATATATCTAAGTATGAAATAATTCCTTCGTTCTGTTAACCAGATACATAGTTTTAAATATTTTACTCTATTAGTGTATTGTGTATCTAAGTTTAATGTAGTGAGTAATAAACAGTTTAGTTTTATCAATTTAATTTTATTGTAAATAATATACAACCTAGTAACTTTTTATGGCTGCATTATAACATTAAAAACGTAAAAATTTATACTAATATTCCACATCCTGTGAATGAGGCTTAATAATATTTTATTTCTAGAAGTTATTTCATTTACACTCGATGAAAATGATAAACAAAAATACTAATAATATCTTATTATGTGCTAGTGTATTGAAGGCATGTACGATATATCAGAAACATTGATATACTGAAAAATATTTATCTTTTGTATTAGCATCCCGAGTTTCCAAATCCAAATATCCGTTATGCTATGACAGGATATGCGCATAAATTTCTCAACCGCAGATGTGCACTAAGTATTTTAATTTATGTAAAATTTAGATATACTTTTGCTATTTTATGACATATATAGCCATTTAAAACAGACGGACAGATAGATCCATGGGTTAAAAATCAGAAACAAGTGACCTAGAAAGGTAATATTTTCCACCCACTATGTCGACGCCAATGCATAAATTTACAAGGTGGCAGCACTGTGCGGCATCGTTTCAACCGCTAATTTGTGTTTTGTGACACGTATTTTGCTTATTAACTGCGTAAATCGTATTTTATACGTGAAATCATCTTAGAGGGAGTTATCAGAAGGTAGGTACAAGTTCATTTGTAAAATGTGAAAGATATCGAGTTTGTAAGAGGTCGTCGAGTGTACAGCGTGCACCGCTGAGCCGTGATTAACAAAAATGTTGCGCTCCGCGGTCACTGCGAGTGAGACAGTGAAAAATGGTTGCTCCCTACCTGATCTGTCAAGTGATTATCTGTACTTTTTCTTGTTTAGTATGAATCGTTAGACTCGACGGCCCTAAATTTCTTGTAACTCGCGTTTTGGCACCAAATTGAAGGTAAATATTAATAGACAACCGCGAATGGCAAATCGCGAGTTCTACATGGCTTTTCGACGTTTCCATATGTGGATTCAGAACGGCGGTGTTTCGCGTATTTTGCTGCTTCTTTCAAGGCGATTCGAGAGGCCCAAGGTTGTATTTCGTCGGCAACCTTTCAACATTCTTGATTTGATCGAGGACTTGACCGTCAGTTCTGTGTTTCCATTCTATCTTGTAGGTTGCCTTGTATGTTCCCTCGCATACAAATAGACGGCCGCCCCTCTTCTTGTCGACGGTTTCTAATGTTGCCACACAGTGCCGAACGTATTTTCCCTATTCATTCCAGTCGACTCCCTTTTCTTAAATTTTGCAGATTCAAATATTCTTGTTTGACTTCTTAAGTGTCTTGAATTTCCTTTTCACTTCTTTTATTGTCTGTATAGTTTTGAATTCCAGTGCTTGACATTACTGGGTGTACGTTTTCTGTATACCCAACAGAATGTCTGTAATTATCAGTGTTTTTTTGTAGCTAAAACGGACTCGGCAAGGCCGCTTCCACAGCGATTTTAATTCTGTTCCTATTTGTACTGAGTAATATTCAGTGTAGTGCTGTTGGACATTAGATTTCTCCTCCAAATTAAATTTAATAAATTTGAAGACTGTTTAAACTTACATACATCTGAAACTTTATTACTAACTTCATTCTCTGTAAATAATAATTTTATTGTTTCCATATAATTTGGGAATCCAATTTATAAAGTATTAACCAAATGAATGTTTTCCATTGTATGTGCGAATAGACAAACGTTTTTTTGGTAACATTTGTTCCAAGATACTACTTTGTTCCAGCAATCTAATAAATTACCTGTGACAAAATTTGTATTCTGTGAGACTTGTACTCTGTGTGGAAAAGAGAAAAATTGACAAAAGTTCATTGAGATCATTTTGGGTATCTAAAATGTGTTTTAGTGTTGAATATAAATCTGGTATGAAAATGAAGATCCCAAACAGTGGCTCAGGGAATGGGTATTATGGACATGGGAGTGGCATAATTCCATATCTGGACAACATCGACGAAGAAGCTGATGCTCAGGTAGCAGATGGCGACTTTTCAGAGTACATGTGGATGGAAAACGAAGAAGAGTTTGATAAAGAGGTACCTTTTAACAGCATCTGATATCAGATTTAATGAAACAATCATTTGTACAATGCAATACACAATTTGTATAGGTACTCCAACAGCTCGAGGAGGAGGAGCTGATGGAGGAATGCCTGGAAGCAATGTTAGAAGAAGAAAGGCAGCACCAGAGAAATCAAACGTCAACGGCTTGGTCCACTGCTACCAGTACTCCTGACAATAATGGCGTTGATCTCTGCCAGCAACTGGGTGGCCTACGAGTACATGATGACCTTGCCAAACAGGTAATAATTTCAGGACAATCTCTTCAATTCGCCACTGGTTTATAATTCTGTCAGAGAATCTGGAAACAGAATCACTCCAAGGACTCTTCCGTACGTTGACTTTAAATGTTCGAATACGTCATTCGTTTTTAGAGTACACTGAATCCAAATGCGGCAGAATTTGTACCTTCATTTAAACCGCCAACGACAGCAGTAAGTACGCCGCCTGAGGTTGCTGCTGAGTCGTCGTAGAAGAGTTTCGTCTCCCTTATAAAGGATAAAAGCCACAAATGGGCTGCAGAGATGCCTGGAGTCCATCAGCTACAGTCTAACAGGTGTCTAGACTGGAAAACGTTAGATACATGCCAGCGACCGTATGTACAAATAGACGAATGAGTGCGTAATCGTCGACATGAAAGCGACACGGTTACACATTATCCGAAATTAATGACATCAATTTATGTAATATTAAGTAAAAGCGTGTGTTGTTCATATTTTTTATAGGAGAGAACCCATTACAACAAAATCACCAAGAAAATTGATATCCGTCTATTAATTTGTTCAGTAAGTCAACGGACGACTGATATCACACACGTATAAATGGCAAAAATTAAATTATAATAATCTCTACGTTCGTGTTTATACTATTTCATAATGAATTCCGGCAAAATGTATAAACATTGGCATTACTCACAAACGTGATTTTCGACAAACAGTTATTCGTGAATACAACAAAAAATTAATACTGCTGGTAATAGGTAAAAGGGGAAATTGGATAGCTGATATGTGGGAACCCTAGTAAATTTCCAGAGAATTATACGTTTCTTATTTACGTCATTTTTTTTAACACAAATTTTAGTTTTGCGTGATTCCATTAAAATTTATTGGATGGTGCAAAAGGTAAATATTTGTATATTAACGTTGCGCGAACGCGTTTACTACTTCTGCCAATGTACTTAGAGGAAGATTCGACGCATTTGCTAATGTACCATTTATTTAAACAGTTTCTATCAAGTTCTTGAACCTCGCTATAAAACAAAAAAGAAACCTAGTCGAATTGTAAGTGCGTTCACTTTTGCAACGAATCTAGTGCAATGATAATTATTTTATTGTGCACACAGAAAAACGAAATGTGCATATAGTATCGTCGAAGCATAACGGTTTTTCTCATTTATCTAACAGCTCCTCCGTCTAACGTAACATATAACACCATACAATGGACACGTAACTGTACGACACGAAGTATCATCTCATGTCTACGATTAAATAATCGAAAATGTAAAAATTACGATTTAATTCATATAAGAAAAAAAAGATAAAAAAATATTGAAAACAATATCGAATAACGGTGTGGACGGTTTTGAAAATCTCGAGTCGGTATGGACTCTTAATAATTTCAACTTCGATCACAATTAATTTCCAATGAGTTACTATGGCCAAGAGAAGAGAGTATTTTATGTATACGGATTCTAGGCTCTCTGTTAGTACATTCTCTTATGTAGGCTTTTGGAGATTTCTATTGAAAGTCTGTGACGAGGGACTCTCTTGGCAGCAACTCTCCTTGGTAACAATAAGGGTCAAGACATTGCTTACTTACTTTCTAGAAAAGTTTCTATAAAAATTCTATTTCGAAATTTTATAGGTTGTAGGCCATTAAATATTAAATACTATCGAATCACGAAACAGTGTAAATGGTGAGTGTGCGTTTTAGTTTCTTCTTGAATCGCAATAAGTCGTTTTTTTTCGACAAACGTAACCATCATTAATAATCAACTATGCACATCACTTAGCAATATGAAATGCAAATTCTTTATGGTACTCATTTTGGTACCCATACTTGAAGTGATAATGTCGCTCAAGATTAGTTTTAATTTTTTTTTTGTATAAATAGTCTTCCATTATTATATTTAGTTTTTGATATTTCATGTCGATCTATTGTCTCAGTTAATTTATAAATATTTGAAAAATGCAATTTTTGCGATTCAAGATAGAAAGGTGGTGATCAAGACACGTTGCCATCCACGTAATCATTGTATAAAGATTTATTTCCTAGGCTTTAAAGAATTATTACCTATTAATGTACGTATTTACAATGATAGAGTTGTTTCTTCCGCAAATTGTTCCTAATGACAAAAGATCATTGTTTGCATCATGTCTTGCGATCATTATTCAATGTAGAATAAAGTCGCGTTACTTTTATTTACTGTACTCATGATTTCATTGGGTCTCCCTTCACGTGGCATGAAGTGTTTTCATCATGACCTAGGATGAGCATGGACGTGGGACTGCGAACAAAGAAAGAGAGAGAGAAAAAAAAACATAAAAAATATGTATATGGAATATAGCGTTACTTACAATATATGAAAACTCTTCATTTTATTATGCAGAAAATGTTGCTTTCCGGTTTACTGGATTCTCAATATTACAGGCTCACGGTGTTTTCTGGCTTTTTACTACATATAAAGAGGCGAGTGATATCCATTTGTAATATAAAATACTATGCCGCTAATCCCACGTGAATTCGCTTGTTGATCATGCAAATGATTGAATTGACAGACTGCATCGAGATTTCCGTACACCACGCGATAATCGTAAACTAAATAATGTAGTGTATCAATGTGAAGAAAAAAAACATGTATAATAATTATGGTCATATGTCTACTGTTGACATTTTTAATCTTCATCAGTAATGAATTTTGATTGTAAATTACCGTATTGATAAACGAACAATTATGATGTAAACGCTTATATATTAGACTTTAGTGTCGCTGTCCAAGTCTCACATTTAAGATCTCGATTCAGTCGTGATTTTGATTGTGACATTTGGACGTGGCAAAAAACGAATTGAATAGACTAAAGACTAATACGCACAAAGTCACCAGTAGGAAACATTTTCTTTTTCTTTCTACATAAATCTGTAGGAACATCTCTGAAAGGTGTCACGTAACTTAACGTGTTACTGGACCTTTCCCTTATTAACTATTTGCCACTTGTGAATTTGTGCGTTTCAGACGTTTTCAACTGGTTTTTGAGTGAACAAACAAAACGAAAAAAAAGTACAAAACTCACAAAATTAAATTTAAAAAAAACAATACTCGAACTTAAATGGTGAATGTCGCAACGTTTTTAAAAAAGCAGCGGCGTATGGGATTCTACGTGTGGTTGTTTCTGACGTAAAAAATCTTTCGACTAATAAGTTGAAGCGATTACACCCATGGTAAAAAGAAGGAACGTTGCCTTAGAGTAGATCATGTTATTTTATACAGTTATCAACTATTATAACACACACTTTGTCTTCGTCCGTAAGTTTTGGCATTTGTGATTTTTTTTCACTTCATTTTTTTCGGATTTTCTTTTACATAACATTTAACCTGTGGCATGAACATACATATATTACAGAATGTACGTATTAAAATAGACCTAAAACGTAATTGCTGTGTATATCATATTCCTTTTATCTTCACTATATCCCTTTGACACTTTTCCTTATCTGATTATCTGTGAAGATAAAATTGTTTTGAAAAAAAATGGAGGGTGCGAATAACTTTTACATTTACACAGTGAGTATATGTAAAAGTTTATTGTTTGACCCATTCGTGAATACATAGTATAGTTTACAGCAGGTTTCTACAATAACTAAAATTTTATACGGGCTTAATATATTGTTTTCATGTTTAATTCAATACACATTCGACCTATAAGCGCGAGAACTATAATTACTGTTTCCCTCGTGAATTAAACGTAACAATAAATAATCGCCTCTTATCAAAGTCCAAAAATTAAGCATGTAGAAAGGTACAAATGTGGAAGTATTCTTTTTTTCTTTCCTCTTTTTTCATGTCGACACCAGTGTATGTACTTAATTGTTTCGAATGTTCAAAAACTACCGAAAAAATAATATATATGTATACATCTAATTTTTCTGTTATTATCAGGAAAGCATCACCTTATATTTGGCAGCATATCAACGACTACTTATTTCTACGATAAGCTACTACGTGTACGTACTGTGATTTTCCATATGTTCTTATTACTTGACCTATTATATTTAACGATAAATTAGTATCAATGTATTTCAAAACATTTGCACAATGTACCTGTATACAGTTTAATTGTGTATATCGTAAAATTATTTGGTCGCAGTGTGCTTTTGATGCTTATACACTGACTAATCGAAATTTTTTTCATTTAAGGTTGAGTGCGTCGTCAACGATCACAGAAAAGGAATAGTTGGAATATTACGGAATAATCTTGCTTTGAAATACACTGTACATGAAAGTAATGATCAAAGTTTACATGAACTCTTTAGATTCAAAAAATTCTCAGCCGTTTTAAATATTCGTCTAAAATGGAATGAGAGCCAAGATACAATCGTTAAGTTACATTGTAATTTTTATTTCTTCACAAAAATTGGTTTTACACCCCTTGTCGTCGTGTCTTTAAGGATCTCATTCCTTACATCTTACAAATGCATATTTGCGACTTGAAAAATGATATCGTTTAACATTATTGCCTAAACACACTGTTAAAGGTATTTCAAAGACTTTTACTAGATTGTATCAACGGTAAGGTTTGTTGGTCATTTTCACAGGACAAAAATCAATGATATGTGATAGAGAAGTGTCATTGGTGAAATTCAATATAAAAGCAATTACAAATCTGTGACATCCGGGTAGGAGGTTAATTGATAGATTTTGTATTATGAAAAGTATTTTATGTATGAATTAATTGGACGACATAACTTTGATGAACATTTATAACACGTCATCTGTACACAATCATTTTTTCGCAATGACCGTACAAGTATAAATGAATGATTAAGTACTTGATGAAGAAAATCATTCTACTTTGCTTCGTGATTGTTATACTCAAACGAGCGGTGATACACTTTGAGTTAGGAGACGCTTTAGAAAGTTATTTTTTTGTTTGTTTGTAAAATCTCGCAATTTTTACACAGTGAGCAATAATACTAGTATGTTGACAACCGTCAATTATGTTTTAGTTCTAATACTCTCCTTTTGTTTTTAAATTTCATACAAACATTTTTTTAAAATACAATTCTACATATCATACAGTGTCTGTATTGCCCTGGACAATTGTCCTATATCAATGGAAATGTGCACAGTATATTCAAAAAGTTCAAAAATCCACCGTATATCTTTTCTCCTTTATAGAGGGGGAAAACATGTGGACTTAATTTTGAGCACAATTCTTGCATGAAAATCGTTAAACAACCTTGAAATTCCTGTTACATAGATTATTTTCATTTTTAAATCAAGCCTAATACACATCATTTGAATAATATTAAGAAAAAAAAGAAAAAATGAAGAAGAATTGACTTAAAATGTACAAAAGTTAGAACATAGTTTGGCTAGAGATTATACGAAAATATTTGTATATCTCTGCTATCGAATCATAGAACTCTTTAGGAGATCTCCTGATGTTGAGCGAGCAAAAGGTCGGTACAAGTATTCTTGAGAAGAATGTTATGTTTCTCTATATAATATAAAAGACTTTGTAAATAATTCTTCACCCATAAATATAAAATTATATTCACTTATATACAATTACATTAAATACTTTGATCAGCAGTCTCTTGATTAGAATGCAATGCTGCATAACTTAAAGTTTCATGTTTATTACGTGCTGTCACTGTTGTTGAAGTAATATTAATTTATACGCTTATTATACAACGCAACGACGTATCCAGTGTTTCAAGTGCGAACATCGTGTTTCACAATTCTCGATTCGCAATGCGTATGAGAAGTGGAAGTCGAAGAACGCAATAATAACATTAATAATAATAAGCGATGCTCAGAGAATGCTTGGTAATTGTTTTTAAATACGTATCAAAAAAGTATCACTGTACTGCTTATATGCAATGGAAACGTATTTGAGCCTATATTTTTCTCATCATTCAGTTCACACTTAAAAGCGTCGTCGCATGCAACGTATAAAAAGATATATTTGTCTAGAAGAAAAAAAATAGGAAGAAGAGAAGAAGATAACGTGACGCTTCTTCCTAGAAAGTTATTGCGAGGGAAAAAAATTGGGCTGCATCGGTAGCATTGATGATAACACTTAAGGAGCGAATAATTAAACAAGATAATGGATATTGATAAACGAATGAAGATTATATGGATCCTTCTATTCGTTATCTATGTCAATATTGATTACAGCCCAGCGTTATAACAGCGAAGAAAAATGTAATCTATTATTGTATCTTGTAACGTACCACTGTATTATTGTCTGAAATGGGTATCATTGAAAAAAATTGATACAAATTTGTTTGCGACACGCTTGGATGTTGGGAAATACAAATGGATGGCAGTTTTAGAGAAAGAACTAACTGCGGCATCCTTGAGCATGGGCATTACAATAGCGAAAGGAATACCTTGAGAGAAAATGTACAATAACGAACTGTTGCCTCTTGACATAAAAATGTCGGACGATGTAACACAGTTAACGTTAACAAAGCAACACATGAAATTTTAATAATTTGTTAATCGGTTCTCTGATTTTTCAGCTTCTTTTGGTAGTTCAGTATCTTAAATTTGTCCATGTCAAATTCAAAATCGCGAGTTAAGAAGCAGCAAATATATTAGATTTCCCCTCATTAGAACCCCAAAACGTCTATTGTTTATCAATTAAGATTATTATGATAAACGTAATACGAGAATGATTATGATTACGTTAGAACTTGTCATAAAGAAAAATATATAAAAGCTCAATTCATTGTTGAAAGAAAAAAAGTAAGAATGATCGTGTGGTTCAAAGCTAGTGAATTAGCATCACGTCGATAACTATTGTATTAAACGTACGTCCAGTATATTATTATTTTACCTCGATACGGTAATACTTGGGTCGTTATCGTGCATCCATTTAAATCGATGGACTAACATGAGTTTACCATTGACACGAATTTAAAAAATTTCATCTTAACTGTGATATCCTAAATATGCAGAGTGTCCTATTTTCGAGCAGCATAGGTTATGCAAATAACGTTTACTTTCAGTTCCGAGAGTAAATAGATTGCAGCGAACGGCACGAATGCCGTTTTATCTTACTTATTTTTTTTCTTTAGCTTTTCTTTCTCGCATTAAAGGCCCCCTAGGAATTTACAAAAGGCATGTGCTAATATGATTCAAATCGTATAAAACGATTATTATAGTTTATAAGGAAGTAGTGGTCCTCGTCGTTATATACTCTTCTCACATTTTCATTCCGGCATATCGTATACACCGGATATACAGACGACACTGCCTTGATTAGTAGCTAACACTATGATTGGTAGAAGATAGAACATTCTGCATGCCTATCTCTTGGTAATGCTAGTAATTTTCTTAATTAGTCACCCGTAAATAAAATCTTACACGCTTTCCGTCGGACTCTGAAACTCGGACAGAGCATGAATTGGATTCTGCACTTTCTTCTGCGATCCTTTGCGTACTTTTGCCCTGACTTCTTCTGGTCGTTCAGGACGTACTAGCGGCTTCTTTTCCGGTGCTTTCATCTTCCATACGACAATAGGAGACTGCTTAACAAAAACATTAAGTTGTCATTAGTAAATATATGTTCACGGTGCTTCTTGACTTTAATTATCTTTAAATGCACATGGAAAATATAAATACTACCCTGACTGATCTATGCAGAGAGGAGGTTACATTTGCTGCGAAAATATTATATCCAGCAGATTTCCTATATTTCTATTTTAATGGTTAGTGACGAAATAATATTGCTCATATTCGAATTCAGCATTTTTGAAAGATTGAGAAATATTGGGGCATGAACGGTATGTAGTTTTAATACAGATGTAAAACTGTAATTGCATTAAAGCTACTGTACAGGCTATTTTTACACAGTCTACTGATATAATATTAATATGGTATTATACTTACATACTGTGTCATCCAAAACAGTTAGTAAACAACAAATAAAGCTTTTATCAGGAATTTTACACGGTAAGTAATACTAATGGTATTATTTACAATACCAAAGTAGTCTAATGAAAAGTAGTTACAGTATCTTATGTACTGGAGCTAGTGGTTATTTGTACCAGGACTACCCGGTATAGCAATATATTAGAAGGCATTTAGATATTTAATGTATTGCTTGGAAAATGAAACTAATATTACCATTATTGTAAAATAATAGTAATGTTTTTTTTTCAGATTCTGCTTCGACAGAATTCATTTTGTGTGATTGGTGAATGCAACTGTTACTGTAGGGATAGTTTTAAATAGATTAAGCTACGAAACTAAATGCCTTAGCTGTTTATACATCGCTAAAGAAATTACTAGCGCAAATATGAAGACAGCCCTAAAACTTGTGATTATTTCTGTGTATACCAGTGTAACGGAGTAGAGAATAGATAGGCTGTGGGATACGGGTAGGTAGAGCAGGTACGGCTCTTGTGGCCATCGTATCTCACTTCCATTGTCTTCAATTGTCTACAAACAATTTAAGGCCAGATTTTTAATCTCTTTCCTAGCAAAAAACTTTTCAATGTTCCAACATTTGCATTACTTTTATCGCAGAACTCCTACACTCCTATATAGCATCTGCAATCCTCCTTTTTTTAAATATTCGTTTGTTGTCACTTGACTAATATTGTATTTAATAACAGAACTAACAACTATTTTGATTCTGCTGACTAAAAAGATACCAATGTATAAGGGTACCTAAAGCGCTATATTTGTTTAACAATTGTTTTTTAAAAATACCATATATTTAGCTTAAATATTGAACGGCGTAATTCGTGTTTATGTAAAATTGGATGCTTTATATAAATAATAAATCGTGCAAGACTCACCGTAACTGTGGATTGTCGTGGATATTTGGTGGACGCCACGTAGGAGGCTTTAACGGTAAGTACCACAGCATTCATCAAATTCTTAGCAGCTTGGATAAGGGATGTGGCACTATCCAAACCGGATACAATAAGTTCACCACTGATATTTTGTACGTCAGCCTTGACTTTACTTGTAATATTCATCTGATGACAGTAGAGTGCAATACGTTGTAAATACGCCAGTAGATCCTTTTTGGTTGAACTTTCTGGGCATTGATCAGCAATTTGCCTAGTGAGTTTATCGAGCTTAGTACCAGCTTCAGAAATTTTCTTAGCAGCATTGATAACGTCCATAGTTGTTTTAAGTGGTCCGCGGCCACGAGTGAAATCCGTCATCTCCATCATGATCATACACATGTGTTTAGCGAGTACAATAATATCGTTTCCTGCGTCATCCCATTTAGCCACTTCGCGATCGAACTTCAACTTTTCACTCTTGAAGAATTCGACTTGCTGAAGAATCTTCTGTTTGTCTTCCTCTGGCATCTTTCGCATGGCTTCACGAGCCGTTGTGATTCCACTGATCTCTGGGTATTCATCTACACCATGCTCACCGGTCTGAGCACTAGATTTACTGCGAGTCTCTAGGGTGTAATGTTCGTCCAGTTCAACGTCTTCCGGATCTAGATCTTCATCCGCCTGTAATAATTGATAGAAGGTTATGATTAGAGCTTAGAATGAAATGGATATGAGGAAAGAATATGGAACATAGTAGGGTGAATAAATATTGGTCTCCAGTAGTAATACTTACTCGGTTCATGAGTACTGCGCGTCTAATTTCGCGAACGCCATCATAAACTAGTCTAGAAGCATCGATGAAATCGTTCTCATCCACATCCTTTGCCGGATTACTGCCCAAAGCATCTACGGCAACCTCCACTCTCTGTGCAAACTTTGGCATTACTTGCTCCCTGAGAACCTTCACCGCCTCCAAGACTCTCTTTGTGTATATACACGGTTCGTAATTGTCCATTTCAGCTTGGACAACGTTGCAAACCCGGGCAGAGCGTCCTCTTATGGCCCCAGCTGTTCTGTCCAAAGTATCTGCGTCACCTTCTTGCAAAGCAAGAACACATTTGTTCACGTCCTCGAGGATATGATTCTCGGAGACAGCCAGGAAGTCATCAATGGTTGTGATGTCGTCGACAGCTTCGGTTAGAACACGTACTTGGTTTTCCCATGCTTGGCGGAATACCTCCATGTTGTCAAGGGCTACCTTGGAGCGGGGACGTGCAGCCAATACACGGGCAGCATTTATAACTTGCGGGCAAAGATTCTCAATTTGAGCTGCTGCGTAACGCACCATTTTCACTCCGTCCTCGTTCCCTGACATGCTGCAGACTAAATTTGCAACCTAATGCAAACAAGCAAATGTTTTTAATACATAGTTACCGTCCTGAGTTGAACCACAAAACTAGTTCCGATAATACTATGTTCGTTTAGTTAGGTGTTGAAGTTTCATGCAGCATATGCAGCTTGTTTAAATACAATTCAAAGAAATTAAAAGTGTGCGAGAATGAGATACATTCGATACTAGAAACTTTGAGTTGGCAACTTACCTCAACCAATTTGTTTGCATGTTCTGTGAAGACCAATGCATATTCCTCGACTTCCTTGTCCCTGCCATTACGCGCAGCTTCAATAAGGACCAGAAGAGGTACACTCGTCTCCAAAAAGCTGTCTGATACATGATCGACCACAGCTTTACGCAACTGTCTACGCAAATCGCGAGTCTTCCTGCACATGTGGTCTATTGCTCGTTCTAAGCCCTCCGACTGCTCCTTAACACCCATCTGTCAAAATTTGAATAATTTTAACAATACAGTAATGAAAATAGGGATACATATTGAAAACATGTAACACCGACTTCTCTTCTTATGTCTGGTATTTAAAGTATTCATATATCACACAAACAAATCATTCTGCAATATTAATTACATTTATGTGAGAGCAAACATTTGTAAAAGCATAGTAGACCGAGTTGCTGCTGCAAATCATTAATTATCATATTTCTAAATGAATGTTGAGTTTCTGAAAATATTATTTGTTTCGGACACATAAATAAGTAGCCAATTATTTCTTGTTTGTCATTAGTTTCAAAATAAGTACTTGATTTGAATTAGATTAATAGTGTTTCAGGAACAATAATTGAACATGATTTTGGAATATAATAATAATTGATAGGATCCTATAATCGTTGTGGAAAAACGATTTTCTTCTATACCGGTGCAAAATAATAATAATAAAAATGAGATAGCAATAACAATCATAACTGATCTAGTCTGTCTTATGTAATTGTATGGAGATAGAATGGATGTAACTAAAGTCTTTCATGGATCCTGCTTGACTAATTATGAAATTTTAGTGTCTGTATTCATACATAGGGAAGTACAGTACTTTAAAGTAAAATGGAAGTAATGGAAGTTCGTTAGTGTGTAAAAAATCAAGTGAAGCATTGGTGAGAGCGTACAAACGTCATAAAAACATATTGATTAGTGCCAATTCTAGCTGAATGTGTATTTCGATCTCGTAAATGATTTGGTGGTGAACATAGTAATAGTGAGCATGTGTGAGCAGATATGAACACTCAGAGAGCGGTGATGAATAAATTCTAATAAACAAATAATATATCAAACATAAATGCAGGAAACACATAGGGTGATCTTGAATATTTACCCTTTTCCCACCCCGAGCGAGCTGTAACTGCCATCGCCAACAAAAACAAATGAATATAATGAATGTACCACAAACATTTATGTAGTTATGATAATTACGTTCACCATAGCTGTATCTGTATTAGCTATAGGCTAATTGTAAAATAAAATTAAACAATCTTTTGGTTTCTTCATAATTAAGATAATTGTCTACTATGTATACTACGATGATGACACAAAACTCAGGATATCTTTTTTCTTATGATTTGAAGAAAGAAATGCTTGATCACATAATTAATTTGTTTTTGCTTATAAAGGAAGATAGACGATCACATTAACATTAACATATGATTGATATTTTTTTTATCAGTCGATAAATGTACTACAAATTTGCATCGCATGGAGTATCTTTCATAATGAAACAAATGATTGATGTTTAACGTATAATTGTGTTATAAGAAAGATAATATTTATTCCACTTACATTGTTCATGTATTCGCTGAGCAGATCCTGGAGCGCTTGTCTCACAGCATTACATTCGGCAACGATACGTTCCCTGCGTTCGTCCCGAGTGCACGAAGAATCAGCCATAAGTGCCGCACCGCTAATAATACTCTCAAGACGTTCTTCAAGACTTGGTCGAGTCCTAACTTCGTTATAAGCAAGGGGTGACATAACCATCCTCTCATCAAAGTCATCCAGGGCAGCAGCCAATTCACCAGGTCCATCATAAGGATGTTGACCGTCCGAGGGAGTTTTACCCTGGGCTACATCGTTGATAGTATTGACGGCTTCACAAACTTGCTTTAGAACATAATCTCGATTCGCTTTAGCTGCAGCTAATTCAGGATGCCGCACATAAACTTTGGATGCTGTTAGAAGCATTGTCGAATGCTTTTTAAGAACGGCTCTGGCTGCTGCCAAATCGTCACGAAGCTGGGGATCTTTCAGTTCCTGCTGGCGCTTTGCAGCTTGATTCATCAGTTCTGATGCATTTCTACCAAACTGCTTAATGTTTTCTAAGAGCTCTCCTTGCGATGATGCATTTTTTAGTTTCTCTAAGTCATCTTCAACAACATGAAGGGACTTTAGGAGTAAATGCACATCAACCATATCAGCCAATATCAGCAATCGTGTTACAGCTGATAATAAATTCCTTGCAGCACGTACCATGTTACCACGTTTTAAGGAGGAGCAAGGATCCTCTGAAAATTCTCTATTAAACAAATAATATTTGTAAATTAAATTGGAGAATATATTTTGATAATTTGATATATGATGCATTGAAGATATTATTAAAACATACCGAGCTGCGATGCTCATTGCTGCGCCTGTTTTTCTTACTTCCTCAACAGCGCTAAGCATTTCTGCAGTTATGTCAGGATTCTCATAAGCTATTTGTTCTCCTTTTTCAATAAAATTAGCTGTGGCTTTTTCTACAGTACCGACTAGAGCACTAGCCCTTTTAGATTTACCCTTTTTCTTTTTGCTTGGACCTTTTGTATTGACCAACGTGGTTACTTGAAGAACCAATGGTTCTAAGGTCTTCTCTACTGACATTGTACGGATCTCCAGATTTTTGGGATCCCATTTTAGAGTTATTGGCCCAAAATGGTCTGACATATTAAATTATGTTACTGAACGATATTCTGGAAGTATAACAAAATAGAAATTTAGTTTAAACAAAAAACACTATCAGTCTTGGTGAACAAGATCAATTTCTTCACCATAGCACTGCTAAGTGCATAGAACTTATACTTATTTATTATTTCAGGAAATTACTATTGTGATTGACACAAAAGAATGCTGCACTAACATCCAAGTATTAGCTACACAACAATCCATAATAATTGAAGAACTACAGTAGTTTGCAAATAGAAATATGGATACCATTCATAAAATGTTTGTTTCTTCCATAATAAAATACTGAATCTTTTTTCAAATTTACATAAAAGCTCATATTTCTTATTCGTGACACAATCAGGTTAACATAGGGACGATCAGAAGCTATGATTCGTCATCGACAAATAAGAATTCTTTCAGTATGAATCATCAGTCAAAGAATGAAGATATAGCAGAGAATGCTTAAACGTTGCATAAAATAAAAGTAGAATATAAAAAGCTCGGCGTCGATGAAACATAAGTGGCTAGAGGCGTTACTTGAATTGACACATCCAAAAATGCCTACCCTCTTCCACAGGTACATAAATATTCCAATAAGTACTTTGTTTCTAATCACTATATCACTTACCTTCATGAAATGTCAGAGAACTCGTAGCAGCTTTATCCAGAGCGAGTTTGACACTTAGATCAAATTATTTGTTCGCCTATCCCAACAATAATCTTACAATCGTTCTGAGCACAGAATTGATGCCGTCTCGATTTATCGCACACCTTTCATTCATGACGTCATTGTTTCCGCTAGGGATCGAAAGAGGGGCTTTCAGAAGGATCGCCGGTTTACGCCCGAAGACCAATTCACACTCAGCAAAGGATTTAATTTTATATCAAAGCAGAAGTATATAGATATAAATTATTTTAATAGATTGATTAATAATATATTAATTATTGTGTCACTGAATATGTTGGAACATTTTGGTAGTGCACATTGACTTTTAATGTTTCTGTTTAGTAATTTTATATAAGTTCGGTAACAGGATATAAGCGAAGAATTTGATTGGTGGTTAATTGTAGTTGGAATGGGTAAAAACAAGAATTTTATTGGTTACACACAATTTCCAATTGGCCAATACCTATAGCGTGTTAAGCCTTGCCAACTGTTGCTTCTTGCAATTGCAAGTGATGCAGGTTAGCTTGTTGCAACTGACAGTATGGCTATGTAGTGGTGGTCAGTTTGAAAATCATGAGTGAAGTTATTGTTTTGAGTGATTCAGATGATTCTGTTTTAACAATTGGAAAAGAAGAGCTGTTACAACAGAATGATGTTTTGAGCGTTTTTCCTAAGAGCCATGTGTGGGATGATAACGAATTTCCTGAAGTTCCCTTTAATTATGTGTCTAATAACAATGATAAAACAAATAAGCAAAAGGAATATTCCTCCGATTCAGCATTTCATTCTTCTGGTTCTAGCAATTTGGCAAGCGAACAAAGTTATAAGTTACTTGAGAATAGTTCTGACATACGATTAAGTAAATGCACTTCTGGTAGTAACTACAATCTTGAAGATGTACTGGCCAAGAAATATTTGCATCCACCTACCTCTTTGATCTCTGAGTCTCGAACAGCAAGCAGTTCTTCATATGAGAGCCAAGGCAGATCTTCTGATACTAATGAAAAATATTGTAAGGCTCAAAAACCTATGAAAACAATTAACAATGGGAGAGAGAAACTCAAAGCAGAAAAACTTCAGAGACTTGAAGATGCGGCTAAAATAAAAGCTCAGAAAGTTGTAACTGTTAGAAATATGAAGAATATTCAGTCTGGAGAGTGTATGAAATTTATGAAAGTTATTATAGATGAGAGTCTGGCCAAGTTTGAGTTCTATGCAGAAATTATTGATACTTTGGAACATGCTGATTTAGCTCATGATACAACATCCCAATTGCTTCCTCAAAGTATAAGATGGATGAGAAATGTAGAGAAATATTATGTAGATAAAAGTAATACGGTTTGTATGAGAATGGATACGCAAGATGAAGATCATGTTATTGTTATTTGGAATTGGGATGATACAGTTAAAAAAATTGCATGTAATACTTTTTCTGCTGCTGTTGTAAATATTAAAGAATTACTTGATCAGAAAAAGATAACATTAGTTGTATTTGGAATAGAAGAATACTTTAAGTATCATAAAAATTTGAAACAAGCTGCTGTGAAAGATGCAGTTGTGAGTAATAATTCACATAGAAAAAATAAAAGTACCAAGAAATTTGGGGATTTTCCAAGAATATCTAGGCGAGATCTTGAAATGTGCTTAACAGAAATTCAAATAACAGCTAAAATCAACAGTAGATTAATAGAAACTTCCCAAGACTTGAGTTTGATGATTTATCAGTACACAAAAGCGATAGCAGAAATTCCATACAAATTAGAAAAGAGACAAGCATTAGAAGAAAAAGTTGATTGGTATGTTGCTGGTGATAACAGGGATACAGTCAAAGTTGATAAGGATGGTAATGGTTTAAAAAGACTTTGGCAACAACAACTATGTCAATTTAATCTGTCCAGTTTGGAAACAGCTGATGCAATTTGTTCTGTATACTCCAGTCCTATGCAGCTTCTAGAAGTGAGATGCAAAAAAATTTTGTTGTTATGTCAATACAGTAGAATCTTATATACATGATATACTTTAACAAAAATGCTCATTCCTTTTTTTACAGGCTTACATGAATTGCACGCCAGAGGAAGGTGAAAAATTATTAAAAGATATTCCTGTAAGTCTATTGTCAAGTTTTAAATAACTCAGATAAATATTGAATATTAAAAATTTCGCGAATCACTTAATTGTTTGTACTCTTTAATTCTTTGAAAGTTTTGCTAATTGTGTGTTTGTCCAGAATAGATATAATTTAATATAATTATGGTAATTATTTCAATAGATAAGAAGAGCAGTAGGGCCGCTTACAACGGTTCGAAGAATTGGTCCAGAATTAAGTAAAAAAATGTATATCATGTTTACTTCAACGGATGGTGAAACTTTTTTAGGCAACGATTAATAAAATTCTTTTAGTTATGCACATAGGATGACTGTATATTGATAATAAATATTTTTTAAGATTAGACAATTTTATAAAGATTAGTTTGCTAGTTATATACAAAAATTATACAGTTAATGTAAATCAAATATTATTTTAATGAAAATAAAGGAATGAAATAAATAAATGTACTGTACTGTGTACTCACCTATATAAAGAAATGCTAAAAAGGTCTCAATTGGAAAGATAACGGGGAATAGTTTTGTAAACCTGTTGTTTTTCTTAACTATACTTTAAGGACTTTTGAAAATGTCGATTTTTAATTTTTGCTGCATATTTGCCAAAACATGATTATTCAACCCATACATATTTACATAATTAAAATATATAATTTAATTTTCATAATTTATATGTTCAAGATAAAGAAATATTTTCAGTCTAAAAACAATGGCATGTTTCCATGTATAATAGTAAATACATACCAATATAATTAATCGCGTTATAGAAATTCCTTGTATTATAAAATAATATAGTGGATGCTCAAATATTATAGAATGTGAATTGTAGGACACGCTTTAACACAGGCAGTCATAGAAAGATATCCATAATATGTATTCCATGTACATTTAACTCATGGATGGATTATAGTTTATATAATTGAATATTTAGGCTAAAATAGTATAAAATATTTTCTTTTATATTTTTATGCTTTACTATAATACTTTTTGTACACGTGTAGCTCACGTATGAATATTATCTATCAAGATTCATTAATTTAATGTACAGTGATATTTACATATATAAATTATGAATACCGAAAAATATGTAGAGCACAAATGTACACCGGTTAAAAGTATTGAAATTTCATGAAACGTTTACTTATAGTAGCATGTTTGGAAGACGAATAAGAATTCTAAAAGAACTGACATACAAGCATTTGAAACAAAACAGTTATTTTTTATCCAAATTTTTTAAACACGTAAACTTGAATTTACATCCATACAAAATAATTTGTAAATAATTTGACTACCCACGACATATCACACATTTGGAATTTTAAAACATTATGTATAGTATATAAAATTGCATATGACATTTATCGATAACGCGTCGATTTTTATAACAACGTTTTATTACCCTGGGTAGAATTTAAATGGTTGGGAAAATAATTAAATAATACAAACGATGATCAATCCTTCAATTTAAATAATAAATGATAATCAACGAAGGTCATTGAAACGTTCAAAAATGTAATATTTCGCATTGTAATTTCCTTCCCCATATCTACATCTCATCGACTAAATTTCGCTTAAATTTAACTCTGCATGTAAAAGGTCATTAGTATCAGTTTCGTAGCTCAATTATATACCCCTTGATTTTTGTATCTATAATCATGTGAAGTTAAAGAACTATAAAGCCCCTAGTCTGATTCTGACGTTTAGCTATATTAATTAAGGATAATAAATAATTACGTAAATCAGCAGAAACGTAAAATGTCAGAGTGTCGTCCGGCTGTGGAGCCGCGATTTCGGATGTATCAGATTGTGCGTCGCTATTCGTTGGCAAACTTCCTAGACCAGTACTACTCGTTCGTACAAACTCCTCCACTCTCGCTCTCATCTCTTGGTCCATCTAAGAAACAAAAGGAAAATAGAAGGTGTTGATAGTAGATACAGACTATACTCAGGTATTAATATAACAGCATAGTTAATTTAAAAATAAAGTACCTCGTGGTGTTCTGTTGGTGAAACAGGTCTAACCGGTTGAGTCACTGCAGGTGGATAGTATAAGCAGAGCAAAGTGGATTCTGATGGATGATCAAGGCTGGTCAATTCACTCAGTGGGAATATCTTCTCCACACTATCTTCCACGACATCCACTAATAGTAAAGCTTGTCGTGTCAGGACCAACATTACTGCCTGATTGCTGCCTTGATGAATAACGCGATCAGCACTGGCTACGTGTAGGATGCTGTCATTGCCATTAGACAGTAATGGCATGAGGCGCCAAGCGTATCTTACAGAGGCGTTATTGCTACCAGTAGAGTATTGGACAACTGGTCTTTGTTTTGGCTATAAAAGTACATTGCAATGATATATAAATTCTCTTTGAACGTCTGTAGTTTATTTATGTGTAGCATTGCCTCAAATAGATTGTGAAAAGATACTCCCAGTTATGCAGTTGGAGCATCTTCATAATAATATTACTTACAGATGGTAGAGAATTCCATCCAGCACCTTGTAACAATCCTTGTCCAGTAAGAGCGACAAGTTCAGCAGCACCGCTTAAAGGTTTTGTAACTACTCCAACTAAGCCAAGACCAACTCCTGTTACAAGGCCCCTAGTTGTTGCTTCTCCTGACCATACTTGCTGCAAAGGATGATGAGCTAAACCAGCTACGGCAGCTGTTGATATAACATTTTAATTAGTTACACTATATTTAGAAACAATACTAATATCTAAATATAGTATGTCACTGTGAAAAGGGAAATATGTGTAATGAGATAGGTTCTAAAAAATCTACAGCATGTATTTATTTCTTACCAAGAAGACTCATTCCTAGTCCACTGAGTCCTTGATAAAGTCCTTGCGCCATCCCCTGCGGACGCAGTCGTCGGGATTCCTCTTGTCGCTGAAGATGTTCCTCATCCAGTGTTAATCTGTCCAAATTCCTAGCTACACTAGATGCCAGCTTTGTAACGGAATTCACTGTGCCTAAATATAAATTGATGCATTTACCTAAGAATCTTGTAATCAGCGTAACGTGCCTTATCGAGCAAAGTAATACCTGCGGTGACGTGTTTCATAAGACTGGCAGATCCATGTGTAATTCCAACTAAAAATCCCCAAGGTCCTTGTAGTAATCCTTGAAATGGTAGGGAGACGAAGTCCCTTAGACCAGAACCTAATGCTTGTGCTAAACCCCCTGGCGATCCAAGAATCTCCAAGGAACCAACGACCCACCCTAAATATCATATAGTAATATTAATATATAAAAATATGTACAATTATAGAGAAATATTAATTCTCACCAGCTCCAAATATAGCGCCTGATAAATAATGCATTATAAATGCATTTCCAAGACGATACGGGGTAGTTAAAAGATTCTTCCTTTCAAAAGTACCAAAATATAATGGCGAATGATCCAGTGCGACATAGAGTCGGACGGAAGTGTGAACACTCAATAAAATTGATACTGGTTCTATTACAAAACTTTGAATTCGCAATGGAGTACTTAAGATTTTAGCATCTATCATTATATAATCAGGTATATGAACAGTCATAGAAGTATGATACTGATTTTTCTTTCCACCATCCAGTGGAATAACAAAACAAGGTGGTACCAGAGATGTGGCATAATCTAGAAGTTGCGTTATGTACGTGTCTTCTATGTAAGCACTTATAGGTGATACTCTTGTTCGAAGTTCTTTACAAGCTAAAAAAAGTATCAATTATTTCAGCATTAATATCAAGAGACTCGGTCGAGTCTCGTGCCAAGTACAGATTACATTTGCTGGTGATATAGTATGTAGGTATACGTACCACTTGTTCGTCCGTCGATTTCCCAAAGATAATCAATGGCAATTAGTGAGTTCTCTTTGATTTGGTAAATATCATTGTTGAAGCGATTGCTTAGACAGAATGATTTCTCTTTTCTTACACGTGGACTTTGACTTATTAAAACGACAGGAAAGTCAAAGCCTCCTTGGTCGAACATTTGATTATCTAATTGCAAATCTCCTATGTATACAGATAGGGAGCGTAGGTTGGAAATCGATTCCACGTTAACGAATAAGTCAGTAATATTCAAGCTCGCTACTTCAATTTTTTGAGCATTCTCATTAACATCTTGTGTTATCACCACTGTGATACCATGAAGGTACACTGTGACAGAGCCTTCCAAAAAATTAGATTCTTCAGATTCTGCAATGGGTTTCAGCTGATCGTCATTCACATGGGACGTAGCGGTTTGAACTCTCGGACGCAATGTTAGATTTAATTGAGAAGATGCTGAAGATTCTGTTCCCGATATCTCTTCCTGTGCTGAGAAAAAGCTTGTTGCGGATGTGGAACTTGGCGAACTCTACAAATTAACGATCGTTGCTTTTAATTATAGGCGAAGAAGTTGATTATATCACATTCATGATAGAATAAAGCATAAATTTAGTAAATAATAGTTAACAAATATGTATCATTCCTAGTTTATATGGTATAATAAACTCACGTGGATATTCAATGATGCTTTTTCGTTTTCTGTATGAGCAAGTGATCGTTTATATACTATATCCACGTTTTGAGATTTTTCATCATTTTGTTGTAATCTGCTTCTAATATCACGGGCTGATATTTCCACCTTAAATAGATGATAATACTATATACGTTTTTCTGCTAATTAAATACCTTGAATACTGAATAGAATTGTAAAATTTACCTGTGATATGGGTAGAATGTTAATGTAGGTAGTGTGACAACGAGTGTGCATTATCAACTTCACATCACCGTATGAGGGTATTCGCAAATACTGATCAGATGGTATGGATGTTGATGATATATTTATCCCACGGGACCATGTCAGTGATTTGTCGTCTAAAAATCATAATGGAGAATATAGCGTTAAATATATTAGTGGTAGGGACTTTCATACCTGTTGACTCATCGTCATCATTTGAAGCTGCTGTCAATAAAATTGTTGTATTAATTGGTGCCGAAGTGTCAGGTAATCTGCTACCCACTGCAGGTAGAGAATAATGACATGTTGCACCATTTTCCACTTCGCAAATCCAAGAGAAGTGTGGGGTTTCAGGTATTATTTCATCTAAAACAATTATGTCAAAAATAATTAATTTCATTTTGATATAGCATAACAAACAGGTATGGAAAATATATGATATGAGATAAACAACTATGAAAAATATAATTTAGACACACGTTTACCTGCATTGGGATTAGCTTGTCCCAGTAAAATTTTAAACGGACAACCATTATAAATTAATAACTGTGGATTATTATCTGTGTGAACCATAATGTACGTAGTGCCCTTATCCTCCTGAGTTGTCACCACTACTGCCATTGTCGTATAACCATTCTGCAAAGCAATTTTAATAGCGAATATTAATATTAATATAAAAATAAAGTATTCTTTGCAGGTTGCAAAAAAATTAATGATTTACTTACAGGTATCGCGAGGCATCTTCGACTCATACCTTGGTCCACCCTGATTGGGCAAGACCACTGATGACCTAAACTCAATGAAATATATAAGGCAACTGGTTCTGCATCATGTTCAGCATATAAAGTATGCCATTGCACTATTGGCGTTGCTTGTCTGAAAAATAATATTTTAATTTAATAAGTCATGTCTTGAAAAACACTAGCGATAAAAATGGCTCTAGTATTAAATAAAAGTAGGTTATTGAATTTGATTCAGAAGGTTGTAAGAATTTACCTCTGGTCTTCAGATGGTAGGACATTTACACTGTATGGAGTGAGATCTGCTGGTAGACGTAAGTTGACGGATGTTTCATGAACAGCTAAGGTAGCAACACATAATTCTTGACTCGTGATATTTCCAATAACATGAGTACTAGTTACTCGTACCAGTCTCATATCCTCATGCATAATTGAATTAATACTCAGCATACAAAGCTATATTAAAAATTGATATTTAAGACATACGCATAATTTTTTTCATAACGATATTTTTTTAATTGTAATAAATTTATGAACTTACACTAGAAGCACAATCCACTGTTGTTTTTATGTTCCCTTCAACTGGGATAAGACCACCAATTCTGGGCATATAAAAGCTCTGACTCCAATCAGGTCGTGCTAATTGGAGTGCTTGTGAAGTGTAATAAGTATCACCAATTCCAACACCCAAATGAAAAGTACTCTGTAAAAGTTATAACAATAGTCTACAATATGACAGCACGTATAAGTGAATAAACATTAATAATAATATTTGATACACATTGAGTTGAAATACAACGAGCTCTAAATGAAATAACTACTAGTTATTCAACTTCCTTGAAAATTACTCACTTCTAACTTTGGTGGTGTGACGATTCCATAGTGAGGAATTTGACAAAGTTCTATGTCTTCCGAGACAAGAGAAATATGACATCCTAACGAATTAAGGATAAAACACCATGGCTGTAACTCTAATAATAGTGTACTTGAAACAAGACCAGCATCCTGATATTTCACCTAAATTAATTTTTAATACTTATTAAATTTTATTGTCAGCATTACATACTGTCTCTTTTTATACATAATCATCATCTTTTGATGAATTATTAATTGATTTTTACCTGTACATGAGTCTGCGGTTGTTCTGCAGGCATCCATTCATAAACATCATCTCCCTGAAATGGCCATTGTTGATCTTCAGTCTGACTATTTAATGCTTTTAGAATAGCATCAATATCTTCATTTTCAGGTCTTTTAAAAAATTTACGTTGGTCCACGGAACTATATGATAATGGCACGTATGGATTTGATGCGGAAATTCCACTTCTGTAAATAAAATAAAATATTTATTTCATAGTGTGACGTTAGCTCTCATTGTTGTCTAAATAAAATGTCGTACTCCAATTGAAAAGTCAATTGATGAAAATGTTCGGATGTTCCTGGGCAATATAACTGCTGCCGTTCTCCACGACCATTAACAGTTGTGCTTAGTGAAACTTTTAGGGACGGAGTTTCCATTTGAACCTTTGCTGGGACTGGCAAGTGAGAACGGATCATATAAAGTGGACTCAATACAGCCTATAATAACAATCATTATCACACATTCCTAAAAAGTAAATGAGCAAAAAAATTGAGTAACAAATTACTTACAAGAATCTTAGTTTTTCCGTGAATTACTTGATTTACTATTCGTACCCAAATACTTAAAAATTGTCCACGCTCTTGCAATGGCACTGCAAAGCAGTTAACAATATCAGTATAAAATATTTGCATCCTAATGAACATATACATTTCTTATTTTCGTTGAGCTACTGTTATTAAAGATTTACCTTTAACAAGCCAAGGTTGACTCCATTTTGTATTAGGCATTAGCGGAATATCTCCTGTCCATGACAAATTGGATAAACTAGAAAATCGTAATCGTATCGCCATATTTGCATTATTTTCCAACACAATAGACGGCGGCTGACTTTTTCCCGAAATATTAAAAACACCTTTTAAAGGTACTGGCTTACTACCAGTTTCCGTCTCATGTTTGACCAGTTTCATTTCGAATCGATCAATTAGTTGATTAGAGATAATAAGTTGGCCAGAGAAAGTAATAAGTTTCTGAGTGGCGGACAATGAAGTAACGTCAACGCAAATGGTTATGTCTTTGATAGCATTGCTGAATTCAATCATTTGCAGGCCATCTTTTTTCACAGAAAACGGATGACTCCATGCCCAAGCATTGTCCTCAACAGCTACACGAATAGATTGGTTATTGACATGCCGCCATGAGTAAAAATGGCACTGTCTGCTTTGCAGCAATATATTATCATCCGTACTGGTTTGTCCAAATCGAATGGGAATATTAGTATCATTGGCAACAACATAACGTGTCATAATAACAACGTTCTTATCATCTTCATTTAACGCTCTTGCCCATAAATATGCCGAAACAGAAAGAGTATGTATAATGGCAGGACTTATTCTTAGAAAAAATGGATTGCACGTTACTGAAACATTCATTTTCTCTGACATGGATAATTCTACTTTTCCTTCTAATGGATCTAATGTCTCGTGCATATTTAATAGTCCATAATCCAATACACGAATACTTAGAGTGCCACCCACGTCGAGCATCAAAGCTCCATTACTCCATCTATGGAGTACAATTATGGCCTCCTTATGTTCCAAAGACATGAAGCATTGCGTTTCCGGTATCATACTGTTCAGAGTATAGTTGTGCAATGGTTTAGGTAGATTATTGTAAAGAAAGGCATCGATATGATTGTAAAAAGCTATATGAATAGCACCGATATTCAATGCAGCTTGTAGATTTGGAATTATTGTAGGATTGAAGTAAGAATCGATTCTTAAGCAGGCTGCAAGAGCTCGTGCAGATACAAGTGAAGAATTTCCTTGTGGTGCTAAAACAACTCTCCATACACATGCTACTGCTCGACCTGGTGAATTGTCTGGCAAATCCAATCGATAACTATCAGTTTCGGATAAATAAAAGTCGACATAGCGTTGATAACATGTGTGACTTTCGCTCCAATACTCTACAGTACATGGAACTTTGGTATTTGCGACGTCCTCGTTACTGGATGTCTGCAAAGCATAAATTACATACAGTAAATGTGCCATAGTATTTTAATTCTAGTTCATGGTTAGGTTATGTAATGCTTAAAAGTTAATTAGAAATTAAACAATTACTTTAAATGGTACTGGAGACACGTGTAATCTGGTGAGAGTTCTTGGCTGTGGATATCTCCATGCCATAGCTTGTTGAGGATGCGTGAAGAATACCACCTTCAATAAGGATTTATATTTAAACAAAGTTGTAAAAAATAATAAATTCATACCTTAAAATTGGTAATATAGTAATTGTAATTCCATTCGAGAAATTTTTCATACCTGATATGGGAATGGTAGTTCGTCTGCATTTCCATCAATGAATTGAAAGGCTCCAGCCTTTAAATCATCTTTATAATGCTGTTCAGATATACGTCCACTTTGAATTTCAGTTATTTTATTTTCCACTGCTTGTGGGACAAACTGCCGTAATATCATTTGACAATCATCAATAACTGTCTTAACTATTTTTATTTGTTCAGGTCCAAAATCGAAATAGATACTATCACTGTCTGCTTGAATTTGTATTTGTGGGACAGAGTCAGGATCCTGCCATGCTTCCCAAAGCAGGTATACTGTGATATTACAGCACCATGGGTTTAAGAGAACTTTAATCTTTCCGTCTAATATCACTGATATTATGAAAGAGTCTAGCGCTAGATTTCCGTAAATTCTTTCGGGCCTGATAGCGGTAGATATATTTCCGGAAAGTGCTGAAAAGCTGATCATCGTTTCGGATCCCGAATCGGTTATCAAAGACAGAACAATTTGTTTTGTAGTCAAATTGATGTTTGGCACGTTATATTTTTTGGATTTTATTGAGGTTTTTTGTGGTAGGATATCATCTTCACTTGCACCTTTTGAAGGTGTTACAACGACATTTACGTCCGAGAAGCATGCTAAAACCTATTGGAGAAATATCAGATGTTTAAATTTTGAAATAAAATAGTCTTAATTGATTGTGTACGAAAACATAACAGTATGTACCTTATTTCTTATAGAATCAATCTGATTTAGTCGTGATAAAGAACAGTGTACTTTTGTAGGGCGTTCCATATTTATAAAGAATTCCGGCCTATTTCCATGACTTTGTTGGCATTTCACGATAAGGAATGATGGTGGAATACCAGTGTCAGGGTGAGGATCGCCGTTCTTTGTCTCAATCAGATGAATTTTGAAGTCTGTTGGATTGGGAATTGATGTCAATTCCTGAGCGTCATCGTGACCAAGTGATATTGCTATATCGAAGCAAGAAACCTACAGTAAAGTACAGGTATCAGTACACAACACACTACAGGTTTTAGCATACAAAATATTATTACATGAATAAATTATTATGAGTCATGGATAATTACTTGTACTTTTCTCATTGAACGTTGTTGAGAGACATAAACATTTGGTTGATTGATCATTACATATAATAATGGTTGCTTGATGTTGTTATTATCATCTTCATCGACCTCGTTAATATCCTAAATAATATTGAAAAATAATGCATCAGTATTATTTAGAATAAACGATTTTTAAAATCAGTTCATAGTACCTACCATAAGATATTCAGTGTTGGGGAGAGCTTGCTGTGCTTCATACAATACGAATGTAACTTTACCACAATTGAATAAGAATTCGTATGGTGGCAATGCAGAATGTTCATGAGGTAAAGATTTGCAGCCCTGAAGTGAAAAATATAAGACGAGTTACAATCATTTAAAGAGAAAAATGTTTAATAGACAAATACGGTATTGTTGGCCACACATTGCAATATATGTAAAAAAGATTAAAAATATTATTGCTAAATATACATACGACGATTGTGGAATTGACGCTAGACATTTCAAAGTCTACGCCACTGTCCTTAGTAAAATCTGCATCTGCATCATCAAAAAGTGGCTTCATACGAGAAATATTTGTTATGTTTGCTGTGAATTCACTGTGTATTCGTTGAAAACTTTTCACTGGCGAAGACGGTATATCAACAACTTCATGATCCTCTGAATATCCAATTAAGGTCTCTTTTAGTTCGCTAAAGAGGATAGATCCAAGCTTGATTTGATCTAAGTTAAATGTGACTTCTATATCAGTGAGGCAATTTACTTCCACAGCATTACCACAAACAATAGTGTCAGGTTTGTATATAGTTGCTGGTGCAACTATCAGGCAAAGGTCAAACCTATGTTCATATAACGAAATTGTTCATTGTAATAATTATTTAATTATGTTTTATAGTACTAACCGTCATTTTGATATATAACGTATTTTTATTCTAATTCAAATTTGTACTTAACAATTTTTCAATTTTACCTTGTGATCATAGGGAATGTAGAGAAATGTGGTTCTAAGCTGCTTCCGTTTCCAAGTTTGTTCCATTCTAGTGCAGGATTCTCATTCATAGTATACAAGTACGATTGTGACATTCTCTACAACAGAAAACAAAATCATTAAGTAAGTCTATGTAAGAATCAGAGATAATGCAACAATTTAAAATATTGTTACAGAATAGGACAGTCGATAATTTTAGCTACCTTTGTTACGCTAACTTGATAGTTCTTCCATGTTGTTGTATAAGCACATACACCCTTAATATTTATTTGATATTGTCGATCTTCAACGGCCGATCCTGGCACATTTAGTATATTTGCCTGAGCGGCTAACTGATAAATATCTGAACGAAGTGGTGTTCGGCATATGGGATTTTCTGCGTGTGGTGTAATAACAATGCCGTCCAACTATATTTCATAATTAATTACACAAATTGTTAGTTAGGTATTATATCAGGAAAGCTTTTGATTTAGAACGTAATATAATACAACCTGAAACATTAATAAATCATGAAGCAATCCATATCTTCCTGTCGTAGATGCTGGTAGCATGAGCCGGAAGCCTTTAAATTCCAAATATATTAAAGGCAATGAATCGTTACTTAAACTGGTAACGCCGACTATGGGGGTTGAAACTGTTTTTTCTTGAACATCCATCGCAACTTTAGTTGCAGGATTAATAAGACGTGTAAATGGTTTGACTAGTTGCATATACTTTGCTAGTATACTCAGTGGTAGTATGATATCCATCATTTGCATTTTAATGACTATTTCACTTATGTAGCGGTTTGTGTGCCGTATGGAGTCCGATTTGAAGTCATACTGTTAAATTAAAAGTGTCATCTGGATACTTAGATTATACTGAGGATATACAATTAATTTAATCAGATATAACTATCATTCTTACATCCTGAGCTTTATTTTGTCTGTGCGCACCCCAACGGGTATGCACGTTACCAGATTTAGCCCTTGTAAGCGTTAGGCTGAAGAAACCAGAATCTTCACCCTTTTCTAATGTATCCTCCCGTCCGCACATAACTAAACCTCCGTAATCCCCAAGATCCCAATTTTGAGCTTGAGGTGCTCTGGCGACAATATATACCATTAATGAAACAATAAAAGCAAAGAAACAAAAGGGAAACATTTTTATATATTAATTTTTTTTAATATTTAATGTACCTTGTGTAGTGAAAAATTGTGGCAGTCGTGATTTTATTCTTCAGTTTGAAGTAAACTGGTTGTAAATCTAGTGACGTTATAATATCCTCCAATTCCAACACTGATTTAAGAGATGAACTTGTCGACTGTCCCATCACATACAACTTCACAGATACTTTTGTAATTGTCCATTGTATCCATGCAGTTAATGTCAAATTATATTGTTCTGAAAATGTAAAGTAAACGTCATGTTCGAACTGTAAGTTATAAACTTGCATATAATATAATTTTAATTTTACCTTGCTCAGATTCTTCTTTAGATGTGGAAATGGTGGAAGCTGTGGTAGTATCTTCCACAAATGAGATGTGAGAATTTTGTGATACTTGCATGATATTCAACACCGTTAGAGCAATATTACTCATGAACGACACCTACATTATATAATAATAAATTTTGTACTGAACGATAAAGCCAATTATCGCAATAATTAATGACAAAAAATTTTTAGTTACAATTTTAATTAAATACCTGTTCTTCGGATACTGAGATAATTATAGGCGAAGTGTCTACATGAACGCACAAGGCAAGTGCTGTTACATTATTTTCCAATGTTGCTTTAGTTGCAGGTAATGTATCATTTGTTTGAGCTTTTGTTGTAAGGCCAATAGTTGCATTTAACGACACTTTTTTAATGAAATTCATTGGTGTTTCTTTCTGAAGTGTATAACAGTGAAAGTCGTTGATGGTCAAGGTCCATGGAAAGCTTTGTGTTTCTGCAGATGGAAAGATAAGAGATTCAACAGAGTTTTACATACTTGCTATTATTCAGTTATGATATATCACGAAATAAATGCTTTTAATAATAGACACTCACGCGTAGTCCATATAGCTTTTGGCAACTTTACTGGGAGCGCCTTCAAATAAGGCATCAACATTTCTGGCTGCACATTCACCGAATGCACAAGAATAACTGGCAATTTTATAACCAAAATTTGTAAATTTGGTGTTTCTTGTAAAGCCCGATCCTTGGCCTGTTCTATACCTACAGTATATAATATTGATTTTTTGTATCAAACGCATTTCCATTAGTTTTAACAATTACTGTTCGTGCATACCATGTACACCAATTCCACTCATTGTTTCAGTTGGAATATAAAGAATTATATGTCCAATATGACCACTTAATACAAGTCCCCGCCACCAGGGATATAATTTGATCATAGTGATCAATATTCCTGTTTTCTGTAAATTCCATTACGAACTATTACGCTTTCTATTATAAAATTTTTTTATAGAAATAAAAGGAATATATCTACCTCTTGAGTAGTAATATCATCGCTCTTTTCCATACATTTTTGGGATTCTTCGAGTTTAGAGGCAGTTTTCGAATCGTCTGTCATGAGAACTGATTTCCTTCTTTCCTGATCGGATGAACTGTGGACGCTTTCGTGTAAACTTGGAAAATTCTTTTTTCGCGTAGCAGTATCTGAGGATGTACCCTCAACTAAAGATTGCTGATTCTCTAGACGTGGAGCCTGTGTTGTACCCACTTTATAATAAGGAACTCGATATTGTAACCATTGACAAAGAAGAGGATCCAATGATCCTCTTATTTGAGCAGCTTGAAATGAAATAACTGGTGGATGTATCTGTTTCGCAGGATCTCTTGAAAATTGCACTATAGCCATTAATAATGCTTTACTGTCTTCCTCACTATAAATTATACAAATCTCGTTATAAAAAGACACATATATGAAAATCAGTAGCAAATTACCTATCATCGTCACTTTCTGGACCTGAGAGTATGATAGCCTGTTGCGAGTCATTCAGAGCAAAAATTTTGACAGATGTAATATTTACAATATTGCAAATTATCGCCAATGACGCCATGCTTTTGAAATTAATATTTTCAATGGATACCTCAAGATAAATTGGATCTATAAATAATAAAGTATTTTTCCAGAATTTGAAGGTTACAAAATATAAATTATGTTAATATTCGAGAGTTAAAATTACTTACTATTCTCACGACAGGCATCAGAAAGAAGAGAAGAGCATTCGAGTGGATTTGTCATATCTAGGGGATACAAAATAGAAGTCACCATCGAACTGGCGACAATAAGTTTTGCTTTGGTCCCTGTTATGGTTACAGCATCGATCTGAATGGAATGTGATACATGGATAAGATCCAAACTCCTCCAATATTGAGGGTATAGAATGCTTTTCTGGCTGTATTCTGCTTTACAAGGCATAACTATTGATGTGCGACACTTATTTGTTAACCGTAATTGGCTCCTTAAACCTTGCACCTATATAAATTAAGACTTATTTTTATCATCATTACTATCGGACTTATTTTATAATCTCTTTACCTCTGCATCGACAGTTCTATGACAGTAATTGAACATGTCTGGAGAAATATCAGTTTGTTTGGATGCACACGCAATGAGTCTAAATGGATACATTGGTTGTTCTATGTTTATATTCATTTTATCCCACTCTACAGTTAGAACTGGATCCTCGGTAAGTGCTGGACTTAACGGTGCTGTCTGTAATAGATGATTAAATGATAATACACTATAATTGCATTCTTAATACAATTCATTAATATGCGTATAGGGATTTCTTGTTTACCCGATTATCAATAAATTTACGTGGTCGAATTTGATTCGTAATACGATGGTTACTTGCTTGCAATTGTAGTGCACATTTTACTAGAATCACTTTCATTTCCACCATAGATATATTTTCGCGGAGTGCATCGTATTCTTCTACTGTTACCGGTGGTAATTCATCTATCGTTGGTTCTAAAATAATGATATATCGAATAGTTGAATCAAAGAAATTTGATTAAAAATTCATCCTTTTCAAATTTGTGTATGATATGAAACACTGGTTTTATACCTGGTTTTGGAATGATGTAGGGACTATAATCATATTTCATTGCAGCCTCTTTCATAGTTTCAATTCGATGAAATAATCCTGAACACAGTCTCACTATTAAGTCTCCAATAACGTATCTCTGTACACGACGTTCATGAAAATTGCTGCAAGTTTTATAAATATATCTGATTAAGTACACTGTAAAGTCAATGATACCTTAGATGGTTTTTCATCGCATGCTACTGATTTGTCCTCCACTTTTACTGAACTCGATAATAATTATTAAATAAAGTAATGTACCTATACTCAAAGTTGGACCCCAATTCAGATAATCTTTCTGGCGTGATATCATCGGGTAATTCAATATGATGAACATAATCCATAACAAGGGCTGGACATCTTTCTAATAAACTTTCCACTAAAAAAGTTCAATTTAAATAAGAACATATATATATATATATATATATATAATGGTTCTTGCAACTTGTTAATTTTCGCTCGGGACTCGAAAGACGTGTACTTAATTAATATTTCGTCATATCATTGTGTACATTATCAGTTCAAGAATTAATTTACGTGCAATAAGGGACAATGATTTAAAATGTAATGTAAAAAATTATATTGCAAAATAAATTTAAACATTAGCATATACTACATAATTATATAGCTTACCAGAAACAGTAGCTAAATGATAATCAATTCCTTGCTTGTATTCTCTCTTTTTACCCTTATTTTCTACAGCATCTTCATCGAACAAGGAATCTTTCAAATGATTTGTTTCTAGTTTTCCGGCAACTAGATACAGTGGTGGCTAAAACAGAATAATTTCCCTTCTTCCAAACTATTCATATTGAAAACTAGTTTGTTTAATGACGATTACTAAACCTGGGCACCGTCTATGATTTCTGCAAATCCACAGCTACACATTCCTCGTGGATAGAGCTGTATACTGCCTAATCCAACTTGAAAGGTAGTCATGGTAATGCCCTGTAGTAGTGCATCTATAACGACACCCGTTAATCGTAGCGAAAGAAATGATTTGTATCTGATTTTACGTGACTTATAAAACAATTGTTCCTTCACACTATCAATAGTCTGTGAAAAACCAAAACATTTTTTATTATAAAAACAGTTTATGAAAAGAAACCTGGATCTATAATTCAGTTTACAAACAGAAACTTACTTTAAACGTTACCGTGGCATCATCCACGTAAATACCAAGATGTATTGTGTGTCCTGAATAAGCCATCTGTTGTTCACTGGACCAATCATTATCCCAATCAACAGGTAAAAACGATGAGACTACATCCCAGGCCCAGCCACCCCATGTACCACCTTCCGAGGACATACCCACATCTTCGTCTAGTTCGTCTAAGAGATAAATGAAATATTTTTATGAGAATAAAAAAGTAAATTCATTGAGATGTATCCAGAATTATTAGTGCAAAACCTTGTGAAGCATCTTCTCTTTCTTCTACTGATGTTAGCGATCTTTCTTTGCTGACTGGTAATTGCTTAGACTGTAAAGCAAGTACCAATGCGACTAATCTAAGTAGCATAGGTATTTGCTGTTCGGTCATACTGAATTCCATCTTTTCGCAGTGAAGATCTAATCGAGTAATGGAAGCACGCTTAGCTGTGTTGCTATGATAATTGATGATTAGACGTATCATCATTGAGCATCGGTATAATACAGGGTCCTATAACAAATTTCACAAGTTTATATTTTGTTTTATTTGTAGCTCAATATTAAGCAAAGATTGTAATTGACTTACTTGATAAACTTCTATCTTTCCTGAAGCATCCATTTTATCTAGACAGAGCGTTAAGTCCTGTACTGTAATAATCTTTCGTAGCATAACTTCATAACTACTCACATCTATAAACGTAATAACACAATTATACTTCTATAAAGGCGTCTTGGTAATGAAAAATATATGGTCTTATTAAAGTTTACCGGTAAAGGTTGGTTCCCACTTGTCATTGACTGTTTGCATACTAAGAAATCGTATGTTGACACTAAGAACAATGTCTTCCTCCACATATTTTAGGATTAAATTATTGCAATTTATTGTAATGTTATTGACTACCTTAGTTACAATACTTTTAATGTAACCAGGAGGTGCTTCTTCTCTATACAACATAATATTTTTTTAATGAAATTAAATAAAAAAGTACTGATTATAATAAATATGGAATATTTTATTTTTTTTAAATACTTACTGTATCATACTTCGTTTCTTTTTTTGTAAGGAAGAAGTACTGTTTTCTGTCTGATTCTCATCCTTTAATTTCAAAATACACTCTAAAACAAATAATTCACATATTAATGAATAGCAGATATTCTATAGAGAATGTTTATAGATATTTATTATTCAAACAAAATGCTTACCTATTGTATTTATTGTGACGACTATTGGTTCTGAAGTAATTTTCACCCAAGGGACATGGATGAGTAACTCATGGATGTGGCCACTGACAAAATTGAATGGTAAATTAAGCTGTTCCTCCAAAACCTCCAATCGTAAATCAAGATTCTGAAAAGATGCGTCTCCACCCCACAATGATACCTAAAACACATATCATTAAATTTAAATTAGACATATTTATAAATTTAATTGTCAAGTATGAATGTAATAATACTGTTGGACTATGATAAATATCACTTTTGTAAGTAATAATTGGAAAAGAAAAAGAGTATTACTTATAATGTACTGTGTACATACCTGTGATTGCTCTGGTTTAAAATTTTTAACATATTTCTCCACATAACTGAGGATTACTGGAGTTATATATGATTCCAGTTTAAACATTGTTATTTTTTATTCAATATATCACTTATATTTCATAAACATTGTATTGACATCTGCGTAATAATACAGCAATACATATTTCTTGCATCTTTGAACAAGGTAATACTTTGTTATATTGCTATTTTGAAAAATATATATCTTTTGTCAGTTCAATTTTGTAATCAATTTTCACCTAAAAACAAAATTCAATATATAGAGATCAATATACTACCACAGTTATCTTTTGGTTTAATGGAGAAGGAACAGAGTATAAATTATATTGTCCAATAAACATAGATTTGCTACTTTCATTGCTGTTAGGGAACATTTCTTCAAAAAGTAGAAGGCAATATTTCCATTAACAAAAAGTTATGAAGTTAAAATATATATTTGGCGAATAAATTGTTGATGGAACTATTTTCATATTTACCATATCGTGAATGCCATGTCACATATTTATATGGTTATGACACAACCTCAAAACGGCACCTTCCTTAACGCGTCACACAGTGTCAGTCCTTAGTATATTTGCAGTATATGACATTAAAAATTAAACATTTAATTTCACATGGACGATTTACTATTGATTGAAAATTTATTATTTTTTCTTGCTTTACGACATCTAATAGATTGAAATTGGCAAATCGTTTAAACATTAAAAACAATACAATTATTAACAAATGTAGACTATACCGCACAGGTGCATTCACATTAGTGCATATATACAATTTGAAATTAAATACACCATTAAGGATTATTATCAATCTTGTAAGCTTGCAATTTATCATTAAATTTAAATTTAAATAAAAATATCCATGAACTTTGTTCATAAGAATATGTATATTCCGAATATAATAAAATAAGATTTAGTTTAATATTTCATACATAGTATATATATTATTACCATCCCAGGTAGCAATTTTTTCGGTGTTACAAAAAAGTCATCGGAATGGGTTACATATGTCTGCTAGAAAGTTACCTGTTAGCCGACCCATGTCCCAAAGTCATCTTTCGGACGCCGAATATCTTTAAGATACTTCTTTGGTAGACATATGTAACACGTTCATATGACTTTTTCATAATTTCAAAAAAATTGTTACCTGGGATAATTTACCTGCAAGGCTGGTGCATCTGCGAATAAGGTAGATTTCGATAACTAATATTATCAACATTAGAACAAAGAATTTTCTACATGTTTTGCCGTGGAAATTAGCTTTCTTTGTTGAGTGTAGTTAATAGTGTCGTTTTTGCGCCACATGTAATGCTTGCGTTGCAAAGTACACGAATAATAATTAGTTAAAACAACTGAAGTATGAGGTCGGGCAGGTAAAGCTTTTTCTTTCTCTCAATATTATTTCACAGATTATATAGATAAAAGGGTATTGTTATGTAATAATTTGCTATTTGTACAAACTGTCGTAACACTGATAGCTTACATAAACCTCAAACTGTTTAATAATATGTAAACTCAGAATTAACAGGAACTGGCACATGTCCCCTTGGGGATAAAGCTATAAGGGAAAGGAAGCAAGGAAGGAAGAATGAAAATGTATGCTCAGGTATGTTTTGCACCATATCAGATAATGGGGCAGTGAATATTTAAATATCGTTTGTGTAGTGATAGGCAAGTAGGTTTTATTACTCAGGTAACACATATGTGTTGTACAATAGTCATCTTTAAAATGTCCAATTCAACAGAAGTTGTGTTTTAGGCTACTTACGATACTGAGCTTGTTTATTATAGTAAGAAAATATCTTTTTATAATTACACTTTAATTGTTAAAGTTATTTTGTTGAAAAGATTTTCAACTAGTTAAGATACTTAAAAGTAGAGACACTTCGAACTTATTTGCTCTATTCTGTGGGTGTGTTCCGAAATAATTTGAACATGACGGGCATGGAAAGAGCTGTGGAGATAGACAGAAACGAGGAAAACGAAATATCAACATTAGTATTAATGAACACAATGATGTTCGAAAGCTCTTCTTCATCAGATACGTCTAGCGATGATGATGTGATCATCAAGAAATATCAGTGATCTCAAATTAAGGCCCATTTCCATCTATCGCCAATAGGAGCTGAGAAAAACGTGAAAAACGGTTTGAACCATACTTTTGACTTGTCCCTTACCTATGTATTGTAACATATTTTCTTAACTCGACACCGATAACGAAAAATCCGAAAACTAATTATCTTCGAGAACCAATCTACGTTACCTTCGGCCGTCCACCCTTCGCTCATGCTAACTCTGCCAAAACAAGAGCTCCGATCGAACCTATCAGAAGATACGATATCTTAACGGATCCTGTCGATTTTTGGGGGCGCGTGAAATCGAGAAGCGCAACCGTAGATGGTGATCTTTGGAGTCGTGTAAAATCATCAAACGCAACTGAATGTACGAACGGGAGCGGACGGTTACGGACGACACTCAGGCTGGCACTGCACGAGGGCATAGCACTACATTTCCGGAACATACCCAGAAAATCCATAGAATTTTCTGAATATAGCGAGAGCAACACGAGAACCTTTTATACCGTATCGAAAACACAGCTAGAAAAACTATCAGCAGATAGCACGGGAGTGCGAACCAACTCGAGGCACCTCGATCGGTGTCCCAAGACAGACTACTTTGACAATATTCAAATTCGGGAACTAATCATTCTGATTGGTCCAGATCCTTATAGCCGATAACTCTTATCCTTTCCTTCGAGTCATCCCTTTAAACTAAATCAAGAGTGTTCTTTAGCGAATCGGTACGTAACTTTTGGAAATCCTCCACGGCGACTTCTCCAGGGCATCGAGCGACCACATCCTCAACTCTGGTCAGGGGTTTTCTCGCCTGCCCTTAATTGTAACAAAACTATCCTCCGTCCGCTCTACAGCCCTTTGCCTCTCTCCAGAGGGGCGCCGGTATTTTACTCGGGCTTCTGCCGGTCCGTGGAGACGTCTCCCTCGAGTACTCTCCTCTGCCGGGCAGCTCGGTACGTTGAGACTATCCCTCCACGGCAGGTTCGAGCACCTCGACCTCAACTCAACAACAACGAGTCTTCCGAGAGCTTTGGCGTAACTAACCGAATCAACCCGAGAGCGTAGCTTCTGAGCAGGTTGGCGACTCGAAGAAAGCGAGAACGTTATCTGAGTCGGTAGCCGGAGTGAGCGTGAATCGAAAAATCACGTCACAACATATGTCCTTTTTTTCAACGTCAGAAGTACTGCCGAAAACAAGAATCAGTTCTTAGTTCACTGTTCAAAATGCAGCACTACACCTTTTTCATGAGCAGAAATTATCGCTAACGTTATTTTCAGTCCATTTTGTTGCTGAAATTGAGCTGCAAAGCGTCCACTGAAAAGGCACCTTAACGCACGGCGGCTTTATGGAACGCCAATGCAGTACTGGCAGTGATTGAAAACTGATTTCGGAACACACTCTATATCATAAATAGGCTTTAAGGGGTTAAAACTAAAGGCCGGACTTCATTATTCTCGTATGCTATAGTTACATTTTATTTTTTCTTAAAAAATTATGAATAAATATGACATAAGAAACACACATGACTAACTTCATTCAGTATCGTTTTTCCGACGATAATTGACATTTACCGGATAAAAAGCTATTGTCAAGAATTCGTATACTTGTCGAGTACGATAAATATATTGCAGCTATGGCTAATATCTTTGCATATTATGCTTCTCGTAATTATACAATGCCCGCTATTGAGCGGCGAATTGCAGAATTATTGGAAAGAAGAATCGGTGCCTTAGAAGGATTGCCAACAGAAACTACGAAGGAACGACTAGTGCGTATGAAGCTTATTGCCTGATAAAAATCATATTTAACAATGTATTTTGAATTACTCTATGATATCACGTATTGTTTACCACACAGGCAAAGTATAAGGAAAATCGGAACGCTCGGCAGGGTTGGCTGAAAACGACTCATCGCCATGTTTTGGAGATGGTGGCATATATATTAAATATCGATCCGTCCATATTAGAAGAAGGAATTATCGATAAGGACGAATATGTAAATGCATTCACTAGTTTCTTTGCCGAAGGTGGAAGACAAGCAGTAGTTATTTACTATCAGCCAATGCCACCACCATCCTTTGGTAATAAGAAATATTTTAGGCCTCCAATTTACCTTGTGTTTATACGTACCGGCTGCGTTTTAGATTCAGGACGTTGGACTGTGCAATATGATAACGAGCAAGAAATGTTGCGGTGCTGCGTAACAGATGGTTCCACTGAGAAATTTTGTGGGAAATGCGTTATTGTATATCGTCTGCGATCGAATGCCGATTTTGAATTAAAACAGTTACTCGAAGTAAGTTTTTGCGGGTGATAAAGAAATTTCAATTCAACTTGACATATTAATCATTTAATTTAATTGATACAGGAAACGTATTATGCATATGCTGAAGTGGATCCTGCGACCGGAAATGCTCTTGCTGGAATATCAGAACTTATTTCCCGTCTTAATGAACGTGCTATATCTGTTAATAACCAGTGGGGAGAGTTATCAAAAACGGAAGCTGGACTCAAGATAAAGCAGAACTTTATTGGAGACTTTAAAGATTTTTGTGATTTCTTAAACAGTAAGGATTTAACTTTCTTAACTAAGATTCTTAAATAGTAATTTGTATAATTTTCTATGGTATACAACGTTGTTATTAATTTTTCTATTCATCTGGAATTCAGTGACTAAGCTCGATTTAGAGGGTGCTGTCAAGTTTCATACTAATTGGGAATTATACAAAAAATATTTGTCAACGCCTGAACGTGTTATGAGTAACGCGAGAAATCTTGATATTATTCTTGAAGTTGAAGCTAACGTAAAATTATGGATGAAGAGTATGGAACGTGTATGTACAGATACGGAAGTCGATTATGATTTCGAACTATACTATACTTATGATAGGCCATCGTTGAGAGTCAGCAATTACGCAGAGAAACTGAAACAGTTGGACCAACTGCTGAACTGACATATTGGAGAAGAATTCTCGCACGGTTTTCATCGATCGTAGAGCATATCAAGTCACCATATACACAGAAATTTATTCAACTTTTGATTCAAGCTAAATCAAAGCTTATAAAAGTACATATGCAATAGCGCCTCATTGTTTTGGTAGAAGGCGTGCAACTTATTAAATTATATTTATCGTATAGAAATGGAGACGGCTGGATAATCATGTCACAACAGTACAGATATTATCTCAAGATAATGTACGGTATCTATATGCACTTGAAAAATTCACTCAGCCACTATATAGATTGGATCCAACAAAAATAGGAGATTATCTGTCTGGATTGATGTATGCAATAAGAATGATTTATGCAACGTCACGATTTTTTAATACAAGACGTATGGTGACGGCGGTTTTTGTAAAGGTACAATTTTAATAATTATTCGGAATCTATTTCAGTAGGTATTATATCCTGATTGATCAATGGCTCTAAACATGAACTATAGCAAATATAGTTAATATATGTAACACGAGTTAAATATTATTATACTAATCAATTTAATAATAATTGATATAATTCTAGATGACGAATCAAATGATTTTAGCGTGCAAAGCCTATTTAACTAAGAACGGTACGATCCAGATATGGGATGACGCTAAATGTGATATGATTTCGAGAATGCAGGTGATGATGATGATAATAATAATAATTGTTATTCAATATTAACAACAATTTTTATCTCAATCAGAATTGTATGAAATTGTATCAGCAGTATTACGACTGTTACAATAAAATGCGTAAAAAGGTAAAAGAGAGTCCAGACGAAAAACCCTTTGAGGTCTCTGAAATGTACGTTTTTGGAAAATTCAAAACATTCAATATAAGAATCAATAAGGTAATTACTATCTATTGATTATCTATTGACGCGATTGAATATATCTACGCAAATAAAACGTCGCATGTACGAATTAATTATTTCAGCTGATAGACGTTTTACAATCTGCAATCATGTACTCTATTCTGCATAGTTCAACTATAGAAGGAATTGATGTCTTTGCACAAAAGTTTTCCGGTTTTTTCCAAAAAATTGCGACGCAGTCTTACGATCCCCTAGATCATAGAAAACTGTATTTTGATTCGGACTATGATGAATTTAAGAAAAGTGTCATGGAAGCAGAAATGGAACTACGGAACTTTTTCTTCAAAACAGTATCGGTGGTACCAGACATAGTGGAGGCATTGCGATTAGTAAACAGGTAAAGTTTCTGAACAATACAGTTTCCATAACAGAATAAAGTTGCAGACACGTTACTCAAGAGAAGTGGTCATAACTAGTGAAGATTTAGGAATTCTTCTTTTATACGGAAACAGTATCCATTTGATAATTATTTATTTAGATTTCAGAAATTAAATTTAAAACGTCTGAGAATCGATCGTAAATATTTAGAGCTCGTTATAATGTACCAACAAGAAGTTGAACGAGTACGTGATAGATACAATGAGGATAGATCGGATCCTCCATTACCACGCAACATCCCACCAGTTGCTGGTCGAATTTTATGGATTCGTCAACTTTATAGACGCGTCGAAATGCCTATGGATATCTTTAAAACACGTAAACGAGTGGTGATGCATGAAAGAATGCAAAAATGCATTAAAATATACAACGCGCTTATCAGCGTCTTCATACATTATGAAATAATATATCATAAAGCATGGTACGACTCCGCTGATATCGTAAGTTGCACAATATATTAATTATTAACTTATCCGCACATAATTTATACTTACATATAAATATTTGATATAGGTACGCTTAGCTCTCTCATCGCCACTGCTTATCCGTCATCCGAAAACTAACAAGTACTGTTTAAATTTCGATCCTTACATTCCGGAAGTGATACGGGAGGCTGAGCACATGTCCAGATTTGGATTAGAAGTACCAGATTTTATACAGATAATAACATTTTGCAAGGAAAAAATATTTTCTTCTTATGAAACCGTAAAAAAATTAGTAGAAGAGAACAATGATTTACGGTAAAATTAATTAAAATTTTATACAGACGACGTTAATTTATATGGATTTAATTCCATTATTGTAATTAGGCGGTCCATACCTGTGTTATTTTTGAAACTGATGAATTCCGCATTCGTAAAACTTGAGTTGGCTTTTCAACCTTGTCTGTCAGTGGTTACGTGGGCTTCATTGAAGATTCCTCAAGTATGCGCCGACATAAAGAACTCAATCAGGGACGTGGAAATCTTTGCTAAAGAAGTGAAGGATATGAAGGAAGCCAGAGTGGATGAAGTATTCGAGTCCATAGCGGAGACGAAGCTCATAAAACTTGTGAATTATCCACAAAGTGCGATTCAATTCTTGACGGACAATTTATCCTTTAGAAATATAATAGCGGTGGAATTGGAAATAAAATCATCAGCCGCTGAGAAGGCTGTCATAACTATCATTAATAAATTTATGGACTTAATAACGGATCCAAATGTCGATGATATAAAGTATAATTGGATGGATCAAGAAAAAGCAAACAAACAAGTTGGATCACAGACGAAATTAACAAAAGGACCCTTTGAACCAGGTATGAATTTTGGGTTGTTGAAAATTCTACGAATTATACAGTTGATGTTTTATAACTTTTAAAGGTTTTGGAAATATTGATAGAACGAACAAATCTAATATACAACGGGTACATAACGACTGTATGGAAATGTTTGCATATTTCAATTTGAAATTAGTCGAAGCTTTAGTCAAGTGTACCAAAATTTCATTAGACACTTTGAGAAAACGTGTCGGTACTTCGAGGTTTGTAAAGGATATTTATAGTCGAATGGATAAAATAACAAGTATTGTGAATATTTTTCAATTTTTTTTTAACATTAGCAACCGCTTTGATAAGTCTTACATTATGTATGTAACTCGATATTACGAATTTTAATGCGAAATGAGAAAGTTTCCTGGATCTTCGTTTTAATTTTAGTGTATTGCTGCGAGAAAATATTGAAGGAGGGGAAGCTCCAATAATGTCAACTCAATTTGTGCTGCAAATACCCAATATCGTTATAATGCCACCAATAGAGGAGATGCAGCACCATTTTGCAAGAGTAATAACAAACTTAATAGAGACCCATAAAGGGGTGATTATGTGGGGGCAGAGATACTCACCGACGCCCAAAAACAGAACATCCCTTGGAATTGATATAGATGATGGTATAACATTATCTTGATAATTATTAAGAAACTATTATATATATTTCTTACGTAACAGATAATGTACAACCCTTAAAAAATTATCATCAAAGCGTCGTAGAACATAAGGAAATTATTCGCTGTTCTATGAGCTTACAAGGAGCAATGCTTATGGTAAAAGACGACATAACAATGCTTGGAAATGTGAGTCTGATTTATTGAAATTAAGAAATTGATAGATATTCTATAAAAATTTACGTTTGAAATTTTCAGTCATATTTACGATACTCTTATCTTTGGGCGGAGGACAGAGTCTCGCAAATTCAAAAATTCGTAGACTCAGATCCCATAACTCAGGAGATAAAAGAGAAATTGATGGAGTACGAGGAAATATCTGCTGAAATAAAAAGTCTTCCAGATCATCATATAGTCGGTCCCATTCAAATTAATATGGGTAAAGCGCCTTGGTATATTGCGAACTATATGCTTCATTAAAGACGTCATTTTATATAGCTGGACATTACAAATTTTTCATAGACAAATTAAAGTTAGCATTACTGGTTGAATCCGGCGCTTGGAAAACATCCTTGGGCATTATTCTCTCAACGACCTACAAGGAAAAATTACGACGAATTACTGATTATATTAATGATAAGAATAAAGTCTTGGCTCGCAAGATAAAGGACCTCGAGGATGTTAGAGTGGCTATGAAATGTCTTGGGCAGATAAGGGATGATTTTATATCTTTGGACATGGAGTTAATATTAATCGAGGAGACATACACTTTAATGGGAAAGTTTAATATTGATGTCACGAAGGAAGAACAAGATACAGTTGACAGTTTGCGCTATAATTTCACCAATATGTTACACACGGTAATGATAATAATTAATACTAATAATTTATTTATATAAAAAATCCCTAGCACTGCTATTCCTAAGACAGCAAGCAATCTATATTATTATACAAATATTTGAAATCTTAATAAATTTTCTAGGCGAAACAGGTTCAAGCAATTATATGCGAGATGCAAGAACCCCTCAAGAGAGAATTAATTGATGGCGTGGCAGTTCTTAAGAAGGACGTGGCTGAATTTGATTTGGACTTTGAAATTAATGGACCAATGGTCGAAGGGATAGCAGCTAAAGAAGCGAGTGAACGGTAACGTAACAATGGTGATGTTATAGAAGATTTGAGATAATAAGAAAAAGCAAATAAATACAGATATACTACAGTACTTTGTTTCTTAAAAGAAAACTGAAATCATATATTTATTATTTCAGTGTTATCTTGTTTCAATCGCGCTTTGACGAATTATGGGAAAGATATGAAACGTACAGCAGTGGCGAGACCTTATTTGGAATGGAAGTAACTGAATATCCGATATTACAGCAACGTAAAAAGGAATTTAATTTATTGCAAAAACTTTATGGTTTATATTTGCAAGTTATGCGCTCTATTGATGGTTACTTTGAGATTCCTTGGTCAGAAATAGACACGGACTCGATTATAGCTGAACTGACTGACTTTCAGAACAAGTATGATTTTTTAAATACTTTTTTTAACTTATAACTATTTAATGAACAATAGTTTAATAATTTGTATTATTTTAGATGTCGTAGGTTACCGAAAGGTATGAGGGAATGGCCGGCTTATATTGATTTGAAGAAAAAAATTGATGATTTCAATGAAACCTGTCCCTTGTTGGAACTGATGGCTAATAAAGCCATGAAGGAACGTCATTGGGAAAGAATGTCAAAGTTATGTAATTATTTCTTCGACATTGAATCAGAATCTTTTACATTGGCTAATGTTATGGAAGCACCATTGTTAAAACATAAGGACGAAGTAGAGGTTGTATTACTATAAACTTTACACGATTTTCTATAATATTTATAACTAATACCGTACAATTCCCATAGGATATATGCATAAGTGCCGTAAAGGAGAAAGATATCGAAAGCAAATTAAAGCAAGTTATAGCCGACTGGGCGATTGTTAATTTACAATTTACAAACTTTAAACAGCGAGGAGAATTGCAACTTAAAGGTGCGGAAACTGGAGAAATAATAGCACAGTTGGAGGATAGTTTAATGATCATCAGTTCATTGATGGCTAACCGGTACGTAATGTTTTTATTTATTGAATTATTAATAAATGCAATATCAGTTTAGTGAGTTATTTTTAAAAATAAACTGATTTCATAATAGGGATATATAAATATTGCTTCAATTTAATTAACTGATAATGAATATTAACCGATGATATACTTTGTAGCTACAATGCACCATTTAAAAAAGAAATCCAACTATGGCAAAGTAAGCTGAGTAACACTTCAGAAATATTGGCAAAATGGTTGAACGTACAAAATTTGTGGGCCTATCTCGAAGCTGTTTTTATTGGCGGCGATATATCCAAACAGCTTCCAGCTGAAGCGAAACGTTTTAACGTGAGAGATTTTATTACACTTACAGTTTTTTCGTTATTTATAATATTGACATTTTCTATCCTGGGTAACGTATCGGTCTTAATTCTATTCAGAGTATCGATAAATCCTGGGTTAAGCTTATGTACCGCGCACATGAAAAACTTAACGCAGTGGAAACATGTACAGGAGATGAAACAATGGGTCAGTTCTTACCACATTTGCTGGAACAATTGGAGTCTTGTCAAAAATCACTAAGTGGGTCAGTAAAATTACTATATTAATTCAACTTTAATTATGACTACCGAACGTTACATGTTAAATAATTGAAGAACCTGTGAAACTACAGTTGTGATAATTAATACATGGATTTATGTTCTTCCAGTTATTTGGAAACAAAACGAGTGATATTTCCAAGATTCTGCTTTATTTCGGATCCCAGTTTATTGGAAATACTCGGACAAGCGGCTGATTGCCATACTATACAGAATTATCTGGACGGCTTCTTCGATAATATTGGAAAGGTGTAGATTTATGAATATTTGTATTTCCATTATGTGCTAACTGGGTGAATTCTACTGCAGCTGGATTTCTCGGAGAAGGAATACGAAAAAATTATCGCTATGTATTCGAGAGAGAATGAGAAAATTGTGCTTGAAAAAGAAGTCGTGTGCACTGGTGGTGTTGAGAATTGGTTGAATTCACTGTTGAAGATGCATCAGCAATCGGTTGGCGCTGTTATTGCGCAAGGATTACAATTACTATCTACCCCTGAAATGGAAATATTAACGTTGATAGACACATCTGTTCTTCAGGTACACGTGTATTTTATTATGTCGAGTCAAATTCATTATCTTAATTAATAACTCGAATATTTTTTTAATGTATGCAGGTTGGTTTGTTGGCTATTCAAGTGTTGTGGACGAGAGACTCGGAAATTGCAATTGTTTCTGCTAAACGAGATAAATCAATAATGAAAAAGACCAATCAATGGTTTTTGGAATTATTAAATGGACTTATTGAAGTAACTGTAAAGGACCTTTCGAAATATGCACGTGCAAAATATGAAGCTTTGATTACAATACACGTCCATCAAAGGTATGATTTATATTATAATGCATATCGATATAGAAAGTAAAACTCTGATAATAATTCCATAAATATTATATATATATACAACTTTTTTTAAAGAGATATATTTGATGAATTATGTCGTTTGAAAATAAGAAGTATTCAAGATTTCGAATGGCTTAAGCAGGCAAGATTTTATTTTGACGAGGATACCGAAGATGTACCTATTAGAATCACTGATGTAGATTTTATTTATCAAAACGAATTTTTGGGGTGCACTGATCGACTCGCTATTACGCCACTTACTGATCGATGTTACATAACTCTTGCTCAGGCAGTTGGTACGTTATAATTGAGAGCAAAAGTGTAAAAGTAATACGTAGCTAATGGTACAAGGAACATTCGAATTAACAAAAGATATTCTAAATAGTAGAAAATAGGAAATAATAATTTTGTATTTAGGTATGAATTTTGGAGGTGCTCCAGCTGGACCAGCTGGCACTGGTAAAACAGAAACGACCAAAGATATGGGTAAAGCTCTTGGGAAATATGTAGTTGTATTCAATTGCTCCGATCAAATGGATTTTCGTGGATTGGGCAGGATTTTTAAGGTTTTATTATTTTAAAAGCTGAACTCTGAATTATTTATAACTGCGTTTGATAATTTATACATGTTAAGCTTGGTACTGGATATAATATAGATTTAATACGTTTTATAGGGATTGGCCCAGGCTGGAGCTTGGGGCTGTTTTGATGAGTTTAATCGGATCGATTTGCCTGTTTTATCTGTCGCTGCGCAGCAAATAGCGATTGTATTAACAGCGAGAAAAGAGAGAAAGACATCATTCGTATTTAGGTAATATTATTCTTGAAGGATAATATTATTCTTTTTAATATTTGGTTTATTCGATTTCTTTATTATATTTTTACAATCCGTAGTTATATAAATACCGTCATTATTAAAGGGCTATTCACATTGCAGCGACGGCGAAACCTATTCCATTGATTATGAATTTGGATTATTCATTACGATGAATCCAGGTTATGCAGGACGCCAGGAACTACCAGAAAATTTGAAAATACAGTTTAGAAGTGTAGCAATGATGGTACCGGACAGACAGGTGAAAAATTTACCTTATAACTAACAATTTGTTAATCGAATAGGTACGCCATAAATATATAATGTTCAACATAATATTATATTTTTAGATAATAATGCGAGTAAAATTAGCTGCATGCGGCTTCAAAGAAAACGTTATGTTATCTCGCAAGTTTTTTACATTGTATAAACTTTGCGAGGAACAGCTCAGTAAACAAGTCCACTACGACTTCGGTTTGCGAAATATATTGTCATGTTTGCGAACTCTCGGTGCACAGAAACGTGCGCATCCCGGTGATTCAGAAGAGACGACTCTAATGAGAGTTTTACGGTAATTTACAATATAGTAATAAAATAATTAGTTCTGCATGGAAACACAATTCTTGTACGATAATAAAACTATGGGAATTAATCTTTACATCATTTCAGAGATATGAATTTATCAAAATTAGTAGACGAAGACGAACCTCTCTTCATGTCGTTAATTGAGGACATGTTCCCAGGAATTAAATTGACAACTCAGACATACAAGGAATTGCAGAAAGGAATAGCAAATGCTACTACTGCCCTTGGCATAATGAATCATCCGGAATGGAATTTAAAAACCGTCCAAGTACCAAACGATAAGGCCATACAAATTTTTAATAAATAAAATTTATAAATTTTATATTTATTTGTAGTTATACGAAACATCTCTAGTTCGGCATGGCTTGATGGTACTTGGTCCGACAGGATCTGGAAAAACAAGATGTATGTGGGCGCTAATGAGAGCCATGACGGAGATGGGAATACCACACAAGGAAGTTAGAATGAATCCCAAAGTGTGTATAGAAATAAATAAATATTAAGACTGATTAAAGCTACTGATAATTGGTATATATAACGATTTTATTAAAACAGGCTATAACAGCATCTCAAATGTTTGGAAGACTCGACGTAGCAACGAATGATTGGACTGATGGAATATTTAGTACATTATGGAGACGTTCAACTCAACTAAAGAAAACTGATAATCTCTGGATCGTATTGGATGGTCCAGTGGATGCTGTATGGATTGAAAATTTGAATTCAGTTCTCGATGATAATAAGACACTGACACTGGCGAATGGGGACCGTATTATCATGGCATCAAACAGTAAACTGGTGTTCGAACCAGATAATGTTGATAACGCATCGCCCGCGACTATTTCGCGAATGGGAATGGTCTTTGTTAGCGCTTCCGTATTGAAATGGAAACCAATACTCGAGGTGTGATATTCGTTTTATCCCTTAATAGGCTTCCGGTGTTGCTTTTCGTGTTGAGCGCTTGGAAATATTTTTTTATCAACAGGGCTGGTTCAAGCGACGTTCGAGCCACGATGTTGATGTTCTTCGTGAACTTTTTGATCGCTTGTACGGGGATGCACATACGTTTGTTCAAACGAAACTTCAAGCAAAAATGTCGCTTTTGGAAGCACTATACATACGGCAGTGTATTGATTTATTAGAGGGATTGCTTGCCTTTGATTCTGACCCGTCCAGTAAGATTTTATTTTTAAAAATTTGGCAATATTTATTGTTAATCGTTCAACTTATTTTTAGAAACTGTGGAATCTTTGAGCGAGTCGCATATTGAAAGGCTTTTTTTATTTGCCGTTATGTGGAGTTTGGGGGCTGTTCTTGAACTGGAGGATCGCAACGCATTGCAAGAATTTGTTTTGTCTCATGAGTCAAAATGCGATTGGCCAAAGTGTGCAGTGCGTATAAAATTACATAGAAAGAATATGAATGTTAAGAATTAAGATAATTAACAATAAGTTAATGTGTTCTAGGATGATGAAATAATTTTCGAATTTCTTGTTTCCGAGAAAGGAAATTGGATACATTGGAATGAAAAAGTCCCTGTTTTTGAGTATCCATCAGATAGTGTTTTGGATTATTATAAAATTTTAGTACCAAATGTGGATAACACGAGAACCTTGTTTTTAATTGACACTATTGCGAAACAAGAAAAAGCTGTTCTTTTAATTGGTTTGTAATAATTTTTCGATAAATATTATTTCTCATTAATCGCTTTTCGAAAAATCTAATACTCTTGATCTCATTGAGAAAACATTCCTAAATTAAATGCATTGAATATATTTTTGACTGGTTTTCGTATTTTATATCCCAGGTGAACAGGGCACAGCAAAGACAGTTATGCTGAAAAGTTATATGTCCCAGCATGACCCTGAATATCATTTAAATAAATCCTTCAATTTTTCATCGGCATCCACCCCCAATATGGTTCAGGTAAGAAAATATCATATTTATCAAGGGTAGAATTAAATTTCTTCAATTCGTTCCTCGCATGTCACCAAATAAATGTCTTACAAATAATATGCGCATAAATAATAAATTCTTTCCAACTTCTTGTAGCGCATATTTGAAAGTTACGTGGAGAAACGCGTAGGAACAACTTACGGTCCTCCTGGTGGTAGGAAAATGACTGTCTTCATAGACGACATAAATATGCCAGTGATAAATGAATGGGGTGATCAAGTCACAAATGAAATCGTTCGACAATTAATGGAATACAAAGGGTTCTACTCGTTAGATAAACCCGGTGACTTTTCATTTATTCAAGACATTATGTTACTCGCTGCCATGATACATCCTGGCGGTGGACGCAATGACATTCCACCGCGATTAAAAAGGCAGTTTAATATATTTAACTGCACTTTGCCATCGAATAAGTCGATGGATACGATTTTCAGTAAGTATCCTATAAAAAAAGTCATAGCCTCCTCAGTTCTGAAATATATTTTTCCCTATAAATGCTTTTATGGAAATACATTATTCATATTAATTTCAGGCGCCATAGGAATGGGTTACTTTTGCGATAGCAGATTCTCGGATGTCATCGTGAATTTCTTACCCAAGTTAATTCCATTAACGCGAGTTTTGTGGCAGCAGACTAAGATCAAGATGCTACCCACTCCGGCGAAGTTTCATTACGTCTTCAATTTGCGGGATTTGTCGCGAATATGGGAAGGAATATTGAGAATCGAAAGAGACGAGTGTCAAAGTATCACGACATTATTAAAACTCTGGGATCACGAATGTACAAGAGTTATATCTGATCGGTATGTGAAAGGATAATGAAAGTTATTAAAAAAGTTGTCGAATCTTCAAATCAGTCCATGAATTTGATCTTAAATACATCTTACAGATTCACAAATTTTGCTGATAAAGAATGGTTTCAAAATACAATGAGGTTCACAGCTGAAAAATTACTTGGTTCAGATTATCAATATTATGCACCAGTGGAAACTTACTTTGTTAACTTTTTGCGAGAACCTCCGGAGCCAACGGGCGACGAACCAGAGGATTATGTTATCGAAGCTCCAAAAATATACGAGGAGATACCTAGGTATTGGAACATAAATTGTCGATAACTTATAAATAATTTTTAGAACTCTTAAATTCATATGACTTTACATAATTGCAACTAGTACAATATAATTATAGTATTTTACTTGAATACATTGTGTTACAATAAAAACTTAATCCATTTATTGTTTTGTAGCTACCAAGTTGTCATAGCAAAAGTTCATCAGAACATGGAACAATTCAACGAATACATACGTGGCATGCACCTTGATTTGGTCTTCTTTCACGATGCTCTGGTGCACTTAATAAGAATATCAAGAATTCTTGGTGTACCTAGAGGAAACGCAATGTTGGTTGGCGTTGGAGGATCCGGAAAGCAAAGCTTGACAAGACTTTCATCCTTTATTGCGGGTTTCAACTTCTTCCAAATTGTCTTGACACGGTATTGTATATACAATGTAAAATATAAAAAGAATATCTAGATGAAAATTATTTAAAAAGTGTCTGGCATATAATATTAACCAATCATAACTCTTGTGTCAGTGTCTAAAGAGATATTATTTTTTGCATTGAGTAATTATGCTAATAAACCTTAAAGTTAATACCACAAGAATCGTTTTCTCCTAGATCTTCTAGTAACATGAATTTACTTTACTCTTCGCATTCTAGGAGTTACAATGTCGGAAGCTTGATGGACGACTTGCGTAAACTGTATCGGGACTCTGGAGCTGGTACCAAGGGAGTCACCTTTATATTCACTGATAATGAAATAAAGGATGAGGCTTTCTTAGAATACATTAATAACGTCTTAAGTGTCGGTGAAGTCGCCAATCTTTTTGCGAAAGACGAATTGGATGAAATATTGACGAGCGTTGTGCCTCTTATGAAAAAGGACGATCCAAGACGGCCACCGACGCCTGATAATTTATACGATTATTTCATATCAAGAGCTCGAAATAATTTACATCTGGTGCTCTGCTTTTCACCGGTTAGTACGCGTAAGCTTGTTTGCATGCAAAAGACCATACATTGCTATATGTATAATTTATGAGTTACAATCCACTGAGGTTGCAACGCAGAAATAACATGCACATCCTCATTCGGAGTTGCATGAGAAATAATATTTTCAGATAGTTTCTTTTTTTTTCATGTAATATTTATGTACGCGTTGCAGGTTGGCGAAAGATTTAGATCAAGATCGTTAAAGTTTCCTGGCCTCATATCTGGCTGTACTATGAACTGGTTCACCAAGTGGCCGAAAGATGCGCTCTGTGCTGTCAGTGAACACTTTTTGGGTCATTACAAAGTAATATGTTCTGCGGAAATTAAACAGCAATTAATTCAAGTAATGGGTGACGTGCAGGATGACGTTGGCGATACTTGCGTTGACTATTATAACAGGTTAAAATTGTTAACTCCATAATTTTAATTATATTAATTGAAGATGCCGTGGAGTGTTGTGACATATGTAATACGTTAGATTTTATTATGTTGGCATGAAATTAATGAGACACTCTAGAAAACTCAACACATGTCATTTTTTTAAATTAATTGTTTTTGACCATATTCTATTGTATATATCCACAAAGCGGAAGTATCTAGAATGTTCTACAATATACTAGAATATAGTAAAAAATAATTAATTTAAAAAAGAACACGTGTGGAGTTTTCTAGAGTGTCTCATAACTTTCATGCCAACCCAATACAAGTTTGATTTGATTAATTATTTGACAGATTCCGCCGGCAAACATTTGTCACTCCAAAATCGTTTCTATCATTCATCGATGGTTATAAAGTAATATATAAACAACGTCTGGACAATATAAATACAATGGCTTTTCGAATGAGCAACGGTTTAAGTAAGTTAGTCGATGCAGCAGCACAAGTCGATGAGTTGAGGAAAGTATTGGAGAAGAATCAAGAGGAAATCGCTGTGAAAAATATACAAGTTGAAGCAGTAAGTATATGTTATCGGGTTTGCTCATTTTATTGTCAAAGTATTTATTATCGATACAAATATATATTTCACGTATGATCATTTTAATCGATTAGATACTCATTACGGTAAATGAGAAAAAGAGAGACGCGGAAACAGTTAAAGCTCACGTTCAGACGTCGAAGGACGAGGCGGAAGCACTCTTGAAAATAATTTCGAAAGAAAAGGCCGTCGCCGAAGAAAAATTAAAAGACGCAGAACCGGCTTTGCTCGAGGCTGAAGCTGCGCTTCAGGTGGATGATTTTAATTAGCAATGCCCTAATTGTCAGTTACATTGTTAATGTGCTATTATTAGACCATCTCCTCATTTTTGCTCATAGACTATAAAAGCTGCTGACATCTCCACAGTACGTAAATTAGGAAAACCACCGTATTTAATTACCCTCATTATGGACTGCGTATTAATTTTGTTTGGGAGAAAATTGGAACCCGTGAAACCCGATCCAGACAAACTATTCTTATGCGCTTCTTGGTCCGAAGCATTGAAGGTAAAATTTAATATCCTGATTTAATTTTATTACGTCATTTTATTAAATGGGTAAATAAAATTGAGGTTTAACTTTATTGACGCTTTTAATTTTATTTTAATTCATTTCTATGGACAGATGATGGCTGACACAAGATTTTTATACAATTTACAACATTTCCCAAAAGACAATATCAATGGTGAGACTGTTGATTTAATGAGGCCGTATTTGAATTTCCATATGTACACTTATGAAGCTGCGATGCAAGCTTGTGGAAATGTTGCGGGCCTTATACAGTGGACTATATCTATGGTTACGTTTTATGGCATAAATAAGGATGTACTTCCTTTGAAGGTGAAAACAAGATATAATAAATTAAAATAGAGAAGACCTTAGCGTATGTTGTTAAATAATTAAGGTATCGTTGTCATGTGAAATATTTTTAGGCAAACTTAGCAGTGCAGCAGGCTAAACACGATAAAGCTAATCGTAATCTGGCGGATGCGGAAAAGCTTCTTAGAGCCAAAGACGAGGATTTGAAGCAAGTGCAGAAAGAATTTGACGCAGTGATGAACGAGCGTCAGGTATAACTTTAGAAATTTTTTAAAATTTCAATGGAATCGAAGATTCTAATGACGTAGAAATCAAATTTTATTGACAAAAGGTAACAGATTGTTTTTTCATCTTTCAGAAAGTAGTCGATCAGGCCGAGGCTTGCCAAGCAAAAATGGATGCTGCCACTGCCATGATCGACGGATTATCGGGGGAACGAATCCGATGGACTGATCAATTGGCAACGTTTAAGTCAGAGGTCGACAGACTCATTGGAGACGTATTGATTTTAACAGGATTTTTATCGTACTGTGGACCTTTCAATCAGGAATTTCGAATTCTACTACAAAGGAAGTGGTTCGAGTTTCTACAGAGTCGAAAGATTCCTGTTTCCGTCAGCATAAACATTATAGACTCACTGACAGATACAGCTACGGTTAGTGCATTAACTTTTTTTTTTACTTGGTATAGTCTTTTCGATTGTGGTATTGTAATAAAAGAAAGTACAATTTGTGACGAGACTCCACAGATAATTTTAATAATCGGAACAGCCGTAACATACGTTTATTACCTTTGTTATCGTTAGACTGGCGAATGGAATTTACAAGGACTTCCGAACGATGAACTTTCTATACAAAACGGAATAATTGTAACAAAGGCTACGAGGTATCCGTTACTAATTGATCCTCAGCTACAGGGCAAGACGTGGATTAAAAATAAGGAGAAAGATTTTGATATGCAGGTATGAGTGTTTATTACGACAATTAATTGAGTTAATTGAATATAATTATAATTAGTTTATATCTACTATACTTTTTAATAATTTTATATATTTTTCCTCAATGCTTCTGACCTCTCGATTTTAGTTGACACTGTTGTCACACAAGTATTTTCGAAATCACTTGGAAGATTGCGTCTCAATTGGTCGACCATTGCTGATAGAAGATGTAGCCGAAGAATTAGATCCGGTATTGGATAATTTATTGGAAAAAAATTTTATAAAAATAGGAACATCCTTGAAGGTACATTGTATTAAAAATTTATCGAAATTTTTCAATAACATTAATTTACGCAAGAATATACTTTTGAATTTTTCTTCTTATTCTCGATACGTTTAGGTGAAACTTGGTGATAAAGAAGTTGATATACATAAAGACTTCCGACTATATATCACAACAAAACTTCCTAATCCATCATATACTCCAGAAATATTCGCTCGCACATCGATAATTGACTTCACTGTTACAATGAAAGGTACGATCAATTAGATGTTGAAAAAAGTTTGTTTTTTAATGTGTTTATCCGCAATATAGGATTAGAGGATCAGCTGTTAGGTAGAGTGATATTAACTGAAAAACGAGAATTGGAAACTGAAAGAACACAATTAATCACGGATGTTACTGCGAATAAACGTAAAATCAAGGAATTAGAAGCAAACTTACTTCACAAATTAACGACGGTTCAAGTGAGTTTAATTTCTTTCAGCATTCATTAAATCAATTGCAAGATAAAATTTCAAAAATAAAGTAAAATCATTTTGTCTCTTCAATTTATACATTAAATAAGCATTTCAAACGTGTAAAGATTACAATGAATTTCATATTGTTTAATTAATTCTTAAAAGGGGCCTCTCATCGAGGACGTCGAGTTAATGTCGGTCCTGAACAACACGAAGCAAACGGCTGCCGAAGTTAATGAGAAACTTACTATCGCGAGGGATACAGAAATCAAAATTAATGCAGCTCGAGAAGAGTTCCGACCAGTTGCAACACGAGGCAGCGTCCTGTACTTTCTAGTTTGTGACATGGCGCAAGTTAACTGCATGTATCAAACAGCTCTCGTCCAGTTCTTAGAAAGATTTGATCTATCAATGGCGAGGTAGATAATTTCATATTATTATAGCCATAAATATTAACATTTTATATTACCCTGAAACTATTATAGACGCATATCACTGTTATGTTAGATCTGAAAAAAGTCCTGTCAACCAACGAAGAATCAATTTCATCATCGAATACCTGACTTACGAAGTGTTCAAGTACAAAGCACGTGGTCTCTATGAGAATCATAAATACATGTTTATACTACTGATGACCCTGAAAATTGATTTGCAAAAGGGCACCATCACTCACGAAGAATTTCAATATTTCATAAAGGGTGGCGCAGCATTGGATTTGAATGCAGTTGCGCCAAAGCCTTGCAAATGGATTACCGACATGACTTGGTTGAATTTAGTTGCGCTGTCAGCTTTGAGACAGTTTCAGTATATTGTGTCACAGGTACCAGCTGCTGAAAAAGTTTGGAAATTTTGGTTCGACAAGGATGCACCTGAAGAAGAAATCATACCAGATGGTTATAACGCACTCGATACTTTCCGTCGTTTATTAATGATAAGGTAAAGAACATAGTGATGTGATTTAATTAATAATTAAAAAGATCAATAACATAATTTCTTACATCATAGGGCATGGTGCTTGGACAGAGCTTTGTCCCAGTCACGAAAATACATAGCTAATTCATTAGGATCAAAGTATGCTGAACCTGTAATTACACTTCTGGACGTGATGCTCGCTGAGTCCAGACCAAATACGCCAATGATTTGTTTCTTGAGTATGGGTTCAGATCCCACTCCAAGTATTGAGCAACTAGCAAAAAAGATGGAAATAATGTGCAGAAGTATTTCAATGGGTCAAGGTCAAGAAGTTCATGCAAGAAAATTACTGAACTATGCAAAAACCGAGGTTTGTTATTTGTTTCCAATAAAATCATAGTCATTACATCATTTATCGTTCCTCCGTTTATCTTTTAGGGATTCTGGGCACTTTGTCAAAATTGTCACTTGGGTCTTGAATATATGGCTGAGCTAGTGAATTTTATATTAGATATGGAAGCGCCACATCCAAATTTTCGAATATGGATCACGACTGAACCCCATAAAGATTTTCCTATATCTCTGCTACAAATGTCTATAAAATTCACGTATGAACCACCACAAGGTAAGTCTCTTAAAGATTTCAATAATGAAGTAAATATATAAAAATGATATATTAAATCTACTAATTGCTTAATTATTCATAATACAGACATTGATTAACATTCTAATGACACTGTTCAGGTATTCGCGCAGGATTATTGGCGACGTATAGTGGTATGAATCAAGAAATGTTAGATCAGTGTGATGCCATTCAGTATATTCCACTAATTTACGCCGTGTCCTTTTTGCATACTGTTGTTCAGGAACGGCGTAAATTTGGTCCACTCGGTTGGAATATCCCGTACGAATTTAATTCAGCCGACTGGCTAGCTTCTTGTATGTTCATGAATAATCATTTAAATGATTACGACCCGAAGCGTGGAATAAGTTGGCAAACTGTGAGGTGATGTAATTTTCAATTAAAATTAAATCCTACAATACCATACGCCACGATATAGATAAATGTGTTTTCAATATATTATGAACACTCGTAGATATATGATTGGTGAAGTTCAATACGGTGGCCGTGTCACTGATGATTATGATAAAAGACTTTTGAACACGTTTTCAAAAGTCTGGTTTTCCGAAGCACTTTTCCTTGAAGGATATACGTTTTTTAGAGGATATCCGATTTTGATCTTTAAACAAGTTTCTGATTATTTAAAAGCCATTGATGCAATGGCTACTGTCGATCCGCCCCAGGTTTATGGGCTTCATCCCAATGCAGATATTACGTAAGATATTAATATAATAATTATAAATATATCTACAAAGTAGTGGTATACTTAATGATTATATGATATTCACAATCGATTATGAATGATATGTGGAGAAACCAAATATTATATTCTGCATAGATTATTTATTATAATCATGAATGGTACATTTAATAATTTTCGATGACTGTATTGTACAAAAAATTATAATTAGAGATTAATCAAACACTGTATGCCTTTCAGATATCAAAGTAATGCTACGCAGGATGTGTTAGATACAATTATATCTGTACAGCCGAAGGAAGCAGGAGGTGGTGGAGGTGAATCAAGAGAAGTATCAGTGACAAGACAAACTAAAGAAATGTTAGAAAAATTACCACCAGCTTATGATCCGTTTGAAGTGAAAGAAAGGTACATGAACTTAAAAAATCTGTAGAAAAAGAATTCATCCAGCTGCTTAATTAAGGAGGTTCCGTGATGATAATCATAATAGTAACAGGGAAGCCCGGGTAAAATAGGGATTAAAAAACATTCCAAGTATTTTGGTTCAAAAATAGATGAGTGAAAAAATAAGATAACCTTGACAATCGAGCAAAAAATCATTACATTCTACCGTACGAAAAATTATATACTGAATTTTAACATTATTCATTTTTATAGGGTGAATATATCTATATAGTGGAAATTGACAGTTTTAAACTTTTTGTATCTAAAAAATTATACGGTAAATCATATTCAAATTTTTCAAAGGCGAACATTTTCTCGTCTAGTATACAGAACAAATGCAGAATTTTATTTTGGATTATGTTATCACCGAAACTCCTTATGATTGCTCATATGCATTCATTATCGTGATAATGATTCGCTGTGTAAAATCGGATTGTCTAGTATTACTTTCATAATTATAGATTAAAAATAATGGGAATTACCACGTCGATGAATATTTTCCTGAAACAAGAGATAGACCGAATGCAAAAAGTGATTAAATTGGTTCGAGTGACATTAAAAGATCTTCTGCTGGCAATAGAAGGTGTTATTATAATGAACGAGCAACTTAGAGATGCTCTGGATAATATCTATGACGCAAGGATCCCACAATTATGGAAAGCACGATCGTGGGAATCCTCGACCCTTGGCTTTTGGTTTACTGAATTACTCGAGAGAAATCAACAATTCTCAACATGGATATTCTCAGGCCGACCACCACAATTTTGGATGACAGGATTCTTTAATCCACAAGGTAGATAATTCACGTTAAATTAATATTCCCAGATTATATAACGGTTTGTTAAAATATCTAAACAATTTAAATAAATTGCACCTGTACACCTTTAATTGATAGGATTTTTAACTGCGATGAGGCAGGAAGTAACTCGTGCTCACAAGGGTTGGGCTTTGGATAATGTTACATTGCACAATGAAGTCACTCGATATACCCGGGAAGAAATTCGAATTGCACCAAACGTATGAATATAAATTTGAGTTTAATGTTCTATGTTGATTTTTCATATTGTGTAATTATATTTTTAGGAGGGCGTCTACGTTTATGGACTTTTCTTAGAAGGCGCTGGATGGGATAGAAGAAACAACAAGCTCTGCGAATCGGCAAATAAGGTGTTATATATAATTATGCCGGTTATACACATTTTTGCCCTATATAATAATCCGGATAAAAATCCAAAATTGTATCAGGTAATTTTCAAGTGCGAGGGAAATTATTATTATTATTATTAATACGTTATTAATGAGTGTACGCGTATATTTGATTTAATAGTAATTTAAAATTGTATTAAATAACATTTTTAATTTATTGATTTCTTTCAGTGTCCTGTATATAAGAAACCTAAAAGGACTTACGTACTTCTCATCACACCTCTGTGGCTTAATACGACAAAGTCACCAGACTTTTGGGTCATGCGCGGAGTCGCTCTACTTTGTGATATTAAATAATATATGAGACCTACAACTTTGGTTAGTTGCGAACAATAAATAATATTTTAAACTTCTTAGTAAGTTTGAGCCTTACGAACGATTATTTATATTTGAACAATATATTATACTGGATGCTTCTTTGTTACGTATCTTGTATTTCATTTCTTAAGTTACATATTTTGTATTATTACTACATACAATTTTGTTATACACTTAAGTGAGAGTATTAATATAATTTTCGAAACGTGCTACTAGTTGTTATCGCATCTATTTGAATATCCATATTTCAACATTTATGAGAACCTTCAAACTTCTAAGGGTGACTAGTTTCCGGTTTACATACATTCCCATATAATAGAACTATTTTAATATACCCAGAAGTTTTCAGGAGCATTATTCAAATTTATTAGGGGATCGTAATGAGGGTTACATTTTTATCCCTTTATAAATGTAGATATTGCTTCTAATTGACCTTGGAAAAGAAAGTTAATATACAGAAATACAGTAGCATTGTTTCAGCTTTCAAATACTTGCCACAAAAATAATACTATATGATTACACATTATTAAGAGTTAATCAAAAATAGGAAACTTCAATTTTGTAATACTTGCTTGAAAAGTTTGATTTTTAAAGCGTGTGGGGAATGCGTAAAGTGTCCCATTTGGTAACAGTAAGGAAAAAAAGTTTGCGCATGCGCACATTTGAAACACTGTACTTTCCGCACTATAGCTTTTTCAGCGCATGCGCACTTCGACATAACTCAATTTTGCGCACTGTCAGTGGCGCCATCGGGTGTTTTTATTGCATTCGTCTGCTTCTCAAATCAAACTTTACTTCACAGGAATTACAAAGAATATAGTGTATGGCAAGTGCAGAAAACGATATCTAACTCGTGCGATTACACTACTCGTCTTCGACTTGTGCCGCAAACTTCAAACTGGTCGGATTTCACCTCCTTTCCGCACTTGCAATACAACATACTATTCGAAAAAAAGCAAGGATCCCAATAAGGTCGGGAAGGTTACGACTTTCAGTTTAATTGGAAAGGCTAAGTCTGACATGAGAACCTTTGGGTTTCCAACCAGAAAACAGACTCACGTCGAATGAAACTCGTTACTCGCATGGTTAACGGTGTGGCTGCAGCTTTATGTATTAGATCAGAATGAATTTCGAAAAATTCAAGGCAGATAACATCGTCTGATACATTCCTAGAAAGAAAACAAAATCTAAGACGTATAAGTCACAAAATGCACAACAAGCACTGCACGTAGTATTGTACTTGTACAGTATATATGGCGTCCGCATCGAAGCGTAAAAAATGGCGATACCGATGAATTCCTCGTGGACGTAAAGACGAGATCGAGGAATCTCCTCGTTCTTTTGCAAATGCTTTAAATCCTTGGACGCTTCACGTCGCCGAGGGAGAATCTAATATCTCCCAGGCGCCATGCAAAATATCACTTGAACCGAGTCAACTCTTCTCGTTATTCACAGAAATTGCCGACTTTCTTGGGACGCAATCTTTTCTTTTTTCCCTCTTTACCTCTTTTTCCTTATTTTATTTATCCTTCTTCTTCCGTCCCGAGACGACTTATCGAATCGCCTCGTAGAGATACTCACTTATTTCAAGGATTGATAAGTCGCCATTTTCGATGCTACGGTTTCCAAGATAAAGATTTAAAAGCTTGTATTTATCTTTAGTTTGCTTTATGAAGTTTTCATAGAATATGTCCTATTAGTCGTAAAGCGAATGATATTTCTTCGCAAATATTTTCTCCATTTCGCCGTATAACTTTACCGAATGATTTCCAATTGACAAAAGTTCGGAATATTAGAACAATAGTACATAGAATTTCTCAAGCTTTCACTAAATAAGTACTGTATAATATTAATTGCATCATTATTACACCGGTTTTCTTTATTCTGGTAATTTCCTAGATGGTTAGGTAAGTATTAGGTGCATTTTTACCATGAATCTAAATGGACTAAATGCTGTTCCAATAATTATATGTGATTGTTTTCCTTCCTTCTTTTATTTAAAGCTGCATCCTCAATGCGGAGATGTGCCAGTTATGTCTGATTGTCCTTCCTTCCTTTCCTTATGGCTAACTCCTCCAATGATATGTCTGATTGTATTTCCTCAATAAAATCGATTAACCATAGATTAAGCAGTAGCAAGTAATACGATAGTAAGTTTTCTACAAAGGCGATTGTCGGTAAAGAAGAGCGTGGACGATACTACAGCGACGCACGAAAATTACGAAATCCTAAAACAATAAAATGAATAGGAACAGGATCTACAATAGCTATAGTTGATGCAATAGAACATAAATCTACATTGAGGAGAAGAAATTATAATTAATGGGTAATAAATTCACCACTGAGAATTAAATTGTATATCCAAATGAGTTTTATTGGAAAATCAAATAAATCCCTGTACTATAAAGTAACGTTATTAGATTTTTCATATTGTTTATACAATTTGAGTATTATTCAATATAGTTTCAGTAAATTAAATATATGAATCATCCAAAACTTTAATTAGTGATAGACGTAAATAGTACTTTCCGTTATAACGCGAAGAACTTACATATTTCTGACAATATCTATATTTAATAGTTGATCTTTATGTTCTACAATTTTTCGTCAATAGCCATTTGTACAGCCAGTTAAAGTAAATATGTACTATTATCGTAGTAATATAGATTGTATTTGTAAGTACTCTGTGTCGTAGATGAGAGGAAAAAATTATTTTTCAGGAAGCCACTTCGTGCGATGAGTGTTTACGTAAAACCTTCCGCAAACTCTCAGCATAAAATATGCTTAAGATGCCTAAAGGTTCCATGTGCTTGTTTCGTATCCGTGAGCGATGTCTTGGGGTTCACTTAAAAAGACCAACCCACTCAAAACGTGCGAGAAGCACGATGGACTCATAAAAACGACTAAACTTCGAAATGCTCGTTACGTAACGTACTTGAGACTTAAGAAAATTAAGAGCACAAACGACCGTCTTAAAACATGTTACTTAACAAGATAAAAACAACGTTTGAAAAATTATGCTCTATATCATGATAAGTAAATTAGGCATATAGAGAACTCGATTAGATTTATAAATTCCGATATTTTTCTTGAAACGTCGAAACAGAAATTCTCAGCTGTTTTATATTTACGTCTCAGAGTACGTAAGACACATTAGAAATACTGAGTTACTTGCTGTACCGATCAGCTAAGTTGTCGCCGTGTTTGGCAATCAGTCGAGTACTTTAATTAATATCTAACGTAGCTAATTTCGCCAATCTACGTGGAAAGGACGCCGTCGAGCGACGCCTGCCGATTTGCAATTCCACAAGTTTGCCTTCGGATCAGACCTCTGTAAACTGTACGAAAGAAGAGAATAACAAACAGCCCAAAGGAATGACTTTTATCCCCAGGATATGCAAAGACAACACGAGGTGTAATCGAATGAACGAAGTACCCTAGGATCCTTCGGGACGTCGCGTCGACGATGCTCTCGAAGGAAAAACGAAGGACATTCTTCAAGAAACGATCGTAAGATTCGAAACTGTATAAAATGCAAAGGGAGTCAAATGATTTATGATAGTCACTGCGAGCAATGTATCTCGATATTGGAATTAATTTTCACCTTCGTTGATTTCCGTGCACTTGGCTGCCGCTGCTGCCATCTTTCCTCTTGCGCCGTGAACTATCGACTGAGTTTCTTATCCAGGCATTATGGCGTTTGATGATGTTGTGTTTACCGTTTTTGCCAGTCGCCACTTGAGTCTGTAATTGAGTACGCTTCCACCAGAGGCGGAAGCAGATCTTGCGGTTGATGGGAAAATTTGCAAAAAAACGAGAAAGAAGAAAAAGGATAAAGGAATTAGACTTACTCGACCAATCTAATCAACCGGTTAAATTTTACGAGACACGCGCAACCGTTCTAACGTACTACTGTGTTATCTGCCAGATATTTCGTGTCTCTCTATCTACCCTCGCACCTCCGTTAATAGCAGGCAATTTCGTGTTCCCTGAGCTAACCCGTGTAATTGAGCCAATGTGTGTTAATCAGAGTGCGCCTCATTTGCCACAGGGAATAGTCCAAATTGCTTTTGTTACCTGGGACTATAGGTGGTATCTTGGTGCGCGGGAATATTGATTTTGAAAATTTACGCCGCACCCCTCGCCACCGTAATAATAAATAGAAGAAATCAATGTCACACATATTATTTCTTAACGCCTATGGCAGTTGGAGTAAGTCACAGAAGTGTTTAAAGAGCTGCCTGATCGTATTTTTGTTATTAGTGAGAAACGCTAGAAACACAATTTCCTATTTTATTTAAATTTCTCCTAAATCCCTCTAAATATTTTTTTAATGTTATTTTTTCTTTTTATCAGCAACCATCGAATTTCAAATAATTTGAATCATTTTCCTCGTGTCGAAAAAATTCGAGTGGAGTATTCGCACCCGCATTTCAAAGTTCTATTGCTTCTTTTTTTCCATATTTTTTCTCTCTTTTTCTCTTTTATATCAACGCTCTGACTCATCGTGCCGCCAGCGAGAAATACGTGGTGGCTGTTTGTGAAAAAAAAATGGAGCATTCAGTAATTGATGAACAATTTTGAAGTACCTCGGAATTTTCTCGTTGATGGCTGACGACGACGTGTTCCTCGTCCGAGTTATTTTCACGTTCGACTTCGTCGTGCTGATTGGTACACACCATTTTTCGCCAATTTAACTAATAGTCCTCCGTGAACGTTATCACTATACGTACCATCTAGTGGCATACGACCGTAATGAATAATCGCACCGAACTAATCTAAGAACTACTCGTTTGCTAAACCAACGAAAAAGCGTCGATTCACTCGCTGATTACACCAATTTCAGGCAGTTCCGCGTGAAAATCCAAGGGAGCGTTAGCCCTTTCCAGGACATTAAAACCACTCTCTCCGCTCGTTCGCACGCTCGGGCCCATTTATACTAGGGATCATCCAGAACGATGTAATCGCCAAGCGTTACCGTAATTGCTCTTTCCAAGATGGTCACTACATAGAAACAGAGTTAAAATCGGTGCGAACGGTTTGTTTGGTTACACAGCGCCATCTATGCGTTTCCAGTGTAATCCAACTGCGACCAAGAAACATTACTCTTACCAGCATAAAATATACTTGGATGGTAAATTATTTTATAATGAACAGTCTGGGAATACCTTTACTAAAATTATCTAGAGAATTATTAAGATTCTGTTGCGTGACAGATATTGTACACTAAAGTATAAGATCAGAGAATAATACCCTTTGTATGTGACGAGAAAGATATGTCACCAACTAATTTAGAGGTGTATAAGAATGGCGTCGGCCCTCGAGAGAGAAAACGTCAGCTAGATTCAATCTGTTTTGATATGTACTGGGTCGTCGTCGTCCTCGAATGGATATTTGCAAGTAGTGACACGAAAAGGGACCGAGTGGAGTCGTGCAGCAGAAGTTCTATAATTCCGTCGACGATGAATAAGTGTGAGTATGACATTTGTTATCTCGCGAAGGCATAAGTGTCTCGGAAAGTTTCTACTTCTGCCTGGTTGCCTACCTAGTTCCTTCCTTCGTTCCGTTTCGCGGAGTTTCTTTCGTCTTTCGAAAGTTGAGCATTTACTTCCACGACACTCGTACAGCTACTGTTCGCCATTATGATTAAACGACTATGCCAGAAAGAAGGGTGGCCAAGCGCCGGAAGAGATGGTAAACTTTGAAAATGCCACAGAACGATTATCCCAGAGTATCGAGAGTATATTACGAAGCTACTCCGCAGACCCGAGCGTACTATGAGAAAGCTTCGCTAATAGCCGCCGCAAGAGTGTGCTGGGGTCGTATTCTCTCACTTTCCCGACTAATCGGAAAGTAAACAGCCCCTGGAGTAGACGGGTAGTTAAGCGTAGCCGACGTAAACATGGACTAACCTATGCTAAGTAGACGTTAAGGCGGAAGCGTCTTAATGCCTATCTCGTTAAGTATATGAATTATACCGTAGGGCTACTTGATTTCCATATAGGAATTTCCGGAATGTAAATGAGACCAGGATGTGTCCAAAGCGTGTCGACCTACGTAACCATCCATCTTGAAGAGACCATGGGCATTTCTCCATATTCAACAGCGTATATACCTACTGCGCAATAGTGGATAACGGTATCTTCGATTCGATCGTGTGCCCCTTTCTTCCTCTTCTTTCAAAATCCCCTCGTGGCTTCTTGGTCTTCCGTTATCGTGGGACATTTTTTTTCATCGTGCGGCAAATCTTATCTTGGCCCCCCAGTCCCGTACTCGCTATAAATCTCGGTCCGAGATACTTGCTTTGGCGTTACGTATGCGGCACGAGTCAAGTTGGGTAGAAGAGCGTCGTTCGTTCCGACGTTTGCGCCGAAGCTCAAGTTCAGCCACGATAGCTTCCTACCTAGTCCGTCTAACCTGTGTTGTGCCCGGGGGCTTCCCGGTATGTGGTGGACAAACACGTCATGTAGGTATGCGAGAGAGCCCACTTTAGTGGTACACTTGGGATAATAATCGCCCCACTGGCAAACACCGGTGGACCGCATGACAATGACTTTGTGCCCTGCAAACAATCCTGACTAAACCTACGTGTCGCATGAGGTTATGTTGTGTTAAAGTAATGTGAGATTCTGTAAATCCAAGCAACCTTCTAAGTGACGCAAGCTCGGTAATTCACAATGAAAAGGTCCTCTCTCTTGCGGTGGATTTACAATCGATGCAAGAGCTAATGCGATCTTGCTACTTTATTCGATATTTTACCAGGGTGTCCTAGGACGGTGGTGACTTTCATGAACTATGCAAGTATCATTTAGAGTGGTGCATTAAGAGTCAAGTCAAGGCCGGAGATAGCATTAACTTATACACCAGGATACCGCTGAAGAGGTATTAACCTAGACGCGGGTACGAATGCAGAAAAGGTTCTACGTAATTTGAGGAAAGTGGAAGAGAAAAAGAGAGGGAAAATACGAATCCCCGTACTCAAGAGTAAAGTTATTACTGGGACAAGACACGCCACGTAGTGGCTCGAATTAACAACGGTGTACTTGAAAGGGGTAGATGATGTTCCTTCTCTAGAATGAAATAACCACTAGGGGATAGTCAAGGTGGCATTGTGTTGTTAAGTAAGAATAGGTAAGGCTAGGGATAACATTATAATCCCATGGTAAACGTACAGAAATAATGGGACACCATAATGGCGTCGAATCTTCGTTCGCCTGCACTAAAATCTCTATAGGTTAATAATTGCTGTAATAAACTGTATATATCGTCCAAGATAATCTACCTTAAGTCGTTGCACGCTGTGAAAACAAACTGACGCACTTTTAGTGTGCTACGCCTTTGGAAGTATAATATTGTCGCTACTTGAAAATGAATTAATAATGGGCCGTCTTTCATTTGGGATGGAAGATGATGCACTCGTGTCCGTAAAAATGCTGCGCCACATGACAATACCCTGGTCTCTGTATCTATATAGCTAGAGATATAAACGAGACAAATGGAAGCTGGGTGCAAGCAGGTCCCTTGATATCAAAATCACAGACCAGGACCAGAACCAAGGTATATCCTAGGGGAAAATTCACTCTCTGGCAAAGAGTGCCATCATTGCCGCTCCAATCGCAAGATATGGGCCAGGATTCTATTCCTCTCTTTTTCTTCCAGGGGACGAAGGAAGAGAATGTCAGGAAAGCTCTGCCGGCTAATCCGATAGGAATCGGATCGACGCATCGGGCAGGGAAAATGTCCTCGTGGCGTGCCCATCTACAGGTGGCCAATTAATTTGCAAGGCGCACTTTACGTGACGTCGATTGATGTTCCGTACGCGAAAAGCCACCTTTGGATCTGCTGTATGGGCAATCATGTCATGGCCGTTTTATTATAATTCTCTCTATGAATGCATCTGAGCTATCGTTTGACGTAATGATAATCTCAACGAGGTCTCACGGCATTGCAAAGGGCTTTCTACTAGGACGACGGACGTAGATAAATCTTACGACGAAGAGCTCAACTTCGAGAGAGAAGGGTCTTTTGACTTGGGTGGCTGTTGCCTGAAAATCGTGATACAATAGGACCTGGGTTACCAACACGTGACAACAATGAAGTCGAATTTCAACCGAGCTGCAAATTCCATTATTATGATTAACCCGCTCCTCCATCCGAGTGATTCATTATTTAATCCCTTAGTCTCTAATCGGTAAACTCACGGAGGACTTTTTTCCTCTTTTTTTTTTCGAATAACGTGACGGAGTTGGGGAATCATGACGGGGATGGGACTCACTGAAATTACGTCTCTGAAGTCCGACAAGACAATTCCCCAGAATACTTGAAGAGAGTATAGGAAGAAGGTTGGGAGTTGAAGAGAGGTATACGTAGCAAGGGTATACACAGGGACATGGAGCAGCGAAGTGAAGAGAGGTGTACAAGGACGAGGCTCCAGAGTGAGGATGAGGATGAGAGCAAAGCTGAGAGGAGACACCGGGATGCGTCTGTGAAATTCAACCAAGCTGTTCCGCTGGTAATAATGGACGAGAGGCAAGCGTTGAAATGCAAATTAGAGAGCGGGTCGCGGACAGCTTGATACATGTGCGGGATTGTGGTTTCGCGCGACGCACACGCCACCTATATTCGTGGAATAGGAATAAAGGAGTTTGTTTGGAGTTTTGCAGCGCCGTTCCGCGGGCGTTCACGAAACTAACGGCTTCTAGTCGCAGGTTAAAAAGAGACGCGTGTTGCACGCTTGTGTCCAATAGCTTGAAGCACACGATATACAAGTACTACCTACGTATACAATATTTTCATAATTGCTTCTCCATGGCCGATTAAATTCTACAGATTGATCAATAATATTCAATTCTTTTATTTCCTATTAAATTAGAGACAAGCCGGATCTGTCTATAATGTAAATCCTTTTTTAGAATCCAACACGCCCTTTTAGAAATGGACCAAAGTACCCTGGTGAAGTACTAAGAGCGATTCTGCCTGAATTCGCCTGCTGATGACTGACAGCCAACTCGACGTTCAATTACCGCAAACGAGCCAGTCTGCCAGCCAGGACGCAGAATGGCTGGTGGCTAGGCGAATTGCCACTACGTGATTTACGCGTGCCTGTATCGGTTTAGATTATTGCGTAGGGTTTACATGTACGTTATGATCTTAAAGATATCATTCAACAGAGTATATCAATATCGTATAAAGTGGTAGTACGAGACTTAGGCACGAGAACGAGTAGGTATAAAATGAAAGTCAAAGCCGAAGGACTGACGGGAATGGAAAACATGGCGGCGATGAGGACTGCAAATTGTGCCGCTCTGTGGCGAAGTAATGCGGTGAAGCAATCTGTGAAATAGAAAATATCACCGGGGCGACTCGGGCTTCCTTCTCGCTGGATTTATTGTTATGGTAACGCAACGTGGAAGCCGCTTGGCATTAGAGTTCCGGGTCGAGTTCCCGATTTCCGAATCAGATAGTGAATTCTTTCCGGACTCTGCTAGATTTATGGCTCTGTCTCTTCTCTTTTTCTCTATTTCGCTTTTCTCTCTTTAACTGTCCTAACCCTACTCTGACTCATTCTCTCTCTTTCTCGGACTCAGTTTGCCCATTCGTGCCAACGCGGTCGCACTACTCCCTCGAATTACTTTCGTACCGTGATATTAATCGTTTGCGAAGACTCTATCAGCAAGCAGACTATATATATATACTTGTCGAGTAGATGATAACACGTAGCGCCAGTACTCATTAATCGTAATACTATCGATTTCTCATTAAATCTTAACGTCAGAAGACAGTAGCAATAAGGGATGATCCTCTAGGATTTTCATCGTTTTCACACAGAATAACAGCGTCTCTAATTTAGTTCTTCATTTTTTTCAATTACCCCACGTCGACCTTGTTTCTTTCTTTTTTTCCATATCTTCACCCTCGAATCATCTCGCCCCATTCACTTCTCACTGATCTCGTACCTCGAGGCCCAACGTTCATTAACCGTCTTCCCGTTAAAATTTTTTCACAGAATTTCCGACCACCATCTCATCCCTCTTTACATTTACCTTTCCCCCAGTGTTCATCCATTTTTCTCCCTTTGTTTTTTTACCCTCCATCTTCGTCCCATCTATCTCATTCATTTTTCCCACAGCTCGATACCACCTTCGATAGCCTAATTCCTATTTGTATACGTGTTCATTTTTTTTCATAGCTATTTCGATATTTACCAGATTTCAAATTTCCCCCCACTCCATCTTATCGTTACTAACTGCGTCCATCTTGTAATAAACGCCAATACTTGGGACGAGAAATGTAAACGCGAAACTCGTTGCCGCCCGGACGAATTTCCACGCTGTGACGTTTGCACAGGCCTGAAATTGTTAACGCGATGCAGTATTTTCCCAACGATGATTATTCGATTGCGTGCGCTGCTTGAGCTACCGTTACTATTTCTATTACTATAGTATAGTAGGTGCTGTACTATAGTATTAGTACTGTCACTCCTACTAATCATATTAACAGTACCGTCAATGTTGTCTCAACTGTTACTACTCCGGTAATACTATACTATATACACTAAAAATAATACGATTAATTCGATACGAGTTTCTACCCGGAAACAAGCAGCGATAAGATACGTAAATGCTGCTTCGAAACGGAAGTCAACGTTACGCCAACGGACGTGCATCGCGCATTGAAAATGCTACTTACCTCTACAGGAAAAACTTCACGCTTTTGTGCCCACCAAATGGAAACTGTTGCAATTGATACTTGTCACGTGGTGCAAGGATAAAAATTATATGCGCATTTGACAATGATATGACTTCATTTATAATGCAAAAAATTTCAACATTCCTCTATCAAAATCTTACTAAATTATGTACTCGCTACACAAGAGTGAGGGAAGGATGTTTCTTGTTTGATGACAATGTTCCTTCAATGTACAGGAATGATAAGCGTACAGTAGCATACTTTAGTGCTATAGTAGCATACTATTATATTATAACAGTATAAAAATTATATTAAAGCAGTAAGATTTTATGTATTTAAAGAAACGAATTATTAGAATACTATAATTTTATTAGTCAATTCATCAGGAATCAAATGATAATCAAAGAATTAGCATTAATATTTTTTAACTGCATCACGTCCTACGTCAATATTGTATCAGTAACTTGAATATGTTTAGTCATGTATATATATATTTAGTTGTAAGACTGAAAAGCTGCACGACATAAGAATTATAACGTGAGTCAAGTCTTCGTGACACAAAGTTTGTACACGCGAGTTGAACGTCGTTGCGCAACGGTTGTTTACTTGTCGTTGAACCAGCGTAAGAAAAGTTTCTTCGTAGCGTCGTGACACTGCATCTGGATAATTTCTCTTCCATTTCCTTTCTGTAAGTCTCAAGAAAGTCTCGGTGCAATCTTATTAACTCTACAGACCTATACCCAGCATGAGAATCCTACATTCCATACAGGATGTTCCGTCTGTGCTCTTTGGTAACGATTCTAATCACTTTGACGAAGAGTTAATAAAAGTTGAAAGTCAGCGATAGCAAGTGAACGACCGTTAGGAATATTAGGAAGGTTAAAAAAAGAAAGAGCCATAGAGAACATTACCAGAGATAGAAGGAGAAGAAAAAAGGGATAACTTGATCGTTCGGCCATTTAATGAATTTCTATGTAAGAGGCAAGCAAGCGTGTAGAAATCGACCCAGACAGCACTGGGAATTTCTGGCTGAGAAAAATGGTGAACGAAGGATAAAAGTGCTATAGGAAACACAAGGAATGCGTATAGGTATATCGAAGATCACGCCATGCTGTTTCACCGTCACGTTTCCGGCACGATCTCGCGGGCTTGATTCCATCCCTTCCCGCAATTCCGGTTGACGTAAAAAGCTATTAAGGTTTGCCCAGTCTCGGTCGACCAGAAGGAAAGGAACGTCCGTCGCGAAGTAACTCGTACGAAAAACTTGTGTCTCGTGGGTTAATGCGAAATTAAATGGAGCATAAGACACCATAGCCCTGGATTTAAGGAGTAGGCGCATGAATAAGTACACAAGGTAGGAACTATTCGTTATAAGCAGACACACGTATTCCAAAAGGATTTCAAGGTTCGTGTAGGTCAAGGCAGTAAAAAGCTTCACGGATATGAAAATTTAAATCTGAGTAATTCAAATATTGCCCAAAGTATCCGAAATTTCGACGTACTTTACAAGGGCTGTACAATCCTAGCCCTTAGTCAGGCTGTTGATGAGAGTAAAAAGCGATAAAGGGTTCCAGCAATGTATATATGTCAGTCAGGAGTAAAACGGCTATCTATGGTATTACCACCTGCTAAAAAGCATCCCTACGTATTCTGTATACGTGTATATATATATATATAAGCAAGGAATAGGTGGCCTAGCTATAACTTGTACAGCACAACGTATCCCCAGATTTAAATGTAAGTACACGGGATATGACCATTTGTTACGCCCGACATATTTCACGACACATTAACATATTATGTTGTTGTGCGGGACAAAAAGCAAGTTTGCTCGTCAGCTTTATCAGACGTTAAGCCGCCCCTCTTTGTGTGTCAACTTAATGCCACTTCAGCCGTGCACGACCCTCGGCATAGCTTGGCTCCTTCTGCTGTCATGCTTTCCTTCGTTGCTCCTGTATACCCTTCGTATCGTATCAACCCCTCTGACTCATACTTACCGGCATCTTCAGCATCGTATTCTCTTCTTCTTCGAGCGTCCTCTTCATTGCCTCCTACTCTTCCTTTCTATTTACCAGCACTTCCCCTTCCATCTTTCCTACTCTCACTCATTCTCCCTCTCTTATTCCACCTCGTGCCGTCATTGCTTGCAACCGGCAAACCGCCATCCCCTGCGTATCCCAACTACCCTCTCGCTATGACGCTACTCCCATTTCGGCCACTGTATTAGTTGCAGTTTCATATTAGCCGAATAAACATGACGCTTCGTCTGGTTTCTGGAACTCGAAAGCGAGTAACACGTAAACAGTATTACTAGATTTAGACAAGTGTACCTTGCTAGATTATGTATACCTACCGACATCCAGAGATACGTTATTCTCGGACTAATTTCATTCGCTCCAATCTTGGACAACGAGTTGAACTTGTTGTTACTTATTGTTTTATATAACGTTATATTTATATGTTATATAGCACACGTGGTGGATGGATTAAAAGTAGGTATTAGATTAAAAAATGCATTTTTCGTGCACTTTGATTCGAGTCGTGAGTCGAACGAAAAATTTGTAAAATTGCTATTTTCAGGGAAATTGAGGAATATCGGAAAGATAAATAAAGGGACTTTATTATATTATTTTGTTGAATTATTATTTAGTATGTGTACAGTGGTAGCACATATGTGTACAAGTATGTGAACTAAGATATTATTGGAATCCGTCATGTCAGTCATATTCGCACTGGTCTGTTGCATGGGAAAGGAAATTTCGCAGTTGAGCTACTCTTCTGAAGATGGCCTCCCGCAAATGCTTGTCTTATTCGCTGGATACGAGTTAAAAGGACGAGATATATTCGTATGTCTTTCCTCTTTGTAATTTAACAAAGGCCTCGATTAGTGGCTTTCATTGTTACCGCTCGAAAAAGGGTTTGTCGTGCTCGAAGCTTATAAACTTCTTGGAAAAGTCTTAATAGGATATTTCACGAAGGGCGTATGAGGGCGTTTGCTGCGCTATCGTGGTGCGCGCTATGCTAGAGATACGGTGACACAGCGGGAGCTGAAATATGCTGAAAACAAGGGCTCCATAACAATGAGAAAGCGCGCATAAACTTGGAAAGTTTTATTGCCAGATGAAATTGATTTCAAACCAGAAGACCGAACGCACGCCTTATATATACATATAAATATATATAGGTATAAATATATCGAGAGGTAGTTTCCAGGACCTTTTTTCTGGTGTATTGGGAATTATAAGGACACTTGGTGCTTTCCAAGCTGGACCTGGCAAAAATTCTATATACAACGTATACTTCCAGAACCACTTGGCGGGACTTACACTGAATTTTTCAAAAAAATTTTGACGCTAGACGCTCGGAGTTCTGATGGACTAATAAATGGCTTCGTTAGGTTAGGTTAGAACTTCAATGCCACGTGTTCCAAGGTGTTTAAATTTTTTAGAAAAAAAATACATCGGCTTGCCGCATGTCCTGGAAACTGCCCTCTGACATATTTATATATGTATATAAGAAATCGTAAAACGTTAGATCGTTTCCAGACAGCCTCCACAATCAGTTAGGATCATCGAGTGGCACATTAAGACGCTTGATTTATCGATAGTTAAGTTCGATTTTGTATCGATTATTTTTATTCGATTTTACAGAGTACATGGAGTGTGGTCAAAGGTGGTTTTGGAATTTTTTAATCAATTTTTATAGATATTACATGGATGAATCTCGTAATTTCTCTTGATCAAGTGATTAGTGAACTTGACAATTTTATTTTTTTTTCAAGTCAGTTCATTTTTCTTGATCATCTTGTTCATGGCATTTAATATCGTATAACGCTGTACGAATTAATATACATAATTAATATAAATAAATTACTGCAATTATAAATAAAAAAATACGATTAATAATACAAAGTTCGTCAATTACTCCTTTAGACAGTTGCTGCATCGTTTTAACTGATGGAAATTTAATCTTTCGTCCGATTAATTTCCTTCCTTTTTACCTTCTTACTTTTGCTCTTTTGCTCCAAGCATGAGAGATAGTAGCGCTCGACTCGTCCATAAGTTTCGTCATTTGTCTTGCGAAGCTGCACATACTCGTTTGTCTATGATATAGCACATACCAGTAACACGTGCCATACAGACATACATTCCCTTCCGCTTGATGAAATCGTACCTATCATAAAAAAAAAAGTTTCGAAAGCTCAGACAATCTACTCTTACCTGACTCTGTTACTTTGAAACTTTCGTTAAGTTCGAGTTCAAGTATAAACTACACGAATCATTAAGTACAGAGAAGACTAACGAAACTTAATCCAATTGCCCATGGCTGCCATTGAATTAGAAGCAATCGTTACGTTATAAATACATATATCTTTGAAGACATATGGTTTTACGAGTGTCTGACTACTTGGACGTTCTACCTACGGAATCGATATACGTTATATCCTTAAAAAGAAAGTATTAAATTTCCATAAGAATAAAAATTTTTAGTGTCTATACGGAGGTCAGATTTATTAATTTGAATATCCTTTCTTAATTAATTGATAAGATAAAGATTACGACACTTAAAAAATGTTCATCGAATAGCTCACTTAACTACAGAGTCATCGCAGAATCCCAGGGTGATTCTTCAGGATCGGCTTTGAAAGTTTGATCGGTAAAATCATGAAAGAGGGTCCTTGGGGAGGCGAATGTTTTAGCAGAGTCAAGGCCCCGAGCGTCGCGACGCGAGCCGACTCGACGACTCTAATGGGCGGGGGACGTTCGATTAAATTGGCTGCCTTTAGAATTCCGTCAACGAAGAATCGAGCCTGAGGATTTGAAATAACTGCGAATATAAAGGAGACACCGATGGCAGATTCTCCCTCCTTCTCACTTTAGTTAGGTTGTCCTACTACAGTTCCCATCGACATCCCCCAGCATAAAGGCTTTGTTATTGAATAACCAGACCGATTCTCTGCGGATGCTAAACCGTAATCGTTACTTTTGACATACGTTTATCAATCTCTAAGAGACGCTGTTACATGGGGCTAGACGTTTCCATTATCGTTGCGAGTACACTCGCTCGATCTGCCATCTAGACTTTTGCCGTACACTGGCCTGGTGTAACTAGAATTTGCAAATTCGTGGCGAAATTGTTATTCGTTGCACGGAGCCGAGTCTCCCTCTTTCGCCATCAACCCTTTCCCGATTGCAAATCAGCACTGGAAAGTTGCGGATTTCCTATGTATTATAGAAATTGCAGCGGACTCCGTTTGGTCGGGTACGCGGAATTTAAATTTCCAATTTAATTCTTCGAAAGTATATGAGACCTTTCGAGAAAAATACAAATTGAACGTACGAATCCTTCTGGATTCGATTTCGCAATTTTATTTAACTCTTTGTTTCAAACAGTTTTGTATGCACGGTCATACACACGCATAATTCTCGGCTTTCGAATAGTAGGTATATACAGAGAGATATTATTAAACTTGTAAAAATAAATTATGTATGTATATTTATACAGTGTACATAATAATATATTTTGAATAAAATTAATTATGGATATTAAATCTATCGATAGTTTCGTACTGTGCATGTGCATCCGTGGTACGAAACGAGCAACTACAGTGCTGTAGTGGCTATAATTGTTTACGACTTCCTCAAGGGACAGATGAAGGATGAGAGGAGGGAAAGAGCGAGTGAGAGTCCAAGTGAAATTTGAGCAAGGGTCGATTGAATCTCAGGGCAATAGCCAAGTATACGGCGTCGGGACGCTAGACGTCGAGGCGCGTAACGTTCCTTTTAGTGCGAGAATATTAGGGATCCTAGGGGGTGATCCGAACGTTTACAGTAGCTATACGACCCGAAAAGCTTAACTGGCGAGCTACATGGTAGAACGACTCGAAGGACGTTCACAAGTTAAGCGTTATACCTTGAGATCTTGGAGGAGACTTGCGGGTAAGAGGCTATTAGCAAAAGAGTAAGAAGACAGAGGATAAGGGTGGACGAAAGTCGAAAGGCTATAACCCAAAGTGGAAAGTGCAAGCGACAATGGGGGTGAATCGTGTGCTCCCCGATACTTTTTAACTTGTTTAATATCGTTACGGCTTAATGGCCATTCCGGTCTCACTTACTCATGCTGCCACCTTTATTCACTTGGACAGATTCCTACTTGTGGCTTTAAGCTCACAGTAAATGTCCTATGTGAAATTATTTTCAAATTTCCCCAAATTCCCTAGCCAAATTCGTTTCTATGATTTACGATAAGTACTCGATAACTCTTACTAAAAAAAAAAAAATAAAACCAAAGGTCACCGATCCTTTCGAATATATTGAACTCAAGAAAGCCCCATTAAGAGTGCCAGGAAGTATAGCCGTTCCAAACTGAAATAGAGTCTTGACCCAAGTAAGAGACAAAGTGCGATTGGAACCAAAGAAGGACTTAAGCTTCGATCCCTTTCCTTTACTAATTTCTTTAATGTACCTACCCCCTCGTTCCACCGCATCGTAAGCGTCCCGACGTTACTAAAGTTGGGCGTCCAGCAATCGGCGTAAAGGATCGAACTTCGACCCGGATGGGCAGCAGTTCAAGTACCTACTTTTCGAAATCGCAGTAAGATAGGAAGAACTAGAGAAAGATAGAGGCAAGAGAACGAGGAGTAAAAGAGACTGCGATAGAAAATGAGACTAGACGAACATCGAAATAAAGAAGAAGCACGGGAGGAACAAAGAGAAAAATAAAGTGACCCAAACTAAAGTGGAACGACTAATCGGTACTTTAATCCAAAGAATAAGAAAACCGCGTCCAAGAAACTTGTCTTTTAGAATGTCCGAAATTTTCTCTGTCTCTCTGTATTGTCTTTCTATGTCTTTGTCTTTGTCTGTCCGCATGTCTGTTTGCGAGACAAACAACTCCCGAGACGCTCTCTTGGGGAATATAGTTGCTGCGGACTAGAGACTATGAGGTTCCGTGTATTAACGTAAATTCGGGAAGCGATTCTCTCTATTTGGTAGTTCTCGTCCGTACAAGGAAATTCGTTATACGGTTCTCGGATAGGCAATATCGTATCCACTTTGCCTATACGCAACGGTTACGCTATCGTTACTGGATACGTGCTGGTCTTATCTGATCTTATCTGAAAATTTGCTTATTGATTATTAGAAGGTGGCAATCGGATTTAATTAAGAGACATAGACAGTTAGAGGAACAATGAAAATAATAGCCATGTGACTACCCAGGGCAATATATACGATTCCCAAAGAAAATCCAGAATCTCGTACTTGGGATGTCTCGACTTCGTTCGTTCTTTTAAGTCGCCTAATCGCGTTAACTTTAATGGCCGAACCGCTCCTGTTTTATTCAGTTATCACAGGACGGCAGAGATCCTTTGGATTAAGGGATACGAATGCATAGGATCTTTACCGTGGCCGCAGATCATATTTTTATCCCCAATTTTATCCAGTGTGTGGATAGTTCTGCCTGACATTTTTCTTCACTGACTGATAAGAGAAAAAATGAACTTCTCACATTTTTTCATAGTCATATTGAACGAGCGGTTGAAATTTCAGATTCTAAAAGACGATAATTTTTTGAATTGAATAATTTCAAAATTCTTGTTAATTCAGGACACTGTTGACTTTTATGTTTTATCGTATACTAGCATATACGATTTGTTATCGTATCTGTTATTCTATATAAGCTACAGATAAATAAATAGCGTTTTCGAATGTTACAAATTTTGATTTTATCGTCTGAATAATTCTAAATAATCTGAATACGCCAAATCCACCTGGTTAACGTAACAAACAGTAATGTCAAACGTAACAAACAAACAGTTTGTTAACGTAACAACCCCGAGTAAAATATTTGTTAAAAACATTATTTTTTTTTTCAACTTCAGACAACTAAGTACTGAACGAATGATCGTTAATTATACGATCGGACTATATGTCTGATGTAATTTCCTGAAAACGAGCCATAAAGTTTTCCGATTACAATGGAATCGTATATTGGCCACTTTAACTGCTGCTGCTGCTTGGACGTCAGTAGATATTACCTTCGCCCAGTCAGACGTGATATACCATGCAGCTAAGCCAGACTGACCAACTATAAAGATAAAAGATCTGTGATGCATTGTTTATGTAATTTGAATGCAACTAATGCTGTCTATTTACTATGAATTCTTGTGCAATCCCAAGAAATTTCACTCCACTGCCATAACAGTTGACTCCGGATAATACCTACGTCATTCAATGGTTATTTCGTTAGTTTAATTTTCTCGCGGTTGGCAGGCCGTAATACCGTTTCGCCTACCTAAAACTACGAAAGCAATTAAAGTGTCACTAGCCACTGTTACGGGAGCGTAGCATGTATAAACGCATTAAGTAAATAGTATGCGTTGTTGCTAAGATTACATTGAATCTGTGGTATTAGAGCAAAAGCAAACAGGACGTCGTTCCAGCTCGATTCACCATGACACAACGGAGAGTCAGTCGAAACGTGCGGTGCGCGTAAAATTTGAAACCGCAGCGAATCAATATCACAGCCGAAAGCGTATTTGCGTGATTTTCAATCGCGCATAATAAAAGAAAGCGATATTTTTCAATTCCAATTCGAAATTGCAAAGTGGTTTTCGTGTATTCGAATTTTCTTTAAAGCTCGCAAAATTGTGTTGACTGCATCGCAGTTTCACGTTTATAAAGTAAAAAAAGTAAGTAAAAGAGGAAGCTTATGAAAATATATTTTTTTTTAATTTAACGAGTCACTATACTGTTTATAATTCTTTCCAGTATAAACGCCCTTAACGTTCAATTATGGCTAGCCAATTGGAAAAGCCGGATTCGAACGGGTCTTCTATATATAGTATAAAAGGGTGCAAAAGCTTCAGGCCGTTCTCATAGCTATTTGGCAGCTGTGTGTAGGTAAGCCGGTCTCGGTTAAGAGGCTATTAATGGCGGCAGGATCAGCGTTAGAAAGCAGGAAGAGAAGAGCAAGCTTGTAGCAAGGGGTGTAGAAGAAAAGGAAGTGAGCGAGGAAAAAAAAGAGGGGAAAAAAGACTGTTTCCCTTCCTCTTTAAGTTACCTACATAACCTCGTTACCTTAACGGGTACTTGCCGGTCGTTACTCTATCGAGTTCTTGTAGTTCCTGTCATAAATCGAAGAGGCGCTACCGTCTACTTGAACTCCTACTTCAACCGAGACCACCATAACCTATCTATTGAAAAAGTCTATGCCGGATCGTGAATTTCTCTCATAATTATTCCTTCGTATGGTGTCAGGTTTCGTGTTCTGTTTTAACCTCACCCCATGTAAACACATTTACTCCTTTAAATTCCCCGTTAACATCCCTCGCAATACTTTGTGATCCATATTTCTAAAAAACACAGTCACTCTTTGCCAGCCTCTTTATTATCAATCTTTTAACTATCCCATTGAAACTCTTTACAGTATCTTCCGATTCATGCCTTTAAATTCCGTTATCCCTAAAATATATAAAGTGGACATCCTTTAGCATAAGTCAATTAGTAGCCTGAGAATTATATACGAGGCTCTTCAAGAAAATACACTCTTTAACAAAGATTTCAATTATTATAAATCCAACGATATTTTCCTGGAACTCACATAAAATATAAATTTGTTGGGAGACCATTCTCTAAGACCTTCACATCGGGTGACCGTGGCCCAGTGGTTAAGGTAGCCGATTCACGTCCGAAAGGTACCGAGTTCGCGTCCAGCTAGCAGTAGCATATTTTATTCACCGATGGTTTTTCATAAGAAAATTCAAGTGACTACTAAGTTACATACAAAATAGAGGGAGAGGAAGGTCTTCTGAGATACACCGCCGCCATCTGGTATGAACTTCCAATCCTGATTATATAGGACCCAGGTTACTGGCATACTAGGTCCCGTACTGGGTATACATATATCATAGTCGTTAAGGGAAGGCAGGAATTATTTCTTCGTGTGGTTACGCTTTTGCACGCACAGTTACGACCGTTCGTTTCGTACACTTGTCACGAGCATCACTTAACATATTTTCGTACGGTTCAACCCTCGTGCGACCTTTTGGTCTATCAACCTCTCTGTGCCGCAGACTCGACTCGGCTTTAGCAGTAACTATACCGACCCACAGTGGCGGCTCGCGTGTAGGCACTGTGAAAGTGGAGCTCCCCCTATTTCCACTTGATATTATCGATAACGGCTAAAAATTGTTTGGAGCAGCATCCCCACTAATTTTAGCTACGAACAGCCACTGTCGACCCATAAGGTTATTCGAGGAGTTTTCAGTATTAGAGGAAACCACAGTGACACATGAATGGATATGATTTATTTTCAATTTTACAAATCTTAAGTGTTGAATGGTAACGCCATTTTATGTCAATCTTATCAAGCGAGAATAGCGTGTGAAAGTCCAAAATTCAATAACCAACCAAGCCAATGCCATGCACATTCAGTAGTCTGCATATATGTAAATTGAAAAATTATCCTACGACTCCACGTCACTGCACGCAATCTGCTGTCAAAGAATTGTACGACTGGGATTTATAATAATTCGAGGGAATAAATTTTACGGTAAATATTTATTTTCGCACATAATATACATACGTTCAATAAAAGTTCAATGAAAAGGATGACTTAACCTTCAAATTGAGTATGTAATTCTACATGCTTGCTCACAGTTAAAGCAGCGGTGAAGTAGCTCAAGGAAAATGGAAATTTGTTCAATATTTCGCCTGCTTGAAACTGCTGATTGGTAATATTCTTGAAATTGTTTCTGAAGGATTCTGTAGAAATTTCGTATGCGCAAAGAGCACAAGTTTTGTTCCTTGACGAATTTGACGCGAATGATAACACTGATCTGGGCACAAAGACATAGCTAGGCTGTTTCCATAACCTTACTCATCTACTTCCCCTTTGTATCACTAGCGAGTTCTCAAGTGGTATTAAGGCACCAAGCGCCATGGCTCTTGAAGATAAATGAATTTCGAGACAATGGAGTTGACATAACGTGAAAATCTATATGTCGCACAATAAACTCCGGGAACGAAGTCAACGCGCGGAGAAGTCTTTACTGACGTGGTAATAGCATTTTCAAAATGGCTGCTTGGATACAATATAATGAGCATGTCAAATTTAAGTATGAAAATTTCAATATTGATCTTGATTGGTTTTTTATAAACCTATAATACGATTATATAATGACTATAATTCTAATTAAAATAAATCTATAATATTCTATGTAACCAGTTAACTGAGTTTGACGGGTATACTCGTCATGGAGAAGTGCCAGAATAGTAATAAAATTAGCTATTTTATAAAATAAACCTATCTTTTTGATGCAATATTTTAACAGCGACGCTTACTCTGTGCTTGACGACTATACTCGTCATCGATCGATTTTCGTGACACATAGAAATTCGCGCTTTCAAAACGGATTCAAAACGGAGCGACACAGTTAACTGGGTAAATTATAATCGGTAGGTTATTGTACGCGAACACTTTTTTTATACACCCTTCAGAAATTCACTGTCGCCAATTTTAAGAAAAAACTCTCTTGGTTCTTGTCTGACTAATTACGCCTGTACTACTTCCAGCGGTTAAGCACTTTGCCTTGAAAATATTTATTGTATAAATGGACTTTGCTGACACTTGCCCTCCCTTTGACAGGAATTAAAAAAAGGAAGGAGGATGAATATCCTTAAAATAAATTAAATCAAGTAACGGTAGTCAGCGGAAAGACACTGATTTTTTATCTATAATATTCAAATTTCTGTTTTAAATTCAAACAAAATATATCAAATATAGGATATATATATATTGAAGTCCTACTTACTTGATAATCATGGCTACAATATCAACTTCCAAAATAAATAGTTGAAATATGACGTATGCTAACATAAAAAATGTATAGTTGTAGTACAAATTCAATGTATAATATGTAGTTAATAATTTAAAGTCTCTACAAAACATAATTCAAATGCATTCAAATGGTAAGCTTAAATCACCGGATTCTATATTCATCCTAAATTCATTCTCTACATAAAGTAAAATTTTTGCATTTTTTTGAAAAAAGCATTTTCATTATAATCAAACTCTTATATACTTGTTATATACACATAATCCATACTACGACAGTATCAAAGACCAATAATCTGTAGTATTAAGATTAAAGCTGTATATCTATCATACCCACAATATGAATAAATTAATCGATTAAGAGATTTGCAAGACTCACAACATACTCATCCCATACTTAATATACTGATTTTCATTTATTATAATATCAAGCTCATAATTTGCCCATATCATATACGTTTACTCAATTTTGTCTTATAAGAAATGTATTAGGCATGTCAGAAGCATGATAATAAATAATTAAAAATTTTATCACAATAATCGACTCTGATAATATTCTCATAGTCGATCCACATAGTGAAGCGCTAGCCTGCGAAGTATATAGCAACTAGATAATTGAATCTACCTATGTTTCTAAGACTTCTGAATATTTCAGGAGTTCACGACTTCCCCATTGAAATTTTACCAGTAAAGTTCTTGCTACGTATTTGAAGGTGTCCTCGAACCGTCTACCGTACACATATATTAAAGTTTTTCCTTCTTTACTCTCTCTCCAGTTTCTGACATTTCTTCAGTCAAAATGTAGACAGTGTTTCATCCAATAATATATATGAATATATGTATATATGTTTCGAAATAGAATAAAAGAAAATGCGTACACTTTTTTTTTCTTCGTCCGCCATGAGAACTACTAACTCCTACGTGACGTACGTCAGAACATACAACGTGCGCTCCCTTGAAATTTCATTTTTTGCTTCACCTACCTGTTCATTTGTTGCGATGACAAAGGGGAGAAAAGCAGACAGCCAGACTGTCTTTTCTCCTCAATCATTCGTTCGTATTCGATGTAATGAATGTTCTGAATGAACTCTGAACGAAAATCAAAATAACTCAAGTACGCGTCTTGGTATTAGGGGTAGACGTAGCTTTTAAGAAAATTCCAAAGACTGTCTAGACTCGAGGCTTAAACGTATTATTAGCCGTTTTGGCGGAAAGTATGAATATTACTATACACTGTATACACTTACTCCCGAGTATGTCGGAAAGTTATGGAATAGCTTGGCCTGTAATTTACCAGCTAAGTGTTTGCTTTACTGGTATGTAAAGTTAACTAATTAAACACTTAACTAAAGTTCCAAACAAATTAAACGAATGCCAGGACTAGCTGAATCATTAAATATTTGCCAACTTTTATATTAGATTTTCAGTCGAATTTTCGATATGCGGCCAAACGTCAAAGTGGAAATTGTTGGAATGACCTTTCTTGGATTTAGCTGGTTTCTGGGTAAATTTACTGACTCCACGATGCAATGCAATTCCAATTGACTGGACGTTAAGCCAGTCTCGTTTTGTCCAGACTTCACGATGCGGCATGGCGAAAATAACCACTCTCGTCGACAATAAAAACGACCACGAATCTAATCGGACCAATTGATCGTTTCCAATGTCGGGGAAAATGTCGAAACCTGCGGTTGGATAAGCCCGATCGTTATTATCAATTGTATGACGTAGTGATTTTTGTCGTTTGTCGCAACGAGCAAATTAAAAAATAATTCCTTCATCGTATGCGATAGTATAGGAAATTGGAGTTGTAAAAAAATTGTGGTTCATCGATACGGTATTGTCTGATATGAAATCGAATTAATTTGTCGAATTTAGTACTTTGTGTACGAATTTTTTTTTCATGCGCCGCGTAACAGCTGCAGTAGCTTGTATGAAATTTTCGGTTAAATCGGAAAATTCAAATTCATAGAAATACCCAGTCCGGTTTGGATAATAAATTAGTGAATTATTTCATATTTGTTTAAAACGTGTTTTCATGGAAGTGAGATCGTTTTCATTCGCAAGCTGTTACGAGTGTAGCATCTGCTGCTAAACGCTATAAACAGCTTTACTCTCCTCGTAATGGCGAGGTGGAGTTTAACTTTGGAATAGGGTGTGCTACAGTCTTGGTAATAGAATGTAAGCGTTATAATAGAGCTGGAAACCTGGAAAGGAATATAATGCCGAATCATCATTACTAGTAACTTTCAGATTGTATTACGAATATTTAGTTGTGCGCAGGCGCATCCCTTGCAGTTTGCACTGACAATCGTTTTATGCACTTGTTGAAATGTATAAACCTAACTATGCACTACTGTGAGTAAACAGTCGTTTTTTGAAAAGTATTAAACTGAAATTGTGTGATCTCCCCGAGTAACAAAACATATCACCAAACCATCGTATTTCTTGCTTTTAGGTAAAACTTATAACATTAAATCTTATAACATTAACATAACATTAAAATTATAACATTAAATCTTATAACATTTTTATGAACGAATACTACGAAGCTATGGACCAGATTGCAAAAATTTTGCGAACGAATGTCGAACGTAAATTTGTATTTATGAAAAAATCGCACGAGCCTGTGATTTAGTAAGCTGCCACTTACCGTGAAAAAACGCCATGGTGCACGGTGATAAGTTTTTACGTTGGTTAAGCTTTATATTTCCCTTTTATATTTATACGGTGTTTTACAGCGGTAACTGTTTTTCTTATTTAGTTGTATTCCGGTTATGTACAATTTTCTATTTTATGAGTTTCATTTGCGTCTTTTATCTTAATTCAATAATGAAGGCCATTTGACGAGCAATAGCTGGAGCCATTTCTATAGAGTAACAAGACTAAAAAAATATCGACCGAAAATGGATTCTTGATTGAATCGTACGAGGAGCACGTGTGTCCCGTTTCGGCTATTGCCACTTACACGAAATTGAATTTTATCTCTAAGCGACGCTTCAACAAAGAAACCAAATGTCGAATATCGTTTTTATCCTTATCTATCTATCCGTAGTGTTATTTAGTAAAACTCATTACATCTTATAACATACATATGTCACAACACTATAGTCGTCAAACGATCCTGTGTACGATACCGAACATAACCAATAACAACGTAACAATCAATTACATACCATCAAATAATCCTCTTGAAATCCGAATTTCTTCCACAACATTACTTTCACATACCAAAATTCCCAATAAGTTTCCCACAGTGCGTCAGTTTCGAATCAAAAATACTTACCACAAGAAAAAAAACACGAAACCACTCCAGCACTTATCTACCGATAAGAACATTTTAACATGTAAAAAGTATCAAAACAATATAGCAATATAACCAACAAAATAACCCCACACTGAGTCACATTTTTCCTTATTGAAATTATCCACAAAAACAAACAGCCTTCTGAGTCGCGCATGTCTATTACAGCCAAGTCAATCCAGGTTTAAAAAACAGTCCCTTGTACTTAACGTTATTGAAATATTGTGCAATGCTCGTTCGTCGCCTCAGGCAATACGTAAGCCGCGTTCACAATGGACGATCGATCGTATAACAGTAATAACGTGTACTGCTAATCACTTTTAACCGAAGCTTTGTATGGATATGGTTACATAACTACCCACTAACCACCATAGAGGAATTGCACAGCCGTCCAGACAGGCTTTGTGGATAGTACTGGCAGCAAGAATTACTTCACGTTCCCGGGCCTTGCTCATTATAGCCAATACGTGAACTACAGGATCAAGTACGCGCACATTGGTATCTATCCTAACCTATAAACTTATTTGCCGACCTATGTGGATATACGCTTGCAAAGAACGTCCGTTGCCTAATTGAATGCGTCTTGGAATTGAATATGAATGGAACTTAACGCGACAGCTAGCGCCCTCTCGGTAACGTTTCTACTTCGCTGTCACTGGTTTCTACTTTACCTCTTGTACTCGAAATCCACTCTGCTCTGCTTCGCTTTATATTTTACTTCACTCTCATGCCTCTCCCTACATTTATCGTTCATTGTTGTTTAATAGTGGCGATTAACGATAACTACCGCGTTCACTTTTTTCCCTCTTTATTTCCATTATTTCCTTTTTTGGTTTCTTTTTTAACACAGATCTCGTAGCCGCGCCGATCTATATCTCACGTATCCGTCGCTAACAGAAAACTGCGAATTTCACTTCTGAATGATCAGAGGGACGATTGTCTACCCTATGCGTGTTCCGTGTATTTCAAATGACCCCATCATGCTTGAGGCTTTCTCGCCCTGCGTTTCGGACGTTAGTCAAACTATGGCGGACCTTTTGGAATTCTTTAAATATTCCGTATGAGTTCGGGCCAGATACGTGACTGTTTGTTTGGCTTAGGGTGGTATAAGAGAAACGTTGACACTGAGAAATATACTTATGGAATTCAGGATAAGGGTTTTCTATATTTTTCACGCTTTCTCCGTTTGCTTCAGGGAAATAAAACATTTTTTAAATTAATATCAACACGATATATATACAATCTTCAATTTTTTATTATTTAATAATTTTCAAAATTGAATCATTAATTTCCATTTTCAATATTTTTTCGTGTTTCACAATTTTCCGCGCTACCCCCAAACAATGACTAAAGGACCGCACAAAAAATATTTTCCAAAATGATTTAACAACCAAGCCATGATATTTATGCTCTTCGTAAATTTCTCTTAAATTAAATTTACTTCGCTCTTTGAATACAAAGCAAATTTTACGTTACGTCACATTCGGCCACCAATAAAATCCAACTGCTCGTCCCTCGTCTTTCATCCATTCACCCTGTATCTCTATATCGTTAACCGACCCCATGTGCCCTTTACCCCTTTTCGTACGCCTCCCTCACGTTCTTCTCCACATCTCTGCCACCGCAGTTGTCACAAGCAGACTTCTCATACATATTATGGCTCTTTATGCTGTCAGCTGTAGCTCAGCCCCTCTACGTACAGACTTTAGAGGGTAGAAAAATGTTTCGCGGAAAGTGCTTGCCGCCTAGCTGAACCTTCTGCTTTTACTCCTATCCCTACCCCTAAGCTTCACTAGCACTCTCACAGGTGCATGTACATCTGCATCCGCCTTTACCTTTAACCCAACAAATGTATTTCTACCTTCGTCCAATATACAGTCTACCTATTGCTCTGCTTAGAAATTGCTGTAAAAATACCTAAACGCCTATCTGTCGATGCATTCACGCATCAATCATACTTGCGGGATACGCACCAATATGCCTATCTACTATCATATATATATATAGGCTATATATATGTGATACGTAATACGTTTTCTTAGACATTTGCACGTCCAAATGATATCTACACGCATGAGTATCTGAACGGCGATCGCTGTTTGCTAGTTGGAAATTTCATGCTCGAAAAATCGAAGGGTAAAAATCAAGGTCTTGTATTACATAGGTATATGAATATATGTATACATGTAGCGCAGGGGTTGAAGAGAATCCTCGAGGATGCTTTCAGGATGGAAAGAACATGCGTAAAATTTGAAAACTCTTAGGAGAAAAAGAACGGCAGGTGTTTTATTTGGTGCATGAGCAGACTTTGTGCGTAACGTTGAAATAGAGAGTCGCGATCAATGACGGCTGATTTAAATAAAGCAATCTACATAAATTATAAAAATAGGGTAAGTTTGAGTAAAAAAAGTTTGTATCTATTTGTGTGTAATACGAATTTTACAATGTTTTTACATACTGTGAAATATGTTATTATTGTCAAAATGCCTGTTCTGTAGAGTGAGAGAGATATTATTTTTTCAAAATCATAATTCTAGACTGTATAATTAATTTTGTATAATATAACGTTAGAAAAAGTTCGTCCACAGAGATCCGCTAGATGGCAGCCTCGTATTATGTAAGCAACAACGTCATTACGGTAAATTAATACATAAGATTAATATAGCGTGTATTATACTGTCTTTGACGCGAAGCAGAGAAAGAATGAAGTTGGGTAGAGAAATTTGCATGTATATCAAAGAGCAACCTCACGTACCCTATGTTATTTCTGTAATAGAAATAGTGCAAGAGACAGTCACTGTGTCGCGTCGGTCGCGGTTATTGTTACGGCTATGCGGTGACTATGCCTGGTATACATATACGGTGAATCGCGGTAAAAGGGCCGTAGCTATTAACAGGGACGTAACAAGAGAAAGTCTGACTAATATAAATGACTCGGTCGTTATTAAGATGCTTCGCGAGGAATCCATTTATATGTGTTAAGACGCCTCGCTTTCTCACTGAAAGTTTTAATGATCGCGAAAAGACTCGAAAGTTTAAATCTTGGCCAAGTTTTGGGTTGGTGGGACGAGACAAGGTGGGGGAGAACTGCTGGTCGTGGTTATAGCGTTTTATGATGTGTACCTGAGGAGGAGTTGGCTCGAAAGTCTAATTTGAGTTTGAATAATACAATTGTACAATATGTAGTACGGCTTACTTGGCCATGGTTAAATTTTGGCTGTAGTGAAAAATTCTTGGCGATACAGTAGATTTTACTACAGGACGGTGAAAACGAGCTTGAGAAAAAGAACTTTGGTTAAATTTACTGCTGGCGCATTTGCGTTTCTTTCTCTCTCTCTCTCTCTCTTGTTTCATCCTTCTTGCTCATTTTCATCCCCCTCTCACTTGAATCCTATTCTCGCGAAACGCTGCAGCTGATAAATTTTGCTTCTGAATTATCGTCAGCCCATTACGTTCGTTTGTTACTTTGCGAATGGCTCGCCAATGGATAACCAGCCATTAATTGACGGCATTGTGTCTCCCGTTAATGAACAGTCTACGTGCTGTTTTTACTATGGAATAGGTTGTGTCTTTTTGTGGGCAACTCGGTTTATAAACTTGAGTTGCATGGCACGTCAGTATGAGTTTTTCACACTTTTTTTCATTATATCACCAAAAACCAGTAGAACAACTCGGTACGAAGTCGGGAGTGAAAAATTGTATTTGGTTGTGTAAAAAAATCGCGGTCAATCGTGTGATCCATGTTTCGCATAAGTTTTTCTCAAAAATTGCTTTTTATAATTAAATTACAACTATACCTATATAGGTTCTATTAGCATTACAGCCCTCGTCAGTACAACAAAATTTACTAAGGCTATACTGCTGATAGAATAACGAGTATAATAACAAAGACAGTATTTCGGTAAAGACTCGAAGCAATTACTTTTGGTTTTCTTAAAGGTACTGTAAATAACGCATTGGATAACCGAAACAAATGCAAAATAAATTCGCAGAAAAAAATCAAAGAGATGAAAGGTACCGTAGGTCAATTTTTCTTCCTTCCTATCCAGCGCTTTTTCCCGCTATTCATTTTCTACCGTGGGTCCCCATGTCTTCTTTACATACAAAATCGATTACACCATCCAAGCAGTATTTGGTCCAAGTGATCGGCGTTGGATAATAATAATAATAATTGAAAAAAAAATCTCAAGCATTCCCGCGTATATTTTTCCACGTGTACAATTTACTTTTCACTCCTACTTTTCCATTCATTTTTTTTTTCTATTCTTTCACCTCATACATCGCCATCCCGTCTCTTGACTACGCTCGAATTTTGGAATTGACCTGCATTTGTTTTTCCGCCTAGTAATTTATGATCTCCAGCCGAAGAACCACTTTGCGAAATTGAACGCGTAATTTCCCACCACAACAGATCACTCTCAGTCCTTAGTGCGCCGCCAATATTTTTCTTCCTTTAGGGTAGAACGAAAGCGGCATAAATTTCTCGATATCCGCGAAGACGTATATCGGCTTTGAAACGAGACCTTCACCTACCCGCATCGTTAGGCCGGGCAGAAGGATTCAATTTCCCAACCAGCATAGCAGCCATCGGAACCATCAGCTTCGCATAATCTTTTTCCTTCTCTGCTCCGTATATATTTCCCAGCCTTTGCTCTAACCCACCTCTACCTTCCCATACGTTCACTCGTCCTTCTGTCTCTTCCAACCTCCAACGATGCGAGTTCCGCAAACGAATCTAAGGACAAATGCCAAATGACAGATAAGAATGAAAAAACTTCAAAAAGATTCAATCACAGCGAGTATGAACATATGCAATTCCAATGTGCAACGTATGCAATTCTAAACCTGATAAAAAGTCCTCTGGAAAACATTAGAATACGTGCCGGATGGACGTGTTCATCCGATTTTCTCGTTATAGCACTGTCATACAAGAACAAAGATGGATGAAGTTCTAGTAGAGCTATATGTAACAAAACAGCCAAGGGACTGGAAAGGACAATGGAGGAAGAGAGAGAGAGAGAGTGAGAGAGAGAGAGAGAGAACTGGATATGTCACGATGCCATTATGTCGTACCACTTTGACAAATCCTTTAAATTCTACAAGATTACGGTCGAAGGATTCTCGGCTATCCTTCGACCATAGCTAGTCCATAGCTGAACTCATCCATTGGTCTGATATAACCTGATCTACCCGTGCTAGTCATAAACCCATTCTAGAAATATCTCAAGGAAGAAGCTATAACTAAGTATATAGATATAGTCATAGCCAGCATATAATTAGAGTCAATGCATACACTGTTAGAAATTTCTGTTTGAAAATTAATAAAATGTATATAAAATTTTATGTATTAATATGCAAGAATATAACGTTACCGGTATATAAAAAAGAAAGAAATATTTTTCCAATAATTATATATGCAAGTACATTAAATTTACAGAATTGAAAAATTTATTAACTGTAGTATATTGTATCAAGAGAACAGTAGACACGTCCATAGTCTGGACGCAATCCTTGATATTATTTTTAAAAAATTAATTTTGCGATAACCTCCATCTTTCTTCCTGTTTGGAAATCGTCAGCGTATACGGAAACAAATGGAAAGTATTAAAGTCATCTACTATCATTCGTTACTCGATGTACGAGGCATACTCCGCGAAATCGACGATTTTTTAAAAAACTATTCATATACTTTCCATTATTAATTTTTAATTGTATATTCTGCGAATTTCACATTATACTTAACATATAAAAATATATGAAAAAGATTTTTTTAATCGTGCCATGAGGTTATCAAAGACAGATTCGTCAGTATTCATTTGAGTTGTATCAAAATTTGAAAAGAAACTTATGAATTGTCATAATCATAAATGATATAACAATAGCACACCGATCTTTGTAATTTCAATACCAAATATAGTAATTTTAGAATGCAATGATAAAGTTGAATAATAAATTTTTTATTTTCCGTAGATCGTGTTAAATATCAAGATTCCTGCATACGACGTGCAAATTTACCATACTGTTGTATAGCTATCGTAAATTTCATAACAATAAAAAGAATTTCCGATAATTTTCAGTAGTTATCGAAACCACTTCCATTGACTTTCAATCAAATTACATGAAAAATATAAAAAAGTTTATAGACCTTTACAAAGTCCATTATTTTAATATACGACTCTGTTAATTTTCCATCTCATCTACGTCAATTTCAGGCACTAGACATTGAATTAAAAACTAAATTATTACATTTCCAATACAAGGTACACGAATTTTATTTCTATATACCTAGTTTTTATATTTCATATGTCTATTAAGAATGCAAATTTCATAATTTTTTGAACACTGTATAATCATAAAAAATATTCAAATCCAAAGATACGTTAACAGTTAAAATAAAGAAGCATAAATAAAAAGTAGCATCGAGCATATGAAGAAAGCTGGTGCAAAAGGAGTTTGTGGTAATCGTGAAGTTTTTGGTGTGAAAATGCGAAGTATAGGTTAGGCTGATATATAAGAGAGAGAGAGAGAGAGAGAGAGGGGGGGTGGTGGTTGTGCAGTATAAAAGAGACGATTCTTGGTGGGTATCAGGGAGTTGTGGGGGGGATGATCTGTTACGTAGGAGCAAAAGGGCGAAAAAGGGGCTAAAGGGGCAAAGGAACGACGTAGCAAAGGATGTAAGCTTCTAACCAGGCAGACAATTCTATTCCCGGAGCAGACTCGCCTGCCAGCGTCAGCGCGAATTGATGTTTGCCTCCATTCAAGCGGGAAGCGCTTCCCTTCGTTTTTATACCATTAGGGGAACGCCTCGTGGTTCCGTTATGTTGGAAGGTAGCAACGTTCTGACATTATGGGATGGAATCCACTGTCATCTCGCGCTTGCTATTCTTTTTATATTATTATCAGTCCCTCCTGTAATGGAATATTTACGGCAAAATTCAATGCCTCTATATGTATACCTTTACTCGATAGCACGACGACTTCCTTTTCGGATACCCCAACCGGTAATGACTCTGGTGGTTACTTAAGATAATCGCTATATTCACTACGTCACTTCCGTGGGTCTCGATCAATTTTCATATTTGTATTTATAGACTGATAGCTTTTTAAGTTCAGGATGGTTAACTTGTTTCTTTACATACAGACTCTTTGCTTAAGATATTTTTTCCTTTTCTTTTTTCCACCTTTAATTTCTTTACCTTGGCTACCTCTGACTTCGAGCTTTTAGATTTTATTTTTCAATTTTATACAAGATCCGACAGTATCGTGATTACGGCGAATGTTATCGTTATTAATCGAATTTGTTGTTATTAACTTTTGCCATCTTTTCTTATTTGGCCATGTCGTTGTTGTTGTTATTGTTAGCCTCTTTTTTTCTCGTTCTCTTGTGGCCATGAGGGATCTCGTGTACTTTGTGTTCTTTTATGGTTTTATAGCTGGTATTTCTCGTTGCTTTTCTTTATTATTTTCCCACAACCTTGTAGACCCTCGTATTGTTGGCGCCGTCTTTTCAACATCGTGCGTAAATATTCAACTAAAAAGTCGCCTGCGGCTGTACCACCGGTAGGTAAGTAGGTGGATAGATATTTACGAAATTTGTATTTCCGTGTAGCATGAAAATAAGCCCGAGCACTCTGGGAATAATCGTGGAATTTACATCGTGCTTCGTTCTTTCAGAAGGTCTTGGTAAACGTTGAGGGGAATGTCAAGGGGCAAAGGATTATCCGGAGGAGAAATCTTGTATCTAGAGAAAATTGCTATTTGCGGCTGTACTTGAAATTACTGTCAAACAATGATGATAGAGACTTTACATTACGAGAAGTTGATGCTGCCTTGAGTTATACATTTAAAGAATTTGTATATACAGAGATATAAAAATTAGAATTAGATATAAAAATATGAATTCAGGGTAAAAGAAGAAAGTGTAAGAAATGCATAAAAATAATATACAGAAAGTCTTCGACTTGCGTGGATTCGAACTAGGCGGTCTAGATTTAAAAAATTAATTTTCCTTTGAAACTAACATATATTTATCAGCGCGCGATGCATTTATTTTATTATTATTAAGATAATTAAGTTTACGTCTAGAGAGATTTTTTTTATTACGATTGGTTATGTGAACCGCTACTCGAATTAGTGACGTAACGGGGATGCGAGACAAGGGCTCTTTTCTAAGGGTCTTTGTTTTACGTTGCCACAGGCGAGAGATGATTTTAAAGACGCAATCTCAATTTGGAGTCGAGTGCATAAAGTTCACTGATATAATCACCGTGAGGATTCGTTTACGTTTACTCTGTGCTACGATTAACATTAACATTATTCTAATAAACCTACAAGAGCAACCTACAAACCCAGTGCTCTAATCAGTTTTTTGGATCCTGATTTGTCCTCGTGTGCATTTTGGTATACACTGTGAAAAACTTCATATTTAAGTACCATTTAACCTACATCAATATTAAAACCGTGCAGAAACCTTTGTCTCGAGTGAACAACGTAAATCGAGGATTTACTGTGTATTTACCCTGACCTTGAACTTTTCAAGTATTCTGAAGGCTTATTGAAGAATTAAATGGCTTTATTGTATCATATGCTAACATTGTAAAGCAGTACTATGAATTGAGCTGAAAAGTACTAAGGAAGAATAGAATAAAGTAAAGTTCACACTTGATATCGTGTAACGGCGGGAGTGTTGAAAAATATTGAAAATTTATGTATATAGATATAGTAGTATAATAGCATCAGGAAATATAACGAATGAATTTCTATAGATGCTCGTAAAAAGAGGCAGACTCAAAAATATTCTTACGAGTCGATATGCAATATAGATGAATTTAGCCTTAATCGAGTAAAGGAAGCAGAAATAGAATCCAACGTCGTATCCCAGCTTTCAGGTGCAAAGTTATAGAGTAAGGGAGACATGACGGAATCTACGAATTCCATAGAAGTAGCATGAAACAAGCATAAAAAAATTTCTTGTAAGCTCATAAACTAAAACAAAGGATTATGTGTATAACTGGCTGTTAAATATTTAAAAAAAATATATTAACGGTCACTTTCACTGTAAAAATTTTCATAAGTTTGCCACAGATTTAATATACAAATGTATTTGAAAGTTGTGAACTTGATATATTAAAATTAAAATCACAGAATTTTATTGAATTTACGATATGTTTGCAGAATTATAGGACATTATAGGACATGTGATAGAAATACAGCGAAATCTATATTACATTTAATATAAACGGTTACAAATATTCGATCGAAGCGCCTCAGTGGCCGCAGTTCGCACTTTTTACAAATTTTTAGTACAGCGTGTTCCGCAGTCAGTGTAGTGTCAATGCGAGTACAAAAACGTGCGTGCCATTTAAAGGACTTATCTAGTTTAAAATTGAAACGATACCAAAATTCAGCACTGGAATCAGAAGTCCAATGAGTGGAAGAACACAAGACACAAAGACTGAAGGTAAGTCATTACAATTACTTTTCAACGGGATACTTATTTCGGCATAACCTATAAATGTCTGGCGCGATCTCAGTCGATGTGCCCATCGAAGCTTCGGTGTAAAATTTGAAGCATTTTTCATTTCGCTGATGAAAGGGACTAGTCAAATATCGTATGCGTAAACAATTTTTAAATGAATTTCAATTGAATTTCATGCGGATACTTTTTACAGTGCAATCTTAAAAAAAAACATTTACTTATAAATCCATAGGCAATTGACGAAGCCCTTATTAAAAGTCAGTTTTAGGACTTAACGATATTTACATAAGTGACTAATGGGTTTTTTCTTGAGCAACTACGGAAGAAATGTCAGACAAAGAAGCAACCATAAGGGAGTAGGCGCGTGACGCTTCCATTTCCTTGCTTTAACGGGAGTAAACAATGGAAGGAAACATCGATCCGTTACTGTTCTGCGATACACGAATAAGATGAAAAATCTTTGTGTCTGTCACAAGGGCCAGCCTCCCTAATTGGAAGAGATCTCCTTTCGGGAATTACGTATAGTAACATAACTCTTAAGGATAGGAACGAAAAAATTAGAAAAGAGACCTTAACCTAGAAAATTAGAAAATTGACAAATTTTAATAATTACTTATATAAGTTTGTAACTGTATGTGGTTTATTGGTTTATGAAAGATTGTTTTATGAAAATACAGGAAATATTTGAAAACAGTTCGTCCAAGGGTAACCAGGCAGGCTGGCGACTGCGTAAAATTCTCTCGCTCGGCGCATTTCGCTTCGATTTTAAAGCGCGGCTGGTTCACGAGCAGGGAGGCAAATCATGAATATATTCAAGAGGTACGAAATTCCTAGAGGGTAGTTTGCGAAACCGTCCAAGCTCTGCTGCTTCGGTTCGACCTGGTCCAGCAAAGGCTGAACTTGCGGCGAGTGAATATACGGTATGAGATGGGAAGAGTGAGGTTAGGTAATCCTTTTTCAGTAAACAATTTACGTTGGGCGCCCCGAAGACATATTGTCTAATTTCGTTAGGACGACACGCGACATCCTGAAGTTACCGGCTATCTTCTTGACCCGTTATCGGCCCGTTTGCAAAGCGGACATTAATTTCGTTTTTTCATTAATTCGCGAGAAAAAAAAACAAAAAAGCGGAAGAAAAATGGCGTAATACAAATTCTTTGATATACTATACTATCTGCTGATTCTACCCCTGTATGAATATGATACCCTTATATATTTCATTTAAAAATCGCACTAGTCACGTGTAAAATATAATACAGGTTTATTCAAGCTAAATCCACCAATCCTTTTCAAATCCTCTTTATTTGATTTCTATAATAGTGCATAAATTATAATTATCAAATATACGTTACGATAAGCATACATTAAATACATAGAATTGATTCTCACGCGAATAAAATAAAAATAGATATCCTATTTATTATATAGCACATATCTAATACCTTTAGATAACTTATTTCAACAGACGAAATTTTTCAGCGTCAACACGTAATATACGTTGAATTGAACGAAAGCGACGTTTCCCGGTTGTTTATCTAATCTAGCTTAAAGAGAACCCACCTCAGACAGATCGGCGCGTAACGATAACAAAATCAGATTAGGAACGGAGACGCAAATTAAACGGGACACGTATCCCGTATAAGGTATCCAAGATGGCGGATAAAGAACGGCTGTTTTGAATCCTCGTGCGTTTTGAATTGTGCGTTACGAATTCATCCAATTCAGGTTGTAGCTGATAGCATCTCTGCTTATCCCCAGTTAACGAGTTACGCGTTCACGAAAGGAATGAAGTTGATGGGGAAAAAGAGGGGGGGTGAGTGAGGAGGATGGAGAGAAAGTAGGGAGAATGTGTTGAAGAAGAGGAACGAAAGGGGGAGGAAGAAAAAAAAGGAGTAAAAACAAGTTCGCGGATGAAAAAGACGCGGGGGGACGTCGACAGATCCCTGGCGATTATGCGACGCCGTGGACCGTATAAAAGCCGCGTATATAGCTGATCTTCATAGGAAATTGAATTTACAATTTCACCCCTTAAATGTCACTTTTGTCAGATAAAAGCTGCCAGGTATAATGGGCCGACATGTCAACAGCTAGGCGCTCGCTATTCTCTGACGTTCACAATGCGAACCTGCCTTGAGCGCCCAGCATCCACGAGTCTTCATCCTATATCTATACATGTCCCCACTGTATCTCTACCGACTGATCCTCGAGAATTGCCGTGAGATTAATTCTTTCAATTACACCCCTTCCCGCCTCAGTCCATTCACTTTTTATATCCTTCTCACTTCTTTACCTCCAATCCCACGACTCCAACCTATTTTCTATCCACCTTATATAAGCAACTTTACCTAGATTCCTTATATCCACATTTCATCCCTTTAGATCCTCAAGTTGACCCAGAATTTTACCTCGTGAGATACTTGAACTTCCCGGCAAACTACCCTATTAATTAACTCCCTTACTAAATTCCAGTTCACTTTAATGACAAGAACGCAGATGGTACTTTGGATATTCTGTGAACTTTTCACCACTCTTACGACTCCCTTTGTGACTCATCTACGAATATTGGTTAACACGTATTTTTATTCGCATCACGTACGTTACCACAAGGGAAAATTATTCTGTCCCTTTTCCTTTTTCAAGCATCCTTTCGCTTCGTTACTATCATTATTACCCATGAGTCTGCTTTGCGTCTCGCAGAGCATTAACAAACAGGGAATACAATCGTTTCGTGAAATAAATACAATCGCATAGCGTGTTTGCTTGAGATGAAAGCAATTGGAAATATTCATTATTGTACCTGAAAAAATCGTCGATATATTAATGTATTTTTTTTAATGCATATTAATGTAAATTTTCTGTGCATTCGATACAATAATAACGATAATACTTTCTCTATGACGTCACGTACCAAAACCTTGCGTCTAGATATCTGCTTCTTGACGACGTATCGCGCAAGGCGAAAGCAAAGTGTGAACTGAGCCATAGTCCGGACTCTTCTAGTTGCAGAAATAAGGTAGAAAAATAAGCTAGGATAATACTGACAAATAAAGCAATTAGCGAGAGTGTACTGAAGAACGAGAAAGCGTTTATACGATAATGTGATACAGCAAGAGGACCTTCTAGAATCCTAGTAAAATATCATTACAATTAGAGAAGCTATCGTCGGCTTAAAGTCTTGCAATTTTATTACTTTTCCTTTAATCTTCATTATTTTTATTATCAACCTTTAAGTCAATTACACACTGCTCAGATACCAGTAATTGAACTGGGTAACCTGGCAGATATTTTTTTTTCCATGATCCAGGACTGTCTAGGTACCCACTGGATCAAATTCCAGCCTTGCTAGAAATTTGACAGAAGCTCGATTTTCATAACGAAACATTTACTGGGGCAATTATAGGTTTTATGAGTAATTTGAAAAATTATTCGAATATCCGTATACATATAAAGACTGATAAATATTCTATCGTAAAATGGTAAAACGATTTTAAGAAATTTCAACCAGTCAAATCGAATATTGATACGTTTACGCAATGGCGTACTTCCGAGTACCATATTTGCTATCGTACCATGTAAAAGAGGACAATACCAACCGTAGAAATAAGACATTTATAGGTACACTCCGTTACGTACAGCGAAGTGTATGAGTGCTAAAAATGTAAAATAAAATGTGTCGTTTTTCCGATCAAGAAATTATACAGGGTGTAAAGGTATCTAGATGTCTGTTTTATTTCATAGGAATACAGTACAAAAGTAACGTCGCGCAATCATTGCCCGTTACCCGGTATATCTCTGACGTAGACAAAAAATGTATTTGGAGCAGTGGAAAATGGAACGATCAACTGTAGACCTGGTATCGGATATTACGATTATGAGAAAGCCATTACGTAACGACGTCTATGAATATTACGTTGAACTGCCGTACCCATTGGTTTAGCCTACCGGCACGCTGGGTGTTTAAACATTCGAACAAACAGGCAGGTTCGACGCGCCAGTGGAAAAGCATCGTGTTTCAACGTATAACAGTATCACTGTAGATATACATCAATAAAGGCTACAGTATTTCGGTATAGAAACGTGCGCATTGGTATTACTGGTTTTTTATAATAATTTTCTTTTACGATTATTTGGTTGCAACTGGATCAAGGACGACAATATGAATATTGCGAGAGCGAGTTGTTCTTTTAAATAATAATGAATGACCACTGAATTCTTTTCTTTGGCCGCTTTACATGGTCTGGTTAACAATCGTTGTATTCACTGCTGCTCTTTGCATTGTCGGGATACTTTAGCAATTGGAAATACGAAGTATCTCCTAGTCTCTTTCTGTCCTCTGGGAACCATTTCCTGCTGGGCTGCCTCTTCGTGCAAGGTGGAGCATTCCGAAAAAGGGATTGCTTTTTTGCCGGAGGGATTTATTCGCGGAGAGTTTAATTTGCAGTAGTGCAATTTAACGCGGCTGCTTATTAAACGGTGGTTTAACGGTTTACCGTGGGTTCTATTCGCTTGAGGTTTAGGTTAGGTTATGTCAGGTCGTCTTGGGTATTTCTTGTGAATAGGCCAAATGACGTTTGATGGGCAATTTGTTGTTTTGATAATTTTGATAATACCACGTGACAGTTGACACATGACTACAGGGGGGGGGTGGTTTATCGGAAATATAAAAATCAAATACGCACTGTGAAAGGGTTGTAAAAAAAAAGAAAAGATCTTTTCTTCTTGGCTTTCTTTTCTTTCTATTAGCTCTGTTTGATTTCGCACGTGTAGATAGATATTCGTGTATTGTTAATGCTAACCGTACCGGCAGTTTATACCGGTCAAACGATCGGTCATGGTAGATAAGGGTATAGTATGTATCCTTATCAGGGTAAATGAATTGAAAAAGTTGGATATTGAAAAATTAATTATTTGTATTTTATAGAATAAGTCGCGAAGTCAGAAAGAAAGAGCTAGGACATTGTATGGAGAATTTTGAGAACAAAATTTTAAACCTGTCATTCGATAGGTCGCGGTACGGTTAATGTTAATTAATAATATTTTTGTCATTTTTAATTTTGTCCAAAAATTTATTAGTATTAAATACCAATAGTCATACGATTAGAGCGTTCATAGGTATTTGGCTTTTAGAATAATTTTCGATTTTAAAAAATATAACTGGCATGGCCGCATGCATTTTAATGTGTTATTACGATATTGTGGTATATGGGATTTTCGTGATAATAACGGGTACTGATACAATATATGTCAAACAAAAGCGGATTTTCAAACCTCGGCCGCTTTTCATATTTTTTTACTGACTCATGGAAATAAATCGATGAAGTTCTAATGGCATATGCTACTGCTCCTCCCCTGTGACTTTGTAATTTATAAATACCATAGCTAAGTGTCTAGTGCCAATACCTTTTGCGAAATAGAATGCTCTTTCGTAAATCCAAAACCTGCCCAGCTCTCCATTGGGCCAGTAAGACCCAGCTAGATCTTTGGCAGACCCTTGATCTTCGCAATGTAATTTCTAGTACCTGAAGTTAGCGCGACCATTTGGGTCTTATGGTAAAGCCACATTCAGGTGGTGCGTTTGGGCTGAATAACCTGGTATACCTGTGCTATTACAAGTGCGTAATCGTTAGGTCGGAAATGGTCTCGTGATTTCGTTTCACATTTGAAAAGCATTGACTCGGGACTCAAATATTACGTTATACTCACTCATATAAATTCATTATCCCTTTGAAATGAAGTAATTAGACAATTTTCATTTAACTGTACCGAGCAGATTTATGCGTATGCGTAAAAGGGTACGTATATAGATATACAGGTACACAGTAGTCACATAATGTCATTTATCATCAGTCCACAATACCGAAATCCTAATACGTAGTAGAAAAGCTTCGCGTATAAAGGCAAGAGTGTATATATAAATCTTTGGTAAAGCAGAGCTTAATTTTATCACTGCCGTGCCCCCGAGGGACTTTAAAAGGACTGGCTAAATTAAAAGAAAGGATCTGAATGAGAGCGGGTGCTGAAAGTAATCACTTTATCTGTACCCGCCAGTCCGCTCGTTGCTAATCTCGGGTCTCCGTTGAGGTTGAATCGGCCGGGTGTCTGCAAGGATCTCATTTTCATAGCTGCTATCGCATTTGTCAAACTAACACACGGTCTATCTTGTTCCCTGCGTCCTAAGCTCGCCAGTTCCAACGATAAGGGACATAAAACGACGTAATTTGGTTGCGTTCACAAGCGGACTACGAAGACTGGTCTTATTTCACGGGATATATGGCTGAACTAAGCGAATAAACGCAGTTGGATTTAAATGCTATGAAAATTTTCATCAGCTCGAGCGACTCTATGGGTGGCAATTTTTTTTACATTTTTTTTTGAGGTTATGGCGGCTGTTTACTTCTGGCAAAAATTCTTTAAGGCTGACGTCCATTACGAGCGACACTGTTAACCCGTGCTTAAATAATTGTTGGTATACAGTTTGATGGATTGGCTGATCGCAGTGATAGCACAGTGGCTGCACGGCTGAGGGATGTAGTGACGTCAGCCATTATCGTGCGGACCTTAAGCAGTGTTCTTATAGGGCGATGGGAATATTGAATTCTTCTTCAATATGATTGGTGGCATTGGAGCGGTAGTGCTTAGCTGGAATTAAATGGCGTATCATTGGAGGAATATTTGCTTTTTATTTTGTTCAATAAGCAGCACATCGATCCACGAATAAGTCGAGGATTATTATTGTGGTAATGCGAACTGGGCTTGATTGTTTCGTCAGTAAATTATTGTTATTCATAATAATGAATGACTGGTCGATACTGTTTTCAGTGAGTAATAGGGAATTTTCATGAGGACTTGATTTTTCGGTTAATATTATATCGCGATTGAGGAAGCAGGAAATTGGTAGATTTTTTTGGAATAAAATATTTTTATCGACAATTGTACGTTTTGCTTTATTCTTACGTGCTTTCTGTATGGTTTTAACATTGGAAAACTATGGTACACTAAATACGTACGATTCGTGTTTACAGGTCCTTAAAGTAGTATAGTAGAATTATGGTAGATGGTTGACCCTACATTTTTTTAAATGCCTAATCGAAAGAGCTCAGTCAGCTGCGTCTTCTGGCTCAAAACAAAACTTGTTTACCGTCAAGTTAAAGGGATATCATCATAGGTATTAAAGTTGGGCAAAATAAAAGTGGTGGGGTCAAAGCAATCTTATTTAGTCAGATGTCCTTAATTTTCGCAAAAGTTAGCAGGTTAACCTATGCATTACAACATATTTACAGATAGCTTGATATTTGAGGCGTTTACTGTAAAAAAAATAAACATCATTTACCACGTATTACTTATTGAGAAATTGCTGTTAAACGAAATGCATGCGGCGGCTGTCTCTCTCTTTCGCGTGTTACTTTCCCCACCCATAAACGTTAGAGAAAAAAGTGACCGTACAGATTTGGGCGTTCAGTAAACATTCCGATTTATTTATAAGAATAATTATTAGCTGCTAGTATTAAATTCATATTTTCATTATATTTATCTATTTATTTTATGAAATTTAACAAATTATATATGGTTATTGATTTGACTTCAGCCAAACTCTAACATACTACGTTTATATATTCCACGTCTACCGTAAACTTTACTCTTTTTTTATCATTAAAAAAAATTCGATTTCGACGAAGCCTCATTCCAACCGAATATTTGGCATTCCGATTCAAAAGTCGATATACGCATCGTGGAGGTGCACGCAAAAAAATTTGGCGAAAATAAGTAATGCACGTGTTATACAACGCATCCCTCAATTACGTCACATTCGCAACTAATAACCTGGATAATTCGTTTCAATAAAGCTCGAGATTGGAAACCATTTATCTAACAAGAGTGAGATAGATCCGCGTTGGAACGGGTCTCAGTGATTCACGTGTTTCCCACAATGCCTCGCACGGAAGAGCCTCTACGTTCACTTGAATCAAAGAATTTTTTAATAAAAAAACAAACACACGAAGATCAAATGGACGTACCACAGGAAAACGTAAAAGAAAAAATAATGAAATAAAAAACAGATCCTCTATAGACATACACTTGATAAGTACTTTTCAAACTACAATGAAACATGACATAACCTCAAAATCCGATTGCGGTCAGACACGGTCTGTCAGCTGAACGGACGTTCAGCTAGTGCACGTGATTCCTAGGGATTCGCCGAAATAAAAAGTCTCGCTAGTACTAGGACATTATATATCATCTGGGACGTATCCGATTATTGGTACGCGCCGCCGCTATTTGCGACACAATACAAAATGATGTAGGACTTTCTTGGATAGGATTTATGAAGCAATACCAGAGCTTGGCGCTGACCCAACCAGCCAACAAGTCTCTTGACACTGAATAAACAAATGCTGAAAAATGCAAGAAGGAATGAATCATTTGTTAGGAATACCCTTCTGCGTCACGATCCCACTCCTTGCGTTTATACTTTGGCGAACACGTAACCGTCGAGTGCATACTTGCATGCATATATCCGCCTATCTAAATTCTCTACCCAGTCCGTGTGTACCCAGTGTATACCTATGTATTTACATACTATATATGCTTTATCTCATATACATACGTGCCTGTCTAGTCTCGATACCTCTTCCTGTTCCCACTTTATAAATATACTGCATGTATATGCATAACATGGTACACTCCCTCACATAACCTATAAACGCGTATAGGTATATAATCTGGCGCAGTGGTTCGCAGCACGAGATTGCTGAATACTAAAGAGGACTGCACGCATATATATGCAGAGCCATATAAAGGAAACAGTTGGATCGCAGTAACGAGCAAAACTTTCTTGAAAATGCCGACAATTTGAATTTCCCGCCGTTTACTGTAGACCGTAACCTTCAAATACGTGTAATCAGATGCTAAGTCAACGTCGACTCAATAACCTTGCGCGATAAGTAAATTCTAATCCTCTGACAATCCTCTCACCATTATCCGGGATTTAGTCGACTAATATTATATCTATTATTAGAAGGGCTAGACCGTCGACGAATTTGCATTGGCTGCAGTTATCGACCACACAAGATTTCATCCGTTGCCTATTGACATGGACATCTTACTAATTGAAGTGCTTTAACGTCACTGTACTTGTCTGAAAATGGATTATCCGGTTTCGCGATTAAAAGCATCCCTCCTCTGCCTCTCTTCCCTATATTCCATCTAGCGATTTCACCCTGATGATATCCCTTAACGGCTTACATCCTCCTCTTACGGATCCTCTGACGTTTTGACGTCAACTACTCTCCCCATGTTACACGAGTACGTCGTTTCCTGCTAATAGAAGTAATACTAGCACGAAGGATCTCGTTTGGTTGAATTTTCATGACAAATTTCGGATATTCTACATCCTGTTTAGATACTAACGCACGCTGTAACGACTTAGTACACTTATTTAGGTTTTGGATGGAATTTCACTTTCGTGAATTACCTTTGCGTGGAGTCCGTGCGAATCTTGCGGGTTAGGGACTTAACCCGATCCGTACGTATCTATACTACACCTCCTACCCATTACGTCTCAAGTGTTTTCTACGTGAGCTTGATTGTTTCGATTTTCTCAACTACTATAAACAAAACGTCGAAAGAATATGGCAGACAGATGGAGGCACCGTCGCGAGCCTTAAATTTTCCCTTTGTAATTTTACGCGATACGAATCTTATGAGGATACAGCCTTGGAAATACTTTATACAATTTTTTACTCATTAATCCCTACAAAATCTCTAAGACGCGAAATCGTATTTATTTTTAAAAAATAACTTTTTGTTTCCGGTTCTGCACTTTTGCCAAGGCCATACATCTGCTTAGTGATACCGTCATCGAAAGATATTTGGCATATATTTATATCGAAAATCAAAATTTTTTTTGGTATTAGAAAATAGTATATGGAATGTATACAGTCAACCATCCTATAACGTGGTGAGTGCGTACCGTGTTATATGGAAACCGCGCTATAAGAAACTCGGATTTAACCGTACAAACTAGGCTAATTCGTAGCGCGTTCTAAGGAAACCGTCTACCGCGTTGTATGGAAACCGCGCTATAAGAAACTCAAAATTAGTACAAATCACATCATTCGTACCGCGTTATATGGAGACCAATAAATACAAAAGACAAGATAAATTATAAATT